>CM026397.1:88338735-88379276 GCA_014843695.1 Archivesica marissinica | reverse complement strand
AAAATGCCACGTTGCTGAACTTAGTAGTATCCATAGTGGTTCAGCTGTTCTAGTATAAATACAATAATAATAAAAAATAAAAAAATAAAAAAAAATTTAAAACTTTTTTATTGACTTAAATTTTATTTACGTAAACCAATATATCCTGAAAGGATTATTCTGACTTTTCAGAGTATATGTAGCAATCTCCATGTCTTTGTAGATATTCTAGTTTTATGGCACCTGCATATTGACTCCTTTGATTAGTCTGATCTGACCGTGCCTAGGGCATAAGTGGACACCTGCTGTTATATAGTAACCTTGTATATTGTGCAGCTCTGAATTAGAAAAGGGGTGAAAAGCTGGTTCACAGTGAAAAGTAAAAAATTCTTTTGTAATATTATGAAACATAAAAACTGAATTCAGTGAGTTATAAAAAAATGAATGAACTTTTGGATTCATAATAAAACAGTCATATCAGGTTCTCCAGCCCAATACAGTAACTATATAATAGCTTATCAGCTACCAATATATAAGAAACCAATAACTGTACACTGTCCCCATAGTGTATGAGTATGAGACTTTGCCCCAAAGCCCACGATAACGGTGTGTTTAATTAAAATTGAACAAGTTGTAACAGTGTAAATGTACGATATACATGTACATGTATTCACATGATATTAACATTGTGGTAATTTTGAAATTAAAATATTATAATAATTATTCCTATTATTATTTATCAAAACTAGATGTGCAGTCGTCCATGACTACATGTTCCACTAGTGTATATTTATGTTTTGTTATATTTTTGTGTTAAATATAAAAAAAACCTCTAATTCGGAACCCCCTCTAAACCAGATTTTTTGTCCGGTCCAGACGAAGTCCGGTTTAGAGGGGTTTTACTGTATTTTGTTCGGTCCGATGGAATTCGACATAACGGATAACTACATGTACTCGC
Organism: Archivesica marissinica; assembly: GCA_014843695.1. Taxonomy (NCBI): domain Eukaryota; kingdom Metazoa; phylum Mollusca; class Bivalvia; order Venerida; family Vesicomyidae; genus Archivesica; species Archivesica marissinica. The sequence goes on along the minus strand of CM026397.1, from coordinate 88,378,339 downwards.
AAATAATTTTCTATTTACCAATGGATTATCACATGATATGATGAATTACATGTCACCGCCTATCCACTGCTTAACCCTTTCCCTCATAATAAAACAGTCATATCAGGTTCTCCAGCCCAATACAGTAACTATGTAATAGCTTATCAGTTACCAATAGATAAGAAACCAATAACTGTACACTGTCCCCATAAGGTATTTCAGGAAAAACTGATAAAATGACCCCTATCATGTTTAACCCTGTTTTCCCTGATAAAAACTTACTTTAATATATTTATGGTAAGAATAAAAAATTTAGAAAAATAAATGATGTTTTCAACGATATAATTTTTAAAAGAAACTTTTTAGTATTTACTTAGATATGGAGGTGTAAATATTGGACATGCAGGTTTTGGAGAATAATTATTATATTCGACTATATTTGTTTATTTAAACTGAATTTTGGTCAATGTAAAGTTTGTAGAGAATAAAATTCTCTTTCTAACAGTATTAAACTCATATTTGTATGGTAAGCCTGTCTTTTTCAATTAGGTTATAAAGACAATGAATGTCGTAATATCTGGATATTGAGACAGATACAGCCATGCTAGATTTTTCAGGGTATGTTGTATATAGCTATATGTCCCTTTTATTCAAGATATTTCTATCAAGTAAAGACATTTGGAAAGAAGACACTTTTTTACCTTTTCACTGCTGTAAAAATCATCAATATAATGTATAGGGTGTTTACACACAAACTGAATGATTTCATCCATACAGTAGGCCTAATGATTATTTTTCACACCGATTCTGGAAGTCATAAATTTTAATTGGCTTTGATGTGTCCTGTGTATTGTGTTGACATATATATACATGTATATATACAAGTTTTACTTACTTTGATCACAGAAGGTTTATTGCCCTGGCAGGCAATAAAACAATAAACAGGAAACCAGTGTTTTCACAGCTGCTGTCAAACACCGTCAATTATGCATCAATTATGCAAATGTGATCAATGGCATAATGCCTGTGATCTATGCATGTATTAAATTTGATTGGTTGTCTCATTATAAAGCACACGCCTTGCACACATTTTCAGAAATTGAAATTATCATTTACAAACCCGGTAATTTTCCATGATAAATAAATTCCTTGTTAAACTCTGTGACTTACTGCATTCAAAGCTAAGCTGTGACGTATGTCTCTTTGATCTTTATGTTAACAAATAAGTATAAAAGTCGTAACCTCAGGAATTTCAGAAAATGAAACCAGCCTAGAGATACATAGTACACTAATTAAAAGTCTTGTCTATTACATATATCTATTTTTAGAACGCCCAAGTAATTTGCCATGATTATGCCAGCATTGACCCAGCTGCCAGCATTTATATAACACCTGCAGGAGATATTTTTAATTGACGATTGCCGTAGAATTTCAAATGTAAGCATCATTGTTTTTCAAAATAAATCATTATATAAATGTCCAAAATATTAGATAATGCTCTTGTAAAGATAACATTTGCAATCTTTAAGTTTTGTTTTAGAACTCCAAAACGGCAGGCGTGATGGTTTTAAAACAGACACGTAAAAACACGTATATATCAGGTGACTGGTATAGTCGTATATATACGTATTTATCAGGTGCCCGATAACACGTAGAAATACGTATATATAAGGTAGTCGTAGCACACGTAGAAATACGTATATATCAGGGAATGGGTTAAATACATGTACGTCCGAAATACTGGGCTACATGGAACACAGGTACAGATAAACGGTGTGTTAAAATTTCACACAACAAATCAGCAGATAAAGGTTCTACACTTGTCTAGGTTTACCATTTACCTATATATGACTGATTTGCATCGAAATAAATCTAAATATTAAGCTATATAATGAATAATCGTCATGAAATCACACCGAAAATCGTTTTGTTTCTATCCACGTGGTGTTAATCGGCCAATGGATGAGTGGGAATCACGTTTACGTGGCAACCGAGGAGATTTTTGGTTTAAAGCCGTTGATTAGTTGGAAGCATATAATATCTTAGTTCAAAAATAGCATCAGCTGAAAATACGTCATCTCTAGTTTATTTCGGTACCAAATACATGGGGCCAAACCGCGGGACAGTATCATTGAAGGCCATCGGAAAACACCGCCTACCTGGCTTAGATCTTTTGTTTCACTGCGATTAATAACAATGGCAATTAACACCAAGCTAATTAAAATGTGTATTTAATGCCTTAAATTACACAAATACGTGCTTCTATCACATTTATTATAAAGATAAATGATTATAAAATACCATTATACAATAATCTGAAAATTGTTAAAATACCATTTTGTTGACTTATAATGTATTTATCTGCCTTACGATAATCCCGACTTACGACTGATTTTGATATGGCATATACACAAGAAAAGTAAATAATTAAATTAATGTATGATACATTGAAAATTGTGTTCTGGACAAGTGGTTCCCCGATCAACTTGTTATTTTCGTCCACGTTTGTTTGTAAGCACGTGAAGTGATGAGAAGTCACACAATACCACTTCTTATATTACATGTGCTTACCGTAATACACAGTATAGTTCATCATGTTATCAAGAGTAAATATTTAAAATTTTGTTCTACTCATTGGTCCACATGGTCAAAATTTCCTATAATCACCGTTTGATGGATTAGATCATAGATATACGGACATTAGATCATAGATATACGGACATTAGATCATAGATATACGGACATTAGATCATAGATATACGGACATTAGATCATAGATATACGGACATTAGATCATAGATATACGGACATTAGATCATAGATATACGGACATTAGATCATAGATATACGGACATTAGATCATAGATATACGGACATTAGATCATAGATATACGGACATTAGATCATAGATATACGGACATTAGATCATAGATATACGGACATTAGATCATAGATATACGGACATTAGATCATAGATATACGGACATTAGATCATAGATATACGGACATTAGATCATAGATATACGGACATTAGATCATAGATATACGGACATTAGATCATAGATATATGGACATTAGATCATAGATATATGGACATTAGATCATAGATATACGGACATTAGATCATAGATATAAGGACATTAGATCATAGATATACGGACATTAGATCATAGATATACGGACATTAGATCATAGATATACGGACATTAGATCATAGATATACAGACATTAGATCATAGATATACGGACATTAGATCATAGATATACAGACATTAGATCATAGATATACAGACATTAGATCATAGATATACGGACATTAGATCATAGATATACGGACATTAGATCATAGATATAAGGACATTAACAAATCTGAAAAATGATGAAATATTCTACAATATTCATTTTCATTTATACGCATACCCCGGTTAATTGCAATATTTTGACTAGAGAAATAGGTATGTAACTATAACTGAAACCTACTGTATAACTATCCAGGCATATTGTCAATTTAATACCATATATACTCGCCAATGAGACGATCTTGACTAAGACGATGACCCCTCCACATAGTCTTAAATAGTGGTATTTTGCATAGACCTGGTTGAGAAATGGAAACCACCTATAAGTAAAGACAAAACTAATTAATTAACCACCAAGTTATGTTACATCATAAAAAATGCACTGATAATAAATTTGATTTGCTAAAATGGTATGGACAAGTTCAATTTACAGACAGAGCTATGAAAGTCTATTCTTTTGTTACACCTTTTGAGTTATTTCGATATAAGGTCATCAATTATCGAGTCGGAACAAACTGAATCAAACAATTTTTGAATATTTATTTTGAGAGCTTGCTTATAATACGGGAAGCCACTTTGAAGTAATAATCTTGTGATAAAAACCGCCTCTTATAGGCGAGTAAGTACGGTATGTCGCCCTTATGTACTAATAAAACCTCCACGGTTTTACGGAAATTCTCAAACAATAATATTATAACCCCATTTGCACTTGCAGAGCCTTCAGCACTTCTAGAGCTTTAAGCACATGTAGAGCTTTAAGCATGTGCAGAGCTTTAAGCATGTGCAGAACTGTAAGCACATGCAGAGCTTTAATCATGTGTAGACAGACCTCAACAACAATTTTATTTCTTACTCGTCCTACTGGGCGAGTGATGCCACTGTTCCACTCGTCCAGATAGGACTATCACTCGTCCCATGTATTTTAGGAAAATTAAAAATCGTCAGAATTGCACTTTAATTTATTAATAAATGCAACTATGTGGCAGCATAAACACATTAAAATATCCTCGGTGATTTCCCATTATCACGCCTGGTAATCATTCCGAAGAAAGTAAAACGGATATTATTTTATTTTGTTCCTTCGATTTATATTGGATATTTAGCTGAAATTTTCACTCGTCCGACTGGGCAAGCGACTTGGAATTTCTACTCGTCCAGATCGAAGTCACTCGTAAATACGAGCGGACGAGTGGATTTGTCGAGCCCTGGTAGAACTGTAAGCACATGCAGAGCTTTAAGCATGTGTAGAACTGTAAGCACATGCAAAGCTTTAAGCATGTGTAGAACTGTAAGCACATGTAGAGCTTTAAGCATGTGTAGAACTGTAAGCACATGCAGAGCTTTAAGCATGTGTAGAACTGTAAGCACATGTAGAGCTTTAAGCATGTGTAGAACTGTAAGCACATGTAGAGCTTTAAGCATGTGTAGAACTGTAAGCACATGCAGAGCTTTAAGCATGTGTAGAACTGTAAGCACATGCAGAGCTTTAAGCATGTGTAGAACTGTAAGCACATGTAGAGCTTTAAGCATGTGTAGAACTGTAAGCACATGCAAAGCTTTAAGCATGTGTAGAACTGTAAGCACATGTAGAGCTTTAAGCATGTGTAGAGAGCTTTAAGGAATGGAATGGGTTTCCCAATTATGCCGATGACCCTACTTGTGTAGGATGGGGTACGGACATTTGCCCCGAAGGACATCTGCCCCCGACTCCAAAAATGGCTAGGGAGGACATCTGCCCCGACTCTGTTTTGCAAAGGCGGACATCTGCCCCGACTATGTTTTGCAGCAGCGGACATCTGCCCCGACTAAAGTGGACATCTGCCCCGACTATGTTTTGCAGCGGCGGACATCTGCCCCGACTAAAGTGGACAACTGCCCCGACTCTGTTTTGCATGGGTGGACATCTGCCCCGATTCTGTTTTGCAAAGGCGGATATCTGCCCTGACTCTGTTATGTAGAGGCGGACATCCAGATTTTTAGCAGCACCACCGATTTAGAACTACTTGGGGAAGCCGGCACATGGTTTATGGACGGAACCCACAGTACAGCACAGCCACAATTTGCGCAACTGTTTGTCATCAGAGTACCACTTCGAGAATCTTCTGCATCAGTAACATACGCCTTTCTGCCATCGAAAGAACAGAAAGTGTATGAAGAATGCCGCTCTGCAATCCTGGACGTCTGCCTCGTGAGGGACATCGGACCAACGCCATCAACGGTCGTAGCACTTAACCCAATGCACGTGGCTGCGCATACAGGCGGAAGGGCTTCAGGCTACATACAGTGCTGATGAGGACATCTGGCATTTTTGCGGCATGCTCGATGGATTGGCCTTTCTCCCAGTCGCCAAGGTCTGTGAAGGAATGGAGATACTGAAGGAAGCAACTCCTGATTCTCTCACCGGTGTAGTGGATTATTTTGACACTAAGTATGTATCAGGTTCTTATCGTTCTGTGCTAGGACAGTCAGGAGTTCTATGGTTTCGACATGTTTCACCACGATTCAGCCCGGAGATCTGGAATGTTCACGATGCTACATTGGAGGATCGTCATCGCACCAATAATGTGTGTGAATCATGGAACAGAGGCTTCAAGCACCTTGTGGGCCACAACAACCCCAGCCTGTGGATCGTCATCACCAGCCTGCAGAAGGACAACTCGATGGTGGAGATGGAGGTCTACAAACTGTAGAGAGAGCTTGGGAGAAAGCGTGTGAAGGAGATATATAGCTGCAGAAGAAGCTGAAGTCACTCTGCATGCAGTACAATGCCGAGACAAGACAACAGCAGAGTTCCTGAAGTGCATTGGACATTGCATTAGACTGCATTAGAACACTGTGCAAATGTGTTGTATAATATTATATACTTGAATGTGCTATGTACAATTCAGCAATACAGTCAAACCTGGTTTAAGCAGCCAGCCAAGGGAATCACAGAAAGTGGCTGCTTAGCACAGGTGGCTGCTTAATAGAGGTCAAATGTATAATAAACAACATATTGGGAATCTGGAAACTGGCTGCTTAATACAGGTTAGCTGCTTAATAGAGGTGACCACTAACACAGGTTTGACTGTATATCGTTATTCAATCAATGACCTCTCTACTAATAGTGATGAACATGTATATACTTATATTATATGCTAAGTATATGTTCCAAATATTTGCACAATTTGGCATAAAGAAATATCAATTACATACATGTAGTTGAACACTGATGATCGGTCCAATCAACCGTTGTCTTCATGTTTTGTTAACTATTAGTTCTTTATATCTTTGTCTAAGGGGATTTGCGCAATTGTCATTGAAACTACTATATTGATCATTCGTCGTATCAGATCAATTTTCCATTGCATTAATGTTTCCTTTACATGTTTGTGTTGCATAAATAAAACAATCTTATTTATTCGGTACAGTACGTATGCAATCTAGAATATTCGGGGCAGTTGTCCTCCCTAGTCGGGGCAGATGTCCGCCCTTGCAAAACAGAGTCGGGGCAGTTGTCCTCGCTAGTCGGGGCAAATGTTCGCCCTTGCAAAACAGAGTCGGGGCAGTTGTCCTCCCTACCCGGGGCAAATGTTCGCCCTTGCAAAACAGAGTCGGGGCAGTTGTCCTCCCTACCCGGGGCAAATGTTCGCCCTTGCAAAACAGAGTCGGGGCAAATGTTCGCCCTTGCAAAACAGAGTCGGGGCAGTTGTCCTCCCTACCCGGGGCAAATGTTCGCCCTTGCAAAACAGAGTCGGGGCAGTTGTCCTCCCTACCCGGGGCAAATGTTCGCCCTTGCAAAACAGAGTTGGGGCAGTTGTCCTCCCTACCCGGGGCAAATGTTCGCCCTTGCAAAACAGAGTCGGGGCAAATGTTCGCCCTTGCAAAACAGAGTCGGGGCAGTTGTCCTCCCTACCCGGGGCAAATGTTCGCCCTTGCAAAACAGAGTCGGGGCAGTTGTCCTCCCTAGTCGGGGCAGATGTCCGCCTCTACATAACAGATTCAGGGCAGATGTCCGCCTTTGCAAAACAGAATCGGGACAGATGTCCGCCCCTGCAAAACATAGTCGGGTAGATGTCCGCCTTGCAAAACATAGTCGGGGTAGATGTCCGCCTTGCAAAACAGAGTCGGGGCAGATGTCCTCCCTAGCTATTTTTGGAGTCGGGGCAGATGTCCTTCGGGGAAAATGTCCTACAATCGCGTAGGATATATCATATAGATCTTTAACACCACTGGCATACAAGCAATCGTAGTACAGATATTGCGATGAAAATCATCATTTTCGTAAGTATGACTTGCTTGAGTTTCTGTTACCAGAGAAAGAGAAAAGTGCCATTCTAACTGGATACACAATTTATTATAATAATCATGAGAATGAAATGTATAAAACCATTATAAGAAGACTACTCCTGTGCAACATTTGCAAATCAAAAATAGAACACAAGTGTAGATCACAAGATCTTCTAACCAAGAATAGTAAGTAATTGTAATATCAAATTTTGTTTCGTCAGCAATCAGAATGGCAAAAATAGTCTGGAACATTGACCAATCATGTTTTTGTGTGTTTCGAGTTTACATAATTATGCCCGCCGCCCAAAGGTATTGTAAATGAAAGAACAAGTTGCTCTCCTAAATGTTCGAAAAAGGTGAATTTTCATGAAAACAGCTGTGTACTAGAATTGATTTAAAATTATTATGGATTGTACTGTTGGTTAATTTAACAAATTAGATTGTGCATCCATTGAATAAGATATTTGACACCCCCAGTGGGATTCGATAGCGGTAAGGGGCAAGTGAATTGAAGACACCGACCGTAACCACTCTGGGGCCCCATTAACCAATCATATTTCAGATGACTAACTACGAGTAAACATGAGACAGAATGTTAAACAACCAATCAAAATTATGGTTATTCAAACAAGTAACCAATCAGGTTCAAGATCATTTCAAAAAGTCCATATTCGATCATGCTTTTCATTTTATCATAAGGCAAATTTCTAATATCCTAAATACTATCGCCGTTAGTGTTTCTTCTTCTTGCGCCGTTGCCGCTTCCCCAGAGCTGTAGTGGTTGGCTGTGAGGTTCCGGTCGAGTTCCAGGATTGAGCGTTAGACTGAGGGGGTTGCCAGGACTGATTACCGGTAGGTGCGTTGCCATCAGAGTTCATTGCTTGATGAAATAACTGACTTATAAAATCTTCCAGATTTTCTTCAGACCTGTAAAAACAATCGTATTGTGAAAGTTACCTGCACTTATACGATATCAATATCTCAAATAAACTATAATTTCAACTTTTCTGCTATCTTACCTACCTAGACGTCAGTCATTGCAGCATGACTATACGATATAGTACGAGAACTTATGGGAAATAGACAATCACTAAATATCCGCCATTTTTGCCAACGTTTTTGATGAAATTGTCCAAATTTAGAACAAATAAATGATATCTATCATTACATTTGGTCTTAATCAATTCCATTATATATATACTATTGATAGATTCTTTTAACAATTATTTTATAACGTTTGCCGAACGTACTAACTTATTGAATCATCGTAGGTGTGAATAGGGTCGAAATAGCCGCAATATTTTGCCTGAAAAAAATGTCCCGATGGCTGTACCCGTGTATACCGCGCACTAGACAAAATTCTACATCATGTTTAGTAATAAATGTGCGCGGTATACATAGCAAATGAACGGTAAATATACACTACACTCCAAAAGTTTTCGCACAATGCTCCAAGAATAGGACAGCCCCCCTCAAAATCCAAGTCAGGCCTGTCTCTCTTTAAATCTGACAAGCCTGCAGGCCTGTGTCTAAAATAATCTCGGGCCCGTAGAAAATTTAATGTCGCATGATTTCCGGTCTCTGAGATAACAATCAAACATTCTCGGGTCTGGTGACTAAATTAATCAATTATACCTCTTTTGTCATCTGTTTACAGCACATTAGCTACTGCAACACCTAAATTATAGCCCCCAATAAAGCGATTAAATAAATAATGACTTCACTAATTGCTCATGCTGAGAAACCCCCGATACATTAGCATACAACTCGCTGATTGGCTGTATCGTGGATATACCTTCATTAATATGCATAAATAAATTGCGTGGTCTTTGTCTGCACAATGCATGAAAGACAGATTAATTAGCAGATTAGCGGCGAGATATGATAGGAATATATTAGCATAATTGAACTTCTACAGATGTGAATTGGACAAACATGTTGAAATTCCTTACGGGTCGTCCAAAATGAAAGTGAAAGTTGAAAATGTAAACACAATATTGAACAACGTGACAGTAAAAACAATTCAAAACGTAAGAGTTTTTCAGCTGTCATAAAAAGAAACTTTCCACTGGCTATGGTTTGATGAAATAACACACAAGATGTTTTGTATGGTTAGGGATAGAGGCAGTAATCCCACAAAACAGGTGGCAGTAAACTAGAGCTGAAAAGAATACTCTTTAATTGAAGATCAAAGTTAACCCTAAGTATAATGTCAAGATTACTGCAACTTGTCCAAAGATTCCTACTAATTGTATATTTCTTTACTGCCTCTATCGTTAACGTTTTTTTGCATCTACTGTGAGTGATTTCCTATTCTGGCAGACAAGAATGTGTTTACTACAGGTATGGATCAGTTCCGGTTAGATCAAATAAGGGCACACCAGGCAAGCAGCTCACACAAAGCTTGTGCCACTCAGTACTTTCATCAGGAAGATGATATAAGTTCACAGACCAGGACTGTATACTAGAAAGTCACCCATATTGATATAACATGCATATAATGAATGGTCCTGTCCACTTTTAATCAGGGTTTGTCCATTTTAAATTGGGGCCTGTCTATTTTCAGAGGGGGCAAGTGTAATTTGTGTATCTTCCTCTTCCATCCTCGTATAAACGATTCCCACCTCGTTCTTTCTCACTCACTCTCTCTCTCTCTCGCTCTCTCTCTCGTCCCCTCTCTCGCCTCACCATTTCCTAAATCGACTGCACGTAATCCCTCACCATTTCCTAAATCGACTGCACATAATCCGACTGGTAAGCCAGTCTGATTGATTACTTCATCATCATCTCCATATTATTTTTACTTACACTTATATCATTACAGTTGAATAAAACTTGTCACGTTCATAAATGTATATACACTCTGCCATAGTTTATGAAAATTATGTTTGTCATGGAGAAAATCTAAATAAGCTACTAGCTTCCGATTTAATCCATTTGTTCTTGTATATTAATGTTACAACATGATGTAAATATTGAGAAAATAAAATATGTTTAAACTAAAACCATAGAAGTGAAATATATGATGTCATTCCAGTAGTTGTATGTAGTATTATGAAGTTTTGGAGATGAAGCACGGATAAGCTTTGTGTTATAAAAATGTTCAAATGACAGTAAATCTGCAAAAATGTTCAACAGTAACAGTATTACAATATGCACAACTAAACATCATATTGATGCTTCCTGCCAAGTGTTGTGAAAATCCAACAAGGACTTCTGGAGATGATGCGCAGACAAGGTAAACTAGAGATGGACGGACAGACAAGACAGACAAGACAGACATAAGAACGGCCTCACTAACGGATACTTAAGTGGCTACCCCATTGTTCTCTCCTTTGTTCTATTAGCCACGTAAACTAATTGATAGCAGCCAACCATAGACAATTAGATAATAGTTCTTTTGTTCTCCTAGTCACATAAGTACCAATTAGTGTGTGTAGGAAGACGGACAGATGGCAAAAACAATATCTATCTCCGCATCATACATAAGTGAAAATCTGCCAGTTACAAGCAGGAAGCCTACGGAAATGGGGGCAACAAGGTTCAGATGTACTACAGGGTATTGCAATATCGTATGCAATGTTTCATTTGTATTGGACGAGAACTGAAGGAGGATTTGAGACGACGGCTTAGTGACAGAGAGACGGGCTGTCCAAACTTATACAAATGTGGTTAGGGTAATGCTACTGCCTTCCTGTGTCATCAAGGTTAGGCACCCACCTCCTGTGTCATCAAGGTTAGGCACCCACTTCCTGTGTCATCAAGGTTAGGCACCCACTTCCTGTGTCATTAAGGTTAGTCACCCACTTCCTGTGTCATCAAGGTTAGGCACCCACCTCCTGTGTCATATAGGTTAGGCACCCACTTCTTGGGTCATCAAGGTTAGGCACCCACTTTTTGTGTCATTAAGGTTAGTCACCCACTTCCTGTGTCATTAAGGTTAGGCACCCACTTCTTGTGTCATTAAGGTTAGGCACCCACCTCCTGTGTCATATAGGCTAGGCACCCACTTCTTGTGTCATTACGGTTAGGCACCCACTTCCTGTGTCATCAAGGTTAGGCACCCACTTCATGTGTCATCAAGGTTAGGCACCCACCTCCTGTGTCATCAAGGTTAGCCACCCACTTCCTGTGTCATCAAGGTTAGGCACCCACTTCCTGTGTCATCAAGGTTAGGCACCCACTTCCTGTGTCATCAAGGTTAGGCACCCACTTCCTGTGTCATCAAGGTTAGGCACCCACTTCCTGTGTCATCAAGGTTAGGCACCCACTTCCTGTGTCATCAAGGTAAGGCACCCACTTCCTGTGTCATCAAGGTTAGGCACCCATTTCCTGTGTCATTATGGTTAGGCACCCACTTCCTGTGTCATCAAGGTTAGGCACCCACCTCCTGTGTCATTAGGAGAGTGGTTGTTGTACAGATTGTATTATATACATACTTAGCTCCAGCAGTATCCGGTCCATGCTTGTCTGTATTTGATCGGCTTCGATGGCCCTTATTGCCTTCCGTTGCTATTCGATAAAACACATGATGAGCATTTGGCTGCATGTGCTTGAAAAATTCCTTCTGCAAACACAAACAAATAATTATACACGATGAGTTTAAACAAATACTGCTGTCATAACTGAGCCATTTTTAAGTAAGGTTTAGAAGAAGCTGCCTTGATGATAGTAAACAAACACAAACAAATAATTGATTCTCTTTTCGTTTTGGTTGAAAGTTGCACAACATAGACAATGTAAGCCGTAAAACATATTACCATCATTTGTTGGATGAGCAGGCATAATGGTAGAACCAGCGACCTTTTTCAAATTAGCTGGATACGTTCCAAGGTATGGTCAAACATACACAGCATGGAAAGAGCAGTGACTTGAAATCCGACTTCAACCGCTCCATCACGGACAGCATGCCAAATTAAATTTCAGTTAGCAATTTCAGCCAAACTTTTCTTCTACATACAGCTAGAATAGTTGCGGGCCAAATTCATAAAATATATGTACAAGATTCTTGGCTTGATCATATTAAATGGTTCTGGAAACATATTACTTTACCTTACAAGCCACCCATTCTGTTATATCAAACACTTTTCCTTCCATACAGGCGTAATAATGCCAGAGAAATCCCAACATGGAGGTCTCTGCCCACACGTCACCCTGAAATACAAACACAATGTCAGAGAAATCCAACATGGAGGTCTCCACCCACACGTCACTCTGAAATACAAACACAATGTCAGAGAAACCCCAACATGAAGGTCTCTGCCCACACGTCACCCTGAAATACAAACACAATGTCAGAGAAATCCCAACATGGAGGTCTCTGCCCACACGTCACCCTGAAATACAAACACAATGTCAGAGAAATCCAACATGAAGGTCTCCACCCACACGTCACCTTGAAATACAAACACAATGTCAGAAAAACCCCAACATGGAGGTCTCTGCCCACACGTTACCCTGAAATACAAACACAATGTCAGAGAAACCCAACATGGAGGTCTCTGCCCACACGTCACCCTGAAATACAAACACAATGTCAGAGAAATCCCAACATGGAGGTCTCTGCCCACACGTCACCCTGAAATACAATGTCAGAGAAATCCAACATGGAGGTCTCCACCCACACGTCACCTTGAAATACAAACACAATGTCAGAAAAACCCCAACATGGAGGTCTCTGCCCACACGTTACCCTGAAATACAAACACAATGTCAGAGAAACCCAACATGGAGGTCTCTGCCCACACGTCACCCTGAAAATACAAACACAATGTCAGAGAAACCCAACATGGAGGTCTCTGCCCACACGTTACCCTGAAATACAAACACAATGTCAGAGAAACCCAACATGGAGGTCTCTGCCCACACGTTACCATGAAATACAATGTCAGAGAAACCCCAACATGGAGGAGGTCTCTGCCCACACGTCACACTGAAATACAAACACAATGTCAGAGAATTCCCAACATGGAGGTCTCCACCCACACGTCACCCTGACATACAAACACAATGTCGGAGAAACCCCAACATGGAGGTCTCCACCCACACGTCACCCTGAAATACAAACACAATGTCAGAGAATTCCCAACATGGAGGTCTCCACACAAACGTCACACTCAAATACAATGTCAGAGAATTCCCAACATGGAGGTCTCCACCCACACGTCCCACTCAAATACAAACAAAATGTCAGAGAAACCCCAACATGGAGGTCTCTGCCAACACGTCACACTGAAATACAAACACAATGTCATAGAAACCCCAACATGGAGGTCTCTGCCCACACGTCACCCTGAAATACAAACACAATGTCAAGAAACCCCAACATGGAGGTCTCTGCCTACACGTCACACTGAAATACAAACACAATGTCATAGAAACCCCAACATTGAGGTCTCCACCAACACGTCACACTGAAATACAAACACAATGTCATAGAAACCCAACATGGAGGTCTCTGCCCACACGTCACACTGAAATACAAACACAATGTCATAGAAACCCCAACATGGAGGTCTCTGCCCACACGTCACACTGAAATACAAACACAATGTCATAGAAACCCCAACATGGAGGTCTCCACCCACACGTCACACTGAAATACAAACACAATGTCAGAGAAATCCCAACATGGAGGTCTCCACCCACACGTCACACTGAAATCCAAACACAATGTCATAGAAACCCCAACATGGAGGTCTCTGCCCACACGTCCCACTGAAATACAAACACAATGTCAGAGAAATCCAAAATGGAGGTCTCCACCCACACGTCACACTGAAATACAAACACAATGTCAGAGAAACCACAACATGGAGGTCTCCACCCACAAGTCACACTCAAATACAAACACAATGTCAAAGAAATCCAACATGGAGGTCTCTGCCCACACGTCACACTCAAATACAAACACAATGTCAGAGAAACCCCAACATGGAGGTCTCTGCCCACACGTCACACTGAAATACAAACACAATGTCAGAGAAACCCCTACATGGAGGTCTCTGCCAACACGTCCCACTGAAATACAAACACAATGTCAGAGAAACACCAACATGGAGGTCTCTGCCCACACGTCACACTGAAATACAAACACAAAATGTCAGAGAAATCCAAATGGAGGTCTACACCCACACGTCACACTGAAATACAAACACAATGTCAGAGAAACCACAACATGGAGGTCTCTGCCCACACGTCCCACTGAAATACAAACACAATGTCAGAGAAATCCAAAATGGAGGTCTCCACCCACACGTCACACTGAAATACAAACACAATGTCAGAGAAACCACAACATGGAGGTCTCCACCCACAAGTCACACTCAAATACAAACACAATGTCAGAGAAACCCCAACATGGAGGTCTCTGCCCACACATCCCACTGAAATACAAACACAATGTCAGAGAAACCCCAACATGGAGGTCTCTGTCCACACGTCACCCTGAAATACAAACACAATGTCAGAGAAACCTCAACATGGAGGTCTCTGCCCACACGTCACACTGAAATACAAACACAATGTCAGAGAAACCCCAACATGGAGGTCTCTGCCCACACGTCACCCTGAAATACAAACACAATGTCAGAGAAACCCCAACATGGAAGTCTCTGCCCACACGTCACACTGAAATACAAACACAATGTCATAGAAACCCCAACATGGAGTTCTCTGCCCACACGTCCCACTGAAATACAAACACAATGTCAGAGAAACCTCAGCATGGAGGTCTCTGCCCACACATCCCACTGAAATACAAACACAATGTCAGAGAAACCCCAACATGGAGGTCTCTGCCCACACATCCCACTGAAATACAAACACAATGTCATAGAAACCCCAACATGGAGGTCTCTGCCCACACATCCCACTGAAATACAAACACAATGTCAGAGAAACCCCAACATGGAGGTCTCTGCCCACACGTCCCATTGAAATACAAACACAATGTCAGAGAAACCCCAACATGGAGGTCTCTGCCCACACGTCACACTGAAATACAAACACAATGTCATAGAAACCCCAACATGGAGTTCTCTGCCCCAAGTCACACTGAAATACAAACACAATGTCAGAGACACCCCAACATGGAGGTCTTCGCCCACACGTCCCACTGAAATACAACCACAATGTCAGAGAAACCACAACCTGGAGGTCTCCACACACACGTCCCACTGAAATACAAACACAATGTCAGAGAAACCCCAACATGAAGGTCTCTGCCCACACGTCACCCTGAAATACAAACACAATGTCAGAGAAACCCCAACATGAAGGTCTCTGCCCACACGTCACCCTGAAATACAAACACAATGTCAGAGAAACCCCAACATGGAAGTCTCTGCCCACACGTCCCACTGAAATACAAACACAATGTCAGAGAAATCCAAAATGGAGGTCTCCACCCACAAGTCACACTCAAATACAAACACAATGTCAAAGAAATCGAACATGGAGGTCTCTGCCCACACGTCCCACTGAAATACAAACACAATGTCAGAGAAACCCCAACATGGAGGTCTCTGCCAACACGTCCCACTGACATACAAACACAATGTCAGAGAAACCCCAACATGGAGGTCTCTGCCCACAAATCACACTGAAATACAAACACAATGTCAGAGAAACCCCAACATGGATGTCTCCACACACACGTCCCACTGAAATACAAACACAATGTCAGAGAAACCCCAACATGAAGGTCTCTGCCCACACGTCACCCTGAAATACAAACACAATGTCAGAGAAACCCCAACATGAAGGTCTCTGCCCACACGTCCCATTGAAATACAAACACAATGTCAAAGAAACCCCAACATGGAGGTCTCTGCCCACACGTCCCATTGAAATACAAACACAATGTCAGAGAAACCCCAACATGAAGGTCTCTGCCCACACGTCACCCTGAAATACAAACACAATGTCAGAGAAACCCCAACATGGAAGTCTCTGCCCACACATCACAGTGAAATACAAACACAATGTCAGAGAAACCCCAACATGGAGGTCTCTGCCCACACGTCACACTGAAATACAAACACAATGTCATAGAAACCCCAACATGGAGGTCTCTGCCCACACGTCCCACTGAAATACAAACACAATGTCAGAGAAACCCCAACATGGAGGTCTCTGCCCACACGTCCCATTGAAATACAAACACAATGTCAAAGAAACCCCAACATGGAGGTCTCTGCCCACACGTCCCATTGAAATACAAACACAATGTCAGAGAAACCTCAACATGGAGGTCTCTGCCCACACGTCCCATTGAAATACAAACACAATGTCAGATAAACCCCAACATGGAGGTCTCCACCCACACATCCCACTGAAATACAAACACAATGTCAGAGAAACCCCAACATGGAAGTTTCTGCCCACACGTCACACTGAAATACAAACACAATGTCAGAGAAATCCAACATGGAAGTCTCCACACACACGTCCAACTGAAATACAAACACAATGTCAGAGAAACCCCAACATGGAGGTCTCTGCCCACACGTCGCCCTGAAATACAAACACAATGTCAGAGAAACCCCAACATGAAGGTCTCCACCCACACGTCACCCTGAAATACAAACACAATGTCATAGAAACCCCAACATGGAGGTCTCTGCCCACTGAAATACAAACACAATGTCAGAGAAACCCCAACATGGAGGTCTCTGCCCACACGTCACCCTGAAATACAAATACAATGTCAGAGAAACCTCAGCATGGAGGTCTCTGCCCACACGTCACACTGAAATACAAACACAATGTCAGAGAAACCTCAACATGGAGGTCTCCACCCACACGTCACACTGAAATACAAACACAATGTCAGAGAAACCTCAACATGGAGGTCTCTGCCCACACGTCACACTGAAATACAAACACAATGTCAGAGAAACCTCAACATGGAGGTCTCCACCCACACGTCACACTGAAATACAAACACAATGTCAGAGAAAGCTCAACATGGAGGTCTCTGCCCACAAGTCACACTGAAATACAAACACAATGTCAGAGAATTCCAACATGGAGGTCTCTGCCCACACGTTACATTGAAATACAAACAAAATGTCAGAGAAATCCCAGCATGGAGGTTCCACACGCCGCCCTGAAATACAACCAGAATAATGCCTGGGAAATCCAACACATTTATTGCAGTCACAATTGCTCATCACCAAGGCAAACCATGTTCAATCCTCGTCCTGGCAAGTATGATAGTGGTAGTCATGACGTTTGACAGATAGGTATTCTCCGGGTACTCCAGATGCCTCCCACATGAAGCACAACATATACAATGCCAATAAGAGTTAATAACATAGGTAGATATAGGTTGACGTGTTTCACTAATTGTTGTAAACTAAACAAATGAAAGAAGAATTGCCAGGCACTAAATGTAGCATACAGTTTTGGGGCCGTATAAATGGTGAGCATCATTTGCATATAACATACGCATATTGTGTGCTTCAAAAGGTAACAATAATATTCCACCAACAGTAATACATATATCAGGGCTCAAGCTAATCCCAAATTTTTGGGAGAACTGAGAAAGCGCACAATTGCGTCAGCTAATGGTATTATTTAATAAATTTCAACATCCTAATAGGGTTAAAATACACAATATGACCATTAAATAGAAGGAGTGCTTTACAATGGCCAGTGTATCATCATGGACAATATTTTGTATGAAAATTGTAAAAAAAATTGATTTGCATGGGGCGAAGTCAGAATCTCTAGGATGACAACTTCCCCTCATATGGCCCCCTATAATGTTCCCTGTTGAAGCAACAGAGGCGAGTAGCAAGGAATGGTCAGTTCAAGATATTTAACTACTCGTCAGTGGAGACATCTGAATAAAAACTACGTACCTCTTTAGCAGAGTGTCGTATTTTACACCTAACACAGAATCGAGCGCTGTACCAAGGCCGTTCTATAGGCATACGTTTATGTTTCCCCCCACAGTTGTCACATCTCATCATGTTACTCGCCTGATGGATCTTCTCTTGTAATTTTGTCAGAAGATCATTAAATTCATGCTAGAAAATGCAAATAGAATTATTCCGTTATTGCAATTTGAAACAAACTACAACCATTTTCAGAAACTCTAAAGCTATTATTGTTGGTGGAAGCCCCCAGGTGCCCCTTCAAGCAGTAATTCAGGCATGGACAGGCACTCCGGTAGAACCACAGACCTTCCGCAAGCCAGTTGAATAGCTTCCTCAGTTTCGACACCTCAAGCGGTGAGTGACAAATAATTTGAAGTCCATGACCGTAACCACCTGGCAATGGAGACCCCTCAGGCATTGGAGGGTATCCTTAGGGGCCGACCACTGGTCTTCTGTAAGTCTGTTATATATACCTTCCTAACATGAAAGAATTCACGAAGAGAAATAGAATTTATGCTAAAACAATAATAGTACCAGCAGATATATCATTTACTAGTATAGCAACCTAACAGTGCAGCTCAAACAGTACCAGCAGATATATCATTTACTAGTATAGCAACCTAACAGTGCAGCTCAAACAGTACCAGCAGATATATCATTTACTAGTATAGCAACCTAACAGTGCAGCTCAAACAGTACCAGCAGATATATCATTTACTAGTACAGTCAAACCTCTCAAGAGCAAACACCATCCGTATACACCCAAGATTGGTTGTTGTAGAGAGGTTGTTGTTCTAGGGAGGTTCAACTTTTTGAAGTTTGGAAATGCGGGAATAGTGAGTTTTGTCAGTTATGTTTGCCGATACTGATTTGAATATAGAGTATACAGAATGGGGGTACTACTTTCATTATACGATATATTAAACTAAGATTGAATATCTGAGGACACAATTTGTTAAAATCGCCACAGATTATGCAAATTTATGACAATTGTGTACATTAATGTTTTCAATACATCAAAGTCAAAAAGTCTGATAAATTACGCATTTCAATTATATAAACATTACGGATGGCAACTAGTAGCAATTTTGATACTCGAGCACTCGGACACAGTTCCGATCGATTAGTACAAGAGTGCTCGGAAACGATCATTTGATTTTTGGGATCATATGTTTGATTTAATTTCAGATATTTGGTAAGTATTTCTGATGAGGCGTGTCCAAAAACTGATGCTAAATTATCTTATTATGGTATGTGATAAAAACAGTGCATTGTAATAAAGCTAAACCCGTGGGGAATGAAAAATACTTTACTCATTTTAATGTTATAATTAAACATATAAAGTTTATAAACGGTCTCCTCTATTGACAGACGAGGCATGTCCGTATATAGTATTGCACCTTCAAAATTCCATTTTTCTACATCTTAAGCGATCAAAAGATATATGCGGTAAGACAACCTGCCAATCATGTCAACTGTTTATTGAAAGAATACCCGTAAACAATGATTATTTTCACACTTACGGTCCAGCCTGTAGATTATTGGCCCCCCGGATATGGTTCCAGATTAAGATAATTACTGTTTATTGAAAAATTGAAAGGAACAATTGGCGATTAATTGCGTCTGATGACACATACATGTACCGACTGTTTCTTTTTTCAGCCACATTTTTGTCTGTTCTTGGGAGGTTTTCTGCATCGCTTGGTGGGAAATTGACTGTCGTTGTGTGTTGTTGAGAGGTGTCGTTCATGAGAGGTGAAATTGTAACGCAACGGGTAGGAATAAAGGTGACGTTTATAAAGAGGGTGAGCTCATGGGAGGTGACGTTTGGGGAGGTGGGACTGTATAGCGATTTCAACAAAATATGGTTAAAATGCACAGTGTGACCATTAAATACAACATTTGAATAGAAGGAGTGCTTTATAATGGGCCAGTGTATCTTACTGGCCAAAATGTTGTATGAAAATTGTACATATAAAAAAATATTTTTAGGGAGAGGGCGAGGTCAGGGTCCCTAGGTCAACTTATTTCGCCCTTTAAACTGATCCCTGAAGAAATAGATATTCTTCAATATTCTTCATGTATAACTGAAGTTCAATATGAAGATATTAACTATGGGTAACATACAAGTGAACTGTTACATACCGTACCAGTGAGGATACATGCTAAATGAGTGATAGTTTCTTGTACGTTTGGAGATCTAGTCATTAATGATCATAGTCAAATAAATAAACTCTGCATTGATATGTCTAGGCATCTATGTTAAAGGGCATTTTGGATCCACCTGCTTGTGATGGGGTATCTGGAGGTGATTAGTTGTACCAAACGTTTGATTGTTCCGTTCAGTGCGGTAGCATTATAAAGTATCGTGTATTCAGTACTATATACATGGTTCAGTATGCGTCTGATTACAAGGTAATTCTGCAATTCGGTCTGCATAGTGGCTTAACGGGTAGTGGCTTAACGGGTCACGTTTGGCGACTGATGGGGCCTTTCTATGTGTGTCTAAAGACAAGACTGTTTTTTAAAAAAAACTACTGGAGATTTTATTGACACAAATCATTTCTTAAAAATCACACTATTTTTTTACCAAATAAAAGATCATTGGTAGGATGTGAACTTACTGACAATTAGTACTCGGATGTGCATGAAAAGTGTCAGGGCATTAACTTTGATGAGTTTTTTCACACATACATCACACTATTTTTGGCCAAAATTCAAGTTCAAGGTCAATCTTGGGGCTGCAACTTGTTAGTGGGACAAGGAGCAACCCCTAAACTGCCCAGTGGAAGTCGTGATAGCGCAGTGGATGCACGTTCGCTTCAGGTGCTAAAGGCCCAGAGTTCGAGCCACGCTGGAGCCATTACGATTGTGCCCTTAGGCAAGGCATTTAAATTCCACATTGCCTCTTCTCTCTCCTTTATAGCGATGGATTTCACGACATCCATCAGGAATGAAGTCTAGAGAGTGAAAGTGAGAGTTGAAAGAACTTGTTTCACAATCGAGCTAAAATAAATTTGTATAAACTAACCCCTAAAAACAGTATGCAAGTCATCAAAGCATTAATTCAAAAGTTTTATTTAGTTATGTGAAAATGTGTAGGGTTAGGATTACGACTGCTCGGTCTCGCTTTCCACTAAAGTGGATGAGGTAATTGACAAGAATGTGATTGTCCGGGACTAATCTTTTGGACAATGTGACTTGTTGGGTTATTGGATTTGTGCAACACTGCCTAATAATCCTGCCACATCTTCACACATTACACACTGTTAAAACAATAATCATACCATAGCTGCTTCAGCCTCCTTGGCTTCCTGTAACTGTCTATCATACGTCTCGCGTTTTGACTGGAATGAACGAAAACATACCGGTAGTTTGTTATAATGAACCCGTCATGAACGACAAGTAATGTATGCACAGGCAAGTTCAAAAAAATACAGACAAGTAACTTTCAGCATCTTCAATCAGATCAAAAACAAATAATGTATGCACAGACAAGTTTACAAAAATACAGACAAGTAACTTTCAGCATCTTCAATCAGATCAAAAACAAATAATGTATGCACAGACAAGTTTACAAAAATACAGGCAAGTAACTTACAGCATCTTCAATCAGATCAAAGGCAAATAATGTATGCACAGGCAAGTTTACAAAAATACAGACAAGTAACTTACAGCATCTTCAATCAGATCAAAGGCAAATAATGTATGCACAGGCAAGTTTACAAAAATACAGACAAGTAACTTACAGCATCTTCAATCAGATCAAAGGCAAATAATGTATGCACAGGCAAGTTCACAAAAATACAGACAAGTAACTTACAGCATCTTCAATCAGATCAAAGGCAAATAATGTATGCACAGACAAGTTTACAAAAATACAGACAAGTAACTTTCAGCATCTTCAATCAGATCAAAAACAAATAATGTATGCACAGACAAGTTTACAAAAATACAGGCAAGTAACTTACAGCATCTTCAATCAGATCAAAAACAAATAATGTATGCACAGACAAGTTTACAAAAATACAGGCAAGTAACTTACAGCATCTTCAATCAGATCAAAGGCAAATAATGTATGCACAGGCAAGTTTACACAAATACAGGCAAGTAACTTACAGCATCTTCAATCAGATCAAAGGCAAATAATGTATGCACAGGCAAGTTCACAAAAATACAGACAAGTAACTTACAGCATCTTCAATCAGATCAAAGGCAAATAATGTATGCACAGGCAAGTTCACAAAAATACAGACAAGTAACTTACAGCATCTTCAATCAGATCAAAGGCAAATAATGTATGCACAGGCAAGTTCACAAAAATACAGACAAGTAACTTACAGCATCTTCAATCAGATCAAAGGCAAATAATGTATGCACAGGCAAGTTCACAAAAATACAGACAAGTAACTTACAGCATCTTCAATCAGATCAAAGGCAAATAATGTATGCACAGACAAGTTTACAAAAATACAGACAAGTAACTTACAGCATCTTCAATCAGATCAAAGGCAAATAATGTATGCACAGGCAAGTTCACAAAAATACAGGCAAGTAACTTACAGCATCTCCAATCAGATCAAAGGCATGTCCGAGAATTTTGAAGGATTCTTCTGCACCAGGTTGTTGATTCTGTAACATAGTTAAATACATTATCCATGCATCAACATCTGTCAAACCATTTAAAGCCACACTACAAGTGAAAACGCAAATTTCTACAGAATATATTTCCCTATTTTATATGGTATAAATGTTTTACGAATATTTGCCTCAAAAGCTGAACATTTCAACTAATAAACTAACGTCGTATACGACGTTTGTTGACATAACAAACTAATGTCAACAGTGTCTACATTCATACGTATGCAATGTGTGTATCGTGAATAACACGATTCATGGTCCCGATTTACCGTTATATCTCACACTTTGTGCCTGTGAATATTTATTTTTAGACTAATACGATTTAAAATATCTTAGTCTAAACGACACTAGCACGCACTTCGTATAGATTCCAATAGTAAACAAACATCAATTCAGAAGCATAGATGACAGTTATATGAAATCCTACTTTCACCTTTGAGTGTTTGTATACCATAAAAACACTGTTTATATATAATAAGTAAGGTTTCGAATTATTTTGGACGAATTTGTATTAGCAATGCTATTTATACAAATAGAAGCATTTTTGGGGCATTTTGCAATGTAATGTCGCTTTAAATCCTATTTTGTGGCGACAGATAACTTGCAATTTTATAGACATGTAATTATTAACGTTATTATTTCACCCGACACTACATTGTGTGACAAAAGCACATTTCTACAGAATATCATTTCCTATTTTCCACTGAATCTGACTACCGTATTTCAACTAATAAACAAAACATTAACATAATAAAATAATGTAAATAGGACCAACATCCATGCGCAATACAACGTGTGAATTGGCTCACCAACCGGCCAGATCAGAAGGAACCCCCGATGAGTTTCGACCTTTCGACCGTTGTGTTTATGATAATGCACTAACCATATCAGGGTGGACTAGAACAGAGTCTCAGTGTTGTGTTTAGGATAATGCACTAACCTTATCAGGGTGGACTAGAACAGAGTCTCAGTGTTGTGTTTAGGATAATGCACTAACCTTATCAGGATGGACAAGAACAGAGTCTCAGTGTTGTGTTTAGGATAATGCACTAACCTAATCAGGATGGACTAGAACAGAGTCAGAGTGGACAAGAACAGAGTCTCAGTGTTGTGTTTAGGATAATGCACTAACCTTATCAGGGTGGACTAGAACAGAGTATCAGTGTTGTGTTTAGGATAATGCACTAACCGTATCAGGATGGACTAGAACAGAGTCTCAGTGTTGTGTTTAGGATAATGCACTAACCTTATCGGGGTGGATTAGAACAGAGTATCAGTGTTGTGTTTAGGATAATGCACTAACCTTATCAGGATGGACTAGAACAGAGTATCAGTGTTGTGTTTAGGATAATACACTAACCTTATCGGGGTGGACTAGAACAGAGAATAGCGTTGTGTTTAGGATAATGCACTAACCTTATCAGGATGGAATAGAACAGAGTATCAGTGTTGTGTTTAGGATAATGCACTAACCTTATCAGGATGGACTAGAACAGAGAATAGTGTTGTGTTTAGGATAATGCACTAACCTTATCAGGATGGACTAGAACAGAGAATAGTGTTGTGTTTAGGATAATGCACTAACCTTATCAGGATGGACTAGAACAGAGAATAGTGTTATGCTTAGGATAATGCACTAACATTATCAGGGTGAACTACAACAGAGTCTCAGTGTTGTGTTTAGGATAATGCACTAACCGTATCAGGGTGGACTAGAACAGAGTCACAGTGTTGTGTTTAGGATAATGCACTAACCTTATCGGGGTGGACTAGAACAGAGTATCAGTGTTGTGTTTAGGATAATGCCCTAACCTTATCGGAGTGGACTAGAACAGAGTATCAGTGTTGTGTTTAGGATAATGCACTAACCTTATCGGGGTGGACTAGAACAGAGTATCAGTGTTGTGTTTAGGATAATGCACTAACCATATCAGGGTGAACTAGAGCAGTGTTATGTTTAGGATAATGCACTAACCTTATCAGGATGGACTAGAACAGAGTATCAGTGTTGTGTTTAGGATAATGCACTAACCATATCAGGGTGAACTAGAGCAGTGTTGTGTTTAGGATAATGCACTAACCTTATCGGGGTGGATTAGAACAGAGTATCAGTGTTGTGTTTAGGATAATGCACTAACCGTATCAGGATGGACTAGAACAGAGTCAGGGTGGACTAGAACAGAGTCTCAGTGTTGTGTTTAGGATAATGCACTAACCTTATCAGGGTGGACTAGAACAGAGTCTCAGTGTTGTGTTTAGGATAATGCACTAACCTTATCAGGATGGACTAGAACAGAGAATAGTGTTGTGTTTAGGATAATGCACTAACATTATCGGAGTGGACTAGAACAGAGTATCAGTGTTGTGTTTAGGATAATGCACTAACAGTATCGGGGTGGATTAGAACAGTCTCAGTGTTGTGTTTAGGATAATGCACTAACCGTATCGGGGTGGATTAGAACAGAGTATCAGTGTTGTGTTTAGGATAATGCACTAACCTTATCGGGGTGGACTAGAACAGAGTATCAGTGTTGTGGTTAGGATAATGCACTAACCGTATCAGGGTGGACTAGAACAGAGTATCAGTGTTGTATTTAGGATAATGCACTAATCTTATCAGGATGGACTAGAACAGTGTTATGTTTAGGATAATGCACTAACATTATCGGAGTGGACTAGAACAGAGTATCAGTGTTGTGTTTAGGATAATGCACTAACAGTATCCGGGTGGATTAGAACAGTCTCAGTGTTGTGTTTAGGATAATGCACTAACCGTATCGGGGTGGATTAGAACAGAGTATCAGTGTTGTGTTTAGGATAATGCACTAACCTTATCAGGATGGACTAGAACAGAGAATAGTGTTGTGTTTAGGATAATGCACTAACCTTATCGGGGTGGACTAGAACAGAGTCTCAGTGTTGTGTTTAGGATAATGCACTAACCGTATCAGGATGGACTAGAACAGAGAATAGTGTTGTGTTTAGGATAATGCACTAACCTTATCAGGATGGACTAGAACAGAGTATCAGTGTTGTGTTTAGGATAATGCACTAACCTTATCGGGGTGGACTAGAACAGAGAATAGTGTTGTGTTTAGGATAATGCACTAACCTTATCAGGATGGACTAGAACAGAGTCTCAGAGTTGTGTTTAGAATAATGCACTAACCTTATCAGGGTGAACTAGAACAGAGTCTCAGTGTTGTGTTTAGGATAATGCACTAACCTTATCGGGGTGGACTAGAACAGAGAATAGTGTTGTGTTTAGGATAATGCACTAACCTTATCGGGGTGGACTAGAACAGAGAATAGTGTTGTGTTTAGGATAATGCACTAACCGTATCAGGATGGACTAGAACAGAGTCTCTGTGTTGTGTTTAGGATAATGCACTAACCTTATCGGGGTGGATTAGAACAGAGTCTCAGTGTTGTGTTTAGGATAATGCACTAACCTTATCGGGGTGGACTAGAACAGAGAATAGTGTTGTGTTTAGGATAATGCACTAACCTTATCGGGGTGGACTAGAACAGAGAATAGTGTTGTGTTTAGGATAATGCACTAACCGTATCAGGATGGACTAGAACAGAGTCTCTGTGTTGTGTTTAGGATAATGCACTAACCTTATCGGGGTGGATTAGAACAGAGTATCAGTGTTGTGTTTAGGATAATGCACTAACCTTATCGGGGTGGACTAGAACAGAGAATAGTGTTGTGTTTAGGATAATGCACTAACCTTATCAGGATGGACTAGAACAGAGTATCAGTGTTGTGTTTAGGATAATGCACTAACCTTATCAGGATGGACTAGAACAGAGAATAGTGTTTTGTTTAGGATAATGCACTAACCTTATCAGGATGGACTAGAACAGAGTATCAGTGTTGTGTTTAGGATAATGCACTAACCGTATCAGGGTGGACTAGAACAGAGTATCAGTGTTGTATTTAGGATAATGCACTAACCTTATCGGGGTGTACTAGAACAGAGTCTCAGTGTTGTGTTTAGGATAATGCACTAACCTTATCAGGGTGGACTAGAACAGAGTCTCAGTGTTGTGTTTAGGATAATGCACTAACCTTATCGGGGTGGACTAGAACAGAGTATCAGAGTTGTGTTTAGGATAATGCACTAACCTTATCGGGGTGGATTAGAACAGAATCTCAGTGTTGTGTTTAGGATAATGCACTAACCTTATCGGGGTGGACTAGAACAGAGAATAGTGTTGTGTTTAGGATAATGCACTAACCTTATCGGGGTGGACTAGAACAGAGAATAGTGTTGTGTTTAGGATAATGCACTAACCTTATCGGGGTGGACTAGAACAGAGAATAGTGTTGTGTTTAGGATAATGCACTAACCTTATCAGGATGGACTAGAACAGAGTCTCAGTGTTGTGTTTAGAATAATGCACTAACCTTATCAGGGTGAACTAGAACAGAGTCTCAGTGTTGTGTTTAGGATAATGCACTAACCGTATCAGGATGGACTAGAACAGAGTCTCTGTGTTGTGTTTAGGATAATGCACTAACCGTATTAGGATGGACTAGAACAGAGTATCAGTGTTGTGTTTAGGATAATGCACTAACCGTATCAGGGTGGACTAGAACAGAGTATCAGTGTTGTATTTAGGATAATGCACTAACCGTATCAGGATGGACTAGAACAGAGTCAGGGTGGACTAGAACAGAGTCTCAGTGTTGTGTTTAGGATAATGCACTAACCTTATCAGGGTGGACTAGAACAGAGTATCAGCGTTGTGTTTAGGATAATGCACTAACCTTATCAGGATGGACTAGAACAGAGTCTCAGTGTTTTGTTTAGGATAATGCACTAACCTTATCAGTATGGACTAGAACAGAGTCTCAGTGTTGTGTTTAGGATAATGCACTAACCTTATCGGGGTGGACTAGAACAGAGTATCAGCGTTGTGTTTAGGATAATGCACTAACCGTATCGGGGTGGACTAGAACAGAGAATAGTGTTGTGTTTAGGATAATGCACTAACCGTATCAGGATGGACTAGAACAGAGTCACAGTGTTGTGTTTAGGATAATGCACTAACCTTATCGGGGTGGACTAGAACAGAGTATCAGTGTTGTGTTTAGGATAATGCCCTAACCTTATCGGAGTGGACTAGAACAGAGTATCAGTGTTGTGTTTAGGATAATGCACTAACCTTATCGGGGTGGACTAGAACAGAGTATCAGTGTTGTGTTTAGGATAATGCACTAACCATATCAGGGTGAACTAGAGCAGTGTTATGTTTAGGATAATGCACTAACCTTATCAGGATGGACTAGAACAGAGTATCAGTGTTGTGTTTAGGATAATGCACTAACCATATCAGGGTGAACTAGAGCAGTGTTGTGTTTAGGATAATGCACTAACCTTATCGGGGTGGATTAGAACAGAGTATCAGTGTTGTGTTTAGGATAATGCACTAACCGTATCAGGATGGACTAGAACAGAGTCAGGGTGGACTAGAACAGAGTCTCAGTGTTGTGTTTAGGATAATGCACTAACCTTATCAGGGTGGACTAGAACAGAGTCTCAGTGTTGTGTTTAGGATAATGCACTAACCTTATCAGGATGGACTAGAACAGAGAATAGTGTGTGTTTAGGATAATGCACTAACATTATCGGAGTGGACTAGAACAGAGTATCAGTGTTGTGTTTAGGATAATGCACTAACAGTATCGGGGTGGATTAGAACAGTCTCAGTGTTGTGTTTAGGATAATGCACTAACCGTATCGGGGTGGATTAGAACAGAGTATCAGTGTTGTGTTTAGGATAATGCACTAACCTTATCGGGGTGGACTAGAACAGAGTATCAGTGTTGTGGTTAGGATAATGCACTAACCGTATCAGGGTGGACTAGAACAGAGTATCAGTGTTGTATTTAGGATAATGCACTAATCTTATCAGGATGGACTAGAACAGAGTCTCAGTGTTATGTTTAGGATAATGCACTAACCTTATCAGGGTGAACTAGAGCAGTGTTATGTTTAGGATAATGCACTAACATTATCGGAGTGGACTAGAACAGAGTATCAGTGTTGTGTTTAGGATAATGCACTAACAGTATCCGGGTGGATTAGAACAGTCTCAGTGTTGTGTTTAGGATAATGCACTAACCGTATCGGGGTGGATTAGAACAGAGTATCAGTGTTGTGTTTAGGATAATGCACTAACCTTATCAGGATGGACTAGAACAGGGAATAGTGTTGTGTTTAGGATAATGCACTAACCTTATCGGGGTGGACTAGAACAGAGTCTCAGTGTTGTGTTTAGGATAATGCACTAACCGTATCAGGATGGACTAGAACAGAGAATAGTGTTGTGTTTAGGATAATGCACTAACCTTATCAGGATGGACTAGAACAGAGTATCAGTGTTGTGTTTAGGATAATGCACTAACCTTATCGGGGTGGACTAGAACAGAGAATAGTGTTGTGTTTAGGATAATGCACTAACCTTATCAGGATGGACTAGAACAGAGTCTCAGAGTTGTGTTTAGAATAATGCACTAACCTTATCAGGGTGAACTAGAACAGAGTCTCAGTGTTGTGTTTAGGATAATGCACTAACCGTATCAGGATGGACTAGAACAGAGTCTAGTGTTGTGTTTAGGATAATGCACTAACCTTATCAGGATGGACTAGAACAGAGTATCAGTGTTGTGTTTAGGATAATGCACTAACCTTATCAGGGTGGACTAGAACAGAGTATAGTGTTGTGTTTAGGATAATGCACTAACCGTATCAGGATGGACTAGAACAGAGATCGTGTTGTGTTTAGGATAATGCACTAACCGTATCGGGTGGACTAGAACAGAGAAGTGTTGTGTTTAGGATAATGCACTAACCGTATCGGTGGACTAGAACAGAGTCAGGGTGGACTAGAACAGAGTCTCAGTGTTGTGTTTAGGATAATGCACTAACCTTATCAGGGTGGACTAGAACAGAGATCAGTGTTGTGTTTAGGATAATGCACTAACCTTATCAGGGTGGACTAGAACAGAGATAGTGTTGTGTTTAGGATAATGCACTAACCTTATCAGGATGGACTAGAACAGAGTCTCAGTGTTGTGTTTAGGATAATGCACTAACCTTATCAGTATGGACTAGAACAGAGTCTCAGTGTTGTGTTTAGGATAATGCACTAACCTTATCGGGGTGGACTAGAACAGAGTATCAGCGTTGTGTTTAGGATAATGCACTAACCGTATCGGGGTGGACTAGAACAGAGAATAGTGTTGTGTTTAGGATAATGCACTAACCGTATCAGGATGGACTAGAACAGAGTCTCTGTGTTGTGTTTAGGATAATGCACTAACCGTATCAGGATGGACTAGAACAGAGTATCAGTGTTGTGTTTAGGATAATGCACTAACCGTATCAGGGTGGACTAGAACAGAGTATCAGTGTTGTATTTAGGATAATGCACTAACCTTATCGGGGTGTACTAGAACAGAGTCTCAGTGTTGTGTTTAGGATAATGCACTAACCTTATCAGGGTGGACTAGAACAGAGTCTCAGTGTTGTGTTTAGGATAATGCACTAACCTTATCGGGGTGGACTAGAACAGAGTATCAGAGTTGTGTTTAGGATAATGCACTAACCTTATCAGGGTGGATTAGAACAGAATCTCAGTGTTGTGTTTAGGATAATGCACTAACCTTATCGGGGTGGACTAGAACAGAAAATAGTGTTGTGTTTAGGATAATGCACTAACCTTATCGGGGTGGACTAGAACAGAGAATAGTGTTGTGTTTAGAATAATGCACTAACCTTATCAGGATGGACTAGAACAGAGTCTCAGTGTTGTGTTTAGAATAATGCACTAACCTTATCAGGGTGAACTAGAACAGAGTCTCAGTGTTGTGTTTAGGATAATGCACTAACCGTATCAGGATGGACTAGAACAGAGTCTCTGTGTTGTGTTTAGGATAATGCACTAACCGTATTAGGATGGACTAGAACAGAGTATCAGTGTTGTGTTTAGGATAATGCACTAACCGTATCAGGGTGGACTAGAACAGAGTATCAGTGTTGTATTTAGGATAATGCACTAACCGTATCAGGATGGACTAGAACAGAGTCAGGGTGGACTAGAACAGAGTCTCAGTGTTGTGTTTAGGATAATGCACTAACCTTATCAGGGTGGACTAGAACAGAGTCTCAGTGTTGTGTTTAGGATAATGCACTAACCTTATCAGTATGGACTAGAACAGAGTCTCAGTGTTGTGTTTAGGATAATGCACTAACCTTATCGGGGTGGACTAGAACAGAGTATCAGCGTTGTGTTTAGGATAATGCACTAACCGTATCGGGGTGGATTAGAACAGAGTCTCAGTGTTGTGTTTAGGATAATGCACTAACCTTATCAGGGTGGACTAGAACAGAAACTAGAAAAGAGTATCAGTGTTGTGTTTTAGGATAATGCACTAACCTTATCAGGTTGGACTAGAACAGAAACTATAACAGAGTATCAGTATTGTGTTTAGAATAATGCACTAACCTTATCAGGGTGGACTAGAACAGAGTCTCAGTGTTGTGTTTAGGATAATGCACTAACCTTATCAGGGTGGACTAGAACAGAGTATCAGTGTTGTGTTTAGGATAATGCACTAACCGTATCAGGGTGGACTAGAACAGAGTCACAGTGTTGTGTTTAGGATAATGCACTAACCTTATCGGGGTGGACTAGAACAGAGTATCAGTGTTGTGTTTAGGATAATGCACTAACCGTATCAGGATGGACTAGAACAGAGTCAGGGTGGACAAGAACAGTCTCAGTGTTGTGTTTAGGATAATGCACTAACCGTATCAGGATGGACTAGAACAGAGTCAGGGTGGACAAGAACAGAGTCTCAGTGTTGTGTTTAGGATAATGCACTAACCTTATCAGGGTGGACTATAACAGAGTCTCAGTGTTGTGTTTAGGCTAATGCACTAACCTTATCAGGGTGGACTAGAACAGAGTCTCAGTGTTGTGTTTAGGATAATGCACTAACCTTATCGGGGTGGATTAGAACAGAGTCTCAGTGTTGTGTTTAGGATAATGCACTAACCTTATCAGGGTGGATTAGAACAGAGTCTCAGTGTTGTGTTTAGGATAATGCACTAACCTTATCGGGGTGGATTAGAACAGAGTCTCAGTGTTGTGTTTAGGATAATGCACTAACCTTATCAGGGTGGACTAGAACAGAAACTAGAAAAGAGTATCAGTGTTGTGTTTTAGGATAATGCACTAACCTTATCGGGGTGGACTAGAACAGAAACTAGAACAGAGTATCAGTGTTGTGTTTAGGATAATGCACTAACAGTATCGGGTGGATTAGAACAGAGTCTCAGTGTTGTGTTTAGGATAATGCACTAACCGTATCAGGGTGGATTAGAACAGAGTATAAGTATCAGTGTTGTGGTTAGGATAATGCACTAACCGTATTAGGGTGGACTAGAACAGAGTCTCAGTGTTGTGGTTAGGATAATGCACTAACCGTATCAGGGTGGACTAGAACAGAGTATCAGTGTTGTATTTAGGATAATGTACTAACCTTATCAGGGTGAACTAGAGCAGTGTTATGTTTAGGATAATGCACTAACATTATCGGAGTGGACTAGAACAGAGTATCAGTGTTGTGTTTAGGATAATGCACTAACAGTATCGGGGTGGATTAGAACAGTCTCAGTGTTGTGTTTAGGATAATGCACTAACCGTATCGGGGTGGATTAGAACAGAGTATCAGTGTTGTGTTTAGGATAATGCACTAACCTTATCAGGATGGACTAGAACAGAGAATAGTGTTGTGTTTAGGATAATGCACTAACCTTATCGGGGTGGATTAGAACAGAGTCTCAGTGTTGTGTTTAGGATAATGCACTAACCTTATCAGGGTGGACTAGAACAGAAACTAGAAAAGAGTATCAGTGTTGTGTTTTAGGATAATGCACTAACCTTATCGGGGTGGACTAGAACAGAAACTAGAACAGAGTATCAGTGTTGTGTTTAGGATAATGCACTAACAGTATCGGGTGGATTAGAACAGAGTCTCAGTGTTGTGTTTAGGATAATGCACTAACCGTATCAGGGTGGATTAGAACAGAGTATCAGTGTTGTGGTTAGGATAATGCACTAACCGTATTAGGGTGGACTAGAACAGAGTCTCAGTGTTGTGGTTAGGATAATGCACTAACCGTATCAGGATGGACTAGAACAGAGTCTCAGTGTTATGTTTAGGATAATGCACTAACCTTATCAGGGTGAACTAGAGCAGTGTTATGTTTAGGATAATGCACTAACATTATCGGAGTGGACTAGAACAGAGTATCAGTGTTGTGTTTAGGATAATGCACTAACAGTATCGGGGTGGATTAGAACAGTCTCAGTGTTGTGTTTAGGATAATGCACTAACCGTATCGGGGTGGATTAGAACAGAGTATCAGTGTTGTGTTTAGGATAATGCACTAACCTTATCAGGATGGACTAGAACAGAGAATAGTGTTGTGTTTAGGATAATGCACTAACCTTATCGGGGTGGACTAGAACAGAGTCTCAGTGTTGTGTTTAGGATAATGCACTAACCGTATCAGGATGGACTAGAACAGAGAATAGTGTTGTGTTTAGGATAATGCACTAACCTTATCAGGATGGACTAGAACAGAGTATCAGTGTTGTGTTTAGGATAATGCACTAACCTTATCGGGGTGGACTAGAACAGAGAATAGTGTTGTGTTTAGGATAATGCACTAACCTTATCAGGATGGACTAGAACAGAGTCTCAGAGTTGTGTTTAGAATAATGCACTAACCTTATCAGGGTGAACTAGAACAGAGTCTCAGTGTTGTGTTTAGGATAATGCACTAACCGTATCAGGATGGACTAGAATAGTGTTGTGTTTAGGATAATGCACTAACCTTATCAGGATGGACTAGAACAGAGTATCAGTGTTGTGTTTAGGATAATGCACTAACCTTATCGGGGTGGACTAGAACAGAGAATAGTGTTGTATTTAGAATAATGCACTAACCTTATCAGGGTGAACTAGAACAGAGTCTCAGTGTTGTGTTTAGGATAATGCACTAACCGTATCAGGATGGACTAGAACAGAGTCTCTGTGTTGTGTTTAGGATAATGCACTAACCGTATTAGGATGGACTAGAACAGAGTATCAGTGTTGTGTTTAGGATAATGCACTAACCGTATCAGGGTGGACTAGAACAGAGTATCAGTGTTGTATTTAGGATAATGCACTAACCTTATCGGGGTGTACTAGAACAGAGTCTCAGTGTTGTGTTTAGGATAATGCACTAACCTTATCAGGGTGGACTAGAACAGAGTCTCAGTGTTGTGTTTAGGATAATGCACTAACCTTATCGGGGTGGACTAGAACAGAGTATCAGAGTTGTGTTTAGGATAATGCACTAACCTTATCGGGGTGGATTAGAACAGAGTCTCAGTGTTGTGTTTAGGATAATGCACTAACCTTATCGGGGTGGACTAGAACAGAGAATAGTGTTGTGTTTAGGATAATGCACTAACCTTATCGGGGTGGACTAGAACAGAGAATAGTGTTGTGTTTAGGATAATGCACTAACCTTATCAGGATGGACTAGAACAGAGTCTCAGTGTTGTGTTTAGAATAATGCACTAACCTTATCAGGGTGAACTAGAACAGAGTCTCAGTGTTGTGTTTAGGATAATGCACTAACCGTATTAGGATGGACTAGAACAGAGTATCAGTGTTGTGTTTAGGATAATGCACTAACCGTATCAGGGTGGACTAGAACAGAGTATCAGTGTTGTATTTAGGATAATGCACTAACCGTATCAGGGTGGACTAGAACAGAGTATCAGTGTTGTATTTAGGATAATGCACTAACCTTATCGGGGTGTACTAGAACAGAGTCTCAGTGTTGTGTTTAGGATAATGCACTAACCTTATCAGGGTGGACTAGAACAGAGTCTCAGTGTTGTGTTTAGGATAATGCACTAACCTTATCGGGGTGGACTAGAACAGAGTATCAGAGTTGTGTTTAGGATAATGCACTAACCTTATCGGGGTGGATTAGAACAGAGTCTCAGTGTTGTGTTTAGGATAATGCACTAACCTTATCGGGGTGGACTAGAACAGAGAATAGTGTTGTGTTTAGGATAATGCACTAACCTTATCGGGGTGGACTAGAACAGAGAATAGTGTTGTGTTTAGGATAATGCACTAACCTTATCAGGATGGACTAGAACAGAGTCTCAGTGTTGTGTTTAGAATAATGCACTAACCTTATCAGGGTGAACTAGAACAGAGTCTCAGTGTTGTGTTTAGGATAATGCACTAACCGTATTAGGATGGACTAGAACAGAGTATCAGTGTTGTGTTTAGGATAATGCACTAACCGTATCAGGGTGGACTAGAACAGAGTATCAGTGTTGTATTTAGGATAATGCACTAACCTTATCGGGGTGTACTAGAACAGAGTATCAGTGTTGTGTTTAGGATAATGCACTAACCTTATCGGGGTGGACTAGAACAGAGTATCAGTGTTGTGTTTAGGATAATGCACTAACCTTATCAGGGTGAACTAGAACAGAGTGTTGTGTTTAGGATAATGCACTAACCTTATCAGGATGGACTAGAACAGAGTCTCAGTGTTGTGTTTAGGATAATGCACTAACCGTATCAGGGTGGACAAGAACAGAGTATCAGTATTGTGTTTAGGATAATGCACTAACCTTCTCAGGGTGGACTAGAACAGAGTCTCAGTGTTGTGTTTAGGATAATGCACTAACAGTAACGGGGTGGATTAGAACAGAGTCTCAGTGTTGTGTTTAGGATAATGCACTAACAGTAACGGGGTGGATTAGAACAGAGTATCAGTGTTGTGTTTAGGATAATGCACTAACAGTAACGGGGTGGATTAGAACAGAGTCTCAGTGTTGTGTTTAGGATAATGCACTAACCGTATCGGGGTGGATTAGAACAGAGTATCAGTGTTGTGTTTAGGATAATGCACTAACCGTATCGGGGTGGATTAGAACAGAATATCAGTGTTGTGTTTAGGATAATGCACTAACCTTATCAGAATGGACTAGAACAGAGTCTCAGTGTTGTGTGTAGGATAATGCACTAACCTTATCGGGGTGGACTAGAACAGAGTATCAGTGTTGTGTTTAGGATAACGCACTAACCTTATCAGGGTGGACTAGAACAGCTTGTCGCCTATAATACTTCTTTATATCATCATCAGAGGCAGTGAATTTTAATCCCAAAATACTGAAATAATAAAACACCAAAATATATAAAAATTCTGAAATAACAAAACATTGAAATATCAAAAATACTGAAATAACAAAATAATGAAATAACAAAATACTGAAATATCAAAATACTGAAATAACAAAATTATGAAATAAAATACTGAAATATCAAAATAATGAAATAACAAAATATCGAAATATTAAAATACTGAAATAACAAAATACTGAAATAACAAAATATCGAAATATTAAAATAATGAAATAACAAAATATCGAAATATTAAAATACTGAAATAACAAAATACTGAAATAACAAAATATCGAAATATTAAAATACTGAAATAACAAAATACTGAAATATCAAAATAATGAAATAACAAAATATCGAAATATTAAAATACTGAAATAACAAAATACTGAAATATCAAAATATCGAAATATTAAAATACTGAAATATCAAAATAATGAAATAACAAAATATCGAAATATTAAAATACTGAAATAACAAAATACTGAAATAACAAAATATCGAAATATTAAAATACTGAAATAACAAAATACTGAAATATCAAAATAATGAAATAACAAAATATCGAAATATTAAAATACTCTGCAGCACAGGTGTACCGAAGTTTCGATGGTATAAACCCACTTTTCAGCTAAAAAAAACTTGATTGAACATTAAGGTGAGCGATTAGCGCTGTGGTTAGTACGCTCTTTCTCACCAATGCAACCCGGGTTTGATCCTCGCACCGGGAAGTATGTCAGATGGTACAGTGGTCGCTAGGTGGGTTTTCTCCAGGTACTCCGGTTTCCTCCCACACGAATGTCAACATTTACGCTTTCATCCGCGCCAACGAGATTGACTAATATAAGTTGTTAAAGCTTGTTTCGCAATTGTTGTGTTGTAAAATATATATAGATTAAACTATGAAAGACTAGTTTATCCTACTGAAATGTTGGTACACCTGTGTTACAGAGTATTTTATATAACACATCGTATGTATATCCCATGTTGAGGATCAAGTACATGCTGCACTGATGAGAAACAGGTGTGTTTAGTTTATACACATTTCATTTAGTTTGATTGCGAAATAATTTACATTAATAACATTAATTTAATCGCTTTCGACACTTTATTCCTGATGATCTATGTTTCCATTAGTTTATACAAATTTATTTTAGCTTGATTGCGAAACAAGTTCTTACAACTTATATTAATCACTCTCGAGACCTATTTCCTGATGGAATCCATCGCTACGAGGGAGAGAGAAGAGGCAATGTGGAATTTAAATGCCTTGTCTAAGGGCACAATTGAAACAGCTCCAGCGGGGCGCGATCTCCGGGCCTTTCGCTCCTGAAACTAACGCGCTACCACTGTGCCATCATGACTTGCACCATGACTATGTTTCCTTTACAGGAGAGGGATCTACATAAGTAGTTTACACTTTCTTCTCAATCTTGTTGACCCACTG
Organism: Archivesica marissinica; assembly: GCA_014843695.1. Classification (NCBI taxonomy): domain Eukaryota; kingdom Metazoa; phylum Mollusca; class Bivalvia; order Venerida; family Vesicomyidae; genus Archivesica; species Archivesica marissinica. The sequence goes on along the minus strand of CM026397.1, from coordinate 88,340,533 downwards.
TATTATAAATGACAATGTATGTACACGCATTGAAATAAAATATTGCTTAAACTAACATATCTAAGAGATCATTAGCACATTTTCAAAATACTCAAACAACAATGTATCAAAAATCTCATAATGAAGTATGAAAACGAAATGCCAAATACCGTATTTACTCGCCTATAAGGTGACTTGCCTATAAGACGACCGCCCCCTACTTTGGTTCTGTAATCTGTGGTTTTGGCATGGACTCGCATATAAGACAGGTTGATAAAATTTACAGCAGAACAAGCAATTTTGGCCAGTGCAAGTTGAAGAAATGTTCAATGTCAGAGTACTTTCTTTCCTAATTATCATATGGATAACATCTAACACATTTACTGTGGTATCAACCTATTAAGTTTGTTTGTGGTTACTCATGAAATTGATAGCTGTTACCAGTGAACAAACAAACATAATTCGTCACAGTTATACAAACAATCACAATCCACAGTTACACACAAAATAATCCAAGCTGACAATCACAATCCACAGTTAAGCACAAAATAATCCAAGCTGATAAGACAATCACAATATTGCATAGATTTCTAAATAATATCCGATATTTGATTCATGAGATTTTGTGTGCACAATAAAATAATGTTTTATCTTTTCTTGCATGCTAATTACTCAAAAACATACGAAATATGTAAATTAATCCATGACAACCTTTCTTACAGACACAGCCAATCATTAAACGGTTATTGTATATTGTCCCATGCCATTTACTCAATCAGAAATGGCACACAATGTTGTGAAATTATCAACAAAACATGACTAGACTGTTTGTTGCAACTGTTTATCTTAACTGCCTGCCTGGTCCGTAGAGCTGTTTGATAGAGCTTTACACCTGCTGCTATGATTGTGAGAACGATAATGCGGCATGTTTTGGCAGACAGAAAACCTTTATATTATGTTATATTTCGGGTTTTACGCCTGCATCAGCACCATTTTGGGCTATATCGCCGGCGGGCAGTTTACCTAACAACAACTTTCCTGGGCAGGCTCCAGCGGTTAACCAGTACTTGGGTTACCTCCGTAAGAAACTGCCAACTTTTTCATATAAATGAGACACGGCCTGAGCGGGGCTCGAACCCGTGACCATCAGTGATAATAGGTTACAGTGGTATACAAGCCAGCGACCGTAACCACTCGACCACGGAGGCGGAAGAGAAAACCTTTGAAATGCCGACAGCCTCTTTATGTCATTATACATACGAGGGTTGTCAAAGAATTACACAGACAAATGCTATAGTGGGCTAGCCATAGATGTAAATAAGATGAAATTGTATGTAACAACCCTCGTACATTATTGTTCACTGTAAAATAATGTTTTAAACAGTTTTCTTCCATAACAATTAAACCCAATTTGGAATTATTCGAGTGCTAGTAATTTTGTATTTGGTGCACCCGGCGATTATAAACGGTTCGGTAATTATTGTGATTTGCACGAAAAGTTACGAAGGCTTTGACGGAGATTAATTTGTCTCAGTTTAATGTTGCCAAACAATATAGACGCAGATAAACACTTCTGTATGACTGACTTTTTGAAAACTGTGACCAATTGGTGCCATTGTTAACTTTTCCACATATTTCCAATTAATTTACTATACACTTTAGTGTTTTGTTCATTTAATGAAAATAATATTAATATTGCATGAATATATGAATTAACAAATATGTATATATTTAATGTCAGTTATTATTAAATTTAATACCCGTCAAAAAGTCGGTGAAAAAAAGTATAACAAGGGATCAAATTGGCCAAAAAAATACG
>CM026397.1:88235422-88337735 GCA_014843695.1 Archivesica marissinica | reverse complement strand
TATATATTTGCAGTTGTATGGTACTAAAGCTATACCGGTACATGTATATATTTGCAGTTGTATGGTACTAAAGCTATACCGGTACATGTATATATTTGCAGTTGTATGGTACTAAAGCTACAATGGTACATTTATATATTTGCAGTTGTACGGTACTAAAGCTACACCGGTATATATATATATTTGCAGTTGTATGGTACTAAAGCTATACTGGTACATATATATATTTGCAGTTGTACGGTACTAAAGCTATACCGGTACATGTATATATTTGCAGTTGTACGGTACTAAAGCTATACCAGTACATGTATATATTTGCAGTTGTACGGTACTAAAGCTATACCGGTTCATATATATATTTGCAGATGTACGGTACTAAAGCTATACCGGTACATGTATATATTTGCAGTTGTATGGTACTAAAGCTATACCGGTACATGTATATATTTGCAGTTGTACGGTACTAAAGCTACAATGGTACATTTATATATTTGCAGTTGTACGGTACTAAAGCTACACCGGTATATATATATATTTGCAGATGTATGGTACTAAAGCTATACTGGTACATATATATATTTGCAGTTGTACGGTACTAAAGCTATACCGGTACATGTATATATTTGCAGTTGTACGGTACTAAAGCTATACCAGTACATGTATATATTTGCAGTTGTACGGTACTAAAGCTATTCTGGTACATGTATATATTTGCAGTTGTATGGTACTAAGCTATACCGGTACATGTATATATTTGCAGTTGTATGGTACTAAAGCTATACCTGTACATGTATATATTTGCAGTTGTACGGTACTAAAGCTATACCGGTACATGTATATATTTGCAGTTGTATGGTACTAAATATTACAGTTCACATGACCTGCTAAATATTTTGCCAACATTTCTATTTTGTGTTTCCTTCATGCCATATATGGCACAGGTTTCAAGTACTTAAATATATATACTAGTACCCCCAAACGTGCCGAATCCCTGTGGTAAGTACTTAAATATATATACTAGTACCCCCAAACGTGCCGAATCCCTGTGGTATGTACCTAAATATATATACTAGTACCCCCAAACGTGCCGAATCCCTGTGGTAAGTACTTAAATATATATACTAGTACCCCCAAACGTGCCGAATCCCTGTGGTAAGTACTTAAATATATATACTAGTACCCCCAAACGTGCCGAATCCCTGTGGTAAGTACTTAAATATATATACTAGTACCCCCAAACGTGCCGAATCCCTGTGGTAAGTACTTAAATATATATACTAGTACCCCCAAACGTGCCGAATCCCTGTGGTTTCAATACTTAAAATTACTTTTAATAACGTATACAACATTGCATACAATTAATATCTATGTAGAGTTGTATTCCTGCCCAGAAAACAGAGCTCTGAAAGCTAGCATATACGTATTATTTCTAGAGTAGGCTAGTTTTATACAAATCACATTTTCTCTCGATTGCGAAACAAGTTCTTACAACTTATATTAATCACTCTAGAGACGCACTCTCGATATCTCATGTTGATGGAATCCATCTACACAAGGAAGAGAGCAGAGGCAACGTTGAATTTAAATGCCTTGCCTAAGGCACACTCGTAACGGCTCCAGTGGGGCTCGAACTCCGGTTTTCGCACCTGAAGTGAACCTCTACTACGCGCTATCACTTCTTCCCATTTTTTATTACATGCTAAAATTTATAATTATTTCTTTGCTATCAGTAATGTTTGTTGGAGGTTTGTCGCACAAACAGCGTACGTCCATCGGATTGGACAGATCGCCCCTGTATCTCTGACATATAAAGGTACGAGATCAAATCGTACCCTAGCCAACTCGAACCATCGGCCCGTCTTACGCCCTAGTATACTTTACCATGTTCACGACGATATTCGATTTTATCAATGACTCGGGCTCCACTGTGTTTAAATTTTGTTTTTAAAACTTCGATTGAACTATGATATGGCTATATCAGTGTATAGAACTTCGATTGAACTATGATATGGCTATATCAGTGTATAGAACTTCGATTGAACTATGATATGGCTATATCAGTGTATAGAACTTCGATTGAACTATGATATGGCTATATCAGTGTATAGAACTTCGATTGAACTATGATATGGCTATATCAGTGTATAGAACTTCGATTGAACTATGATATGGCTATATCAGTGTATAGAACTTCGATTGAACTATGATATGGCTATATCAGTGTATAGAACGCTTGTTTAGTGTTGTTGTTTTGAACCCGCAAACATTTCTCCAGACCCCCCCCCCCCCGCGTATGTGGTCATGTTACTATCCAGCTATTCACGTAAGACGGTCCAGTGTCCCAGACCCCCCCCCCCCCCGTGTCTATGGTCATGTTACTATCCAGCTATTCACGTAAGACGGTCCAGTGTCCCAGACCCCACCCCCCGCGTCTGTGGTCATGTTACTATCCAGCTATTCACGTAAGACGGTCCAGTGTCCCAGACCCCCCCCCCCCCCGCGTCTGTGGTCATGTTACTATCCAGCTATTCACGTAAGACGGTCCAGTGTCCTCTACATATAGAACAGTTTAAACACGGATGGGTGTCAGTGTAATATATAATTTACATATTTCAAACACGTTTTTAAACTTGTTAATGTATTTGTTTTGTGGTTGATATATCTATATATCTAGTACAACGACTATCAACTAGGTGACACTACGTCACTTAGGAAGGGGAGATAATAGCTTCTCATTTACTTCCGTATTGGTTTAATATAAAATATAATTATTGGATTGTTAATTAATTTAGCATAACATGCACAGTTTTCACTAATACTAATTCACAGTTGACGCATGACACCTGGAATTACACTCGGTCTACTACTTAGCAAGTTTTTAATATATTTGTATATACTTCTAGTTTCGTTTTCATAGTTTTACACAGAAAAGAAATGGGCTTGTTTCGCTTTCCTAGTAATCAGTAACGACCTTCAATTGGGAAAAAATGGCGGAACGTCAGGCGATGACGCGATCGCAGGTTGGAGCTTCTGACGTTATATACGACTTCTGCTGTACGACGTGTTCCGACGATGGTAAGAACACCGAGGCGGAGCATCAATGCGTTGACTGTCCGGCGTATTTGTGTCAGAGATGTGTGAAATTCCATAATAAATTCCAAAAAGCGCACACGTTACTTGACAAGACGGCCATGCACGCTGGTAAAGGTCAGAAATATCAGAATAAATCAAAGATGGGACCGTTGCCAGCAGATACGTGCCACCAGCATCATGGGAAGGTGATAGAAATGTTCTGTGGACAACATGACATCGTTTGCTGTAATATTTGCATTACTGTTGATCACAGGTAATTTATCATAATTATTTGGACCAATATGTAATAAATTCAATAATTAACAATTTAATGGATTGGGATTAAGTTTGCTGGGGGGGGGGGTACTAGCTTTAATAATCAACCATATTATTTGGAAAAATACTTACTAGCTTCTAATAATTAATCAAATTATGTGGGCCAATATTATTATACATAAGGGAAGTTTGCACGTTGGGGATCTGAACAAAAAGGTTAATATACGCCGGATATATTTGTGGATGTGAGGGCTGTACAAACAGTGAATATAAAGTGAAAATGCAATATATGTGGATGGGGTGCTGTACAAACAGTGAATATAAAGTGAAAATGCAATATATGTGGATGGGGTGCTGTACAAACAGTGAATATAAAGTGAAAATGCAATATATGTGGAATGGGTGCTGTACAAACAGTGAATATAAAGTGAAAATGCAATATATGTGGATGGTAGGGCTGTACAAACAGTGATTATAAAGTGAAAATGCAATATTTGTGGATGTGAGGGCTGTACACACAGTGAATATAAAGTGAAATGCAATATTTGTGGATGTGAGGGCTGTACACACAGTGAATATAAAGTGAAATGCAATATTTGTGGATGTGACGGCTGTACACACAGTGAATATAAAGTGCAATGCAATAATTGTGGATGTGAGGGCTGTACACACAGTGAATATAAAGTGAAAATGCAATATTTGTGGATGGGTGGGCTGTACAAACAGTGATTATAAAGTGAAAATGCAATATATGTGGATGGGGTGCTGTACAAACAGTGAATATAAAGTGAAAATGCAATAAATGTGGATGGTAGGGCTGTACAAACAGTGAATATAAAGTGCAATGCAATATTTGTGTATGGGAGGGCTGTACAAACAGTGATTATAAAGTGCAATGCAATATGTGTGGATGTGAGGGCTGTACACACAGTGAATACAAAGTGAAATGCAATATTTGTGGATGTGAGGGTTGTACAAACAGTGTATATAAAGTGCAATGCAATATTTGTGGATGGGAGGGCTGTACAAACAGTGAATATAAAGTGACATGCAATATTTGTGGATGTGAGGGCTGTACACACAGTGAATATAAAGTGAAATGCAATATTTGTGGATGGGAGGGCTGTACAAACAGTGAATATAAAGCGCAATGCAATGTGTGTGGATGGGAGGGCTGTACAAACAGTGAATATAAAGTGAAATGCAATATTTGTGGATGTGAGGGTTGTACAAACAGTGAATATAAAGTGAAATGCAATATATGTGGATGTGAGGGTTGTATAAACAGTGAATATAAAGTGAAAATGCAATATTTGTGGATGGGAGGGCTGTACAAGCAGTACATATCAAGTGATAAGCAATATCTCTGTCAAGTAGTTATTCATACAATAGCACCAGTGTCAAGTAGTTATTTATACAATAACACCAGTGTCAAGTAGTTATATATACAATAACACCAGTGTCAAGTAGGTATACATACAATAACACCAGTGTCAAGTAGTTATATATACAATAACACCAGTGTCAAGTAGCTATATATACAATAACACCAGTGTCAAGTAGTTATATGTACAATAACACCAGTGTAAAGAGGTTATATATACAATAATACCGATGTCAAGTAGTTATACATACAATAACACCAGTGTCAAGTAGTTATATATACAATAACACCAGTGTCAAGTAGTTATATATACAATAAAACCAGTGTCAAGTAGTTATATGTACAATACCAACAGTGTCAAGTAGTTATACATACAATAACACCAGTGTCAAGTAGTTATACATACAATAACACCAGTGTCAAGTAGCTATATATACAATAACACCAGTGTCAAGTAGTTATATGTACAATAACACCAGTGTCAAGTATATATATAATAGCACCAGTGTCAAGTAGTTATATATACAATAACACCAGTGTCAAGTATGTATATATACAATAACACCAGTGTCAAGTAGGTATATATACAATCACACCAGTGTCAAGTAGTTATATATACAATAACACCAGTGTCAAGTAGGTATACATACAATAACACCAGTGTCAAGTAGTTATATATACAATAACACCAGTGTCAAGTAGTAAAATATACAATAACACCAGTGTCAAGTAGGTATACATACAATAACACCAGTGTCAAGTAGTGATATATACAATAACACCAGTCTCAAGTAGTTATATATACAATAACACCAGTGTCAAGTAGTTATATATACAATAACACCAGTGTCAAGTAGCTATATATACAATAACACAAGTGTCAAGTAATTATATATACAATAGCACCAGTGTCAAGTAGGTATATATACAATAACACCAGTGTCAAGTAGTTATATATACAATAACACCAGTGTCAAGTAGCTATATATACAATGACACCAGTGTCAAGTAGTTATATATACAATAACACCAGTGTCAAGTAGCTATGTATACAATAGTACCAGTGTCAAGTAGTTATATATACAATTACACCAGTGTCAAGTAGCTATATGTACAATAACACCAGTGTCAAGTAGTTATGCATACAATAACACCAGTGTCAAGTAGGTATATATACAATAACACCAGTGTCTAGTAGTTATATGTACAATAACACCAGTGTCAAGTAGTTATATATACAATAACACCAGTGTCAAATAGTTATATGTACAATAACACCAGTGTCAAGTAGGTATATATACAATAACACCAGTGTCAAGTAGTTATATATACAATAACACCAGTGTCAAGTAGCTATATATACAATAACACAAGTGTCAAGTAATTATATATACAATAGCACCAGTGTCAAGTAGGTATATATACAATAACACCAGTGTCAAGTAGTTATATATACAATAACACCAGTGTCAAGTAGCTATATATACAATGACACCAGTGTCAAGTAGTTATATATACAATAACACCAGTGTCAAGTAGCTATGTATACAATAACACCAGTGTCAAGTAGTTATATGTACAATAATACCAGTGTCAAGAAGTTGCATATACAATAATACCGATGACAAGTAGTTATACATACAATAACACCAGTGTCAAGTAGTTATATATACAATAGTACCAGTGTCAAGTAGTTATATATACAATTACACCAGTGTCAAGTAGCTATATGTACAATAACACCAGTGTCAAGTAGTTATGCATACAATAACACCAGTGTCAAGTAGGTATATATACAATAACACCAGTGTCTAGTAGTTATATGTACAATAACACCAGTGTCAAGTAGTTATATATACAATAACACCAGTGTCAAATAGTTATATGTACAATAACACCAGTGTAAAGAAGTTATATATACACTAATACCGATGTCAAGTAGTTATGCACACTATAACACCAGTGTCAAGTAGTTATAGATACAATAATACCAGTGTCAAGTAGCTATATATACACTAATACCGATGTCAAGTAGTTATGCACACAATAACACCAGTGTCAAGTAAGTTATATATACAATAACACCAGTGCCAACTAGTTATACATACAATAACACCAGTGTCAAGTAGGTATATATACAGTAACACCAGTAACAAGTAGTTATACATATTAAAACACCATTGTCAATTAATTATATATACAATAACACCAGTGTCAAGTAGTTATATATACAATAACACCAGTGTCAAGTAGTTCTATATACAATAACACCAGTGTTAAGTAGGTATATATACAATAACACCAGTGTCAAGTAGTTATATATACAATAATACCGATGTCAAGTAGTTATACACACAATAACACCAGTGTCAAGTAGTTATAGATACAGTAACACCAGTGACAAGTAGTTATACATATAATAACACCATTGTCAATTAATTATATATACAATAACACCAGTGTCAAGTAGTTATATATACAATAACACCAGTGTCAAGTAGGTATATATACAATAACACCAGTGTCAACTAGTTATATATACAATAACACCAGTGTCAAATAGTTATACATACAATAACACCAGTGTCAAGTAGTTATATATACAATAACACCAGTGACAAGTAGTTATATATACAATAACACCAGTGTCAAGTAGTAAAATATACAATAACACCAGTGTCAAGTAGGTATACATACAATAACACCAGTGTCAAGTAGTGATATATACAATAACACCAGTCTCAAGTAGTTATATATACAATATCACCAGTCTCAAGTAGTTATATATACAATAACACCAGTGTCAAGTAGTTATATATACAATAACACCAGTGACAAGTAGTTATATATACAATAACACCAGTGTCAAGTAGCTATATATACAATAACACCAGTGTCAAGTAGTTATATATATAATAACACCAGTGTCAAGTAGTTATACATACAATAATACCAGTGTCAAGTAGTTATATATACAATAACACCAGTGTCAAGTAGGTATATATACAATAACACCAGTGTCAAGTAGTTATATATACAATAACACCAGTGTCAAGTAGTTATACATACAATAATACCAGTGTCAAGTAGTTATATATACAATAACACCAGTGTCAAGTAGTTCTATATACAATAACACCAGTGTCTAGTAGTTATACATACAATAACACCAGTGTCAAGTAGTTATATATACAATAACACAGGTGTCTAGTAGTTATACATACAATAATACCAGTGTCAAGTAGTTATATATACAATAACACCAGTGTCTAGTAGTTATACATACAATAATACCAGTGTCAAGTAGTTATATATACAATAACACCAGTGTCAAGTAGTTATATATACAATAACAACAGTGTCAAGTAGTTATATATACAATAACACCAGTGTCAAGTAGTTATACATACAATAATACCACTGTCAAGTAGTTATATATACAATAACACCAGTGTCAAGTAGTTATACATACAATAATACCAGTGTCAAGTATGTATATATACAATACCACCAGTGTCAAGTAGTTATATATACAATAGTACCAGTGTCAAGTAGTTATATCTACAATAACACCAGTGTCAAGTAGTTATATATACAATAATACCAGTGTCAAGTAGTTATATATATATAATACTAGCATGTCCTACCATTTTGTATATACATGTACAATACTAGTATATATAATACTATCACGTCCTACCCCTGTGTATATACATGTACAATACTAGTATATATAATACTATCACGTCCTACCCCTGTGTATATACAATACTAGTATATATAATACTAACATGTCCTACCCCTGTGTATATACAATACTAGTATATATAATACTAACATGTCTTACCTCTGTGTATATACAATACTAGTATATATATAATACTATCACGTCCTACCCCTGTGTATATATAATACTGTATGTTATTTCAGGGCGTGTAAAGGAGTAGAATATATCCCAATCGTGGCCAAAGGAATACTGAAAGGACGGGAAAAGCAACAAACCCAGACGGCCGTGGAGAAGGTGAAGAAAGAGCTGCTTCAGTTGAAGGCTAGACGAGAGAATGACCTGCGTCTAGTGGATAAGCAATGTGACGATATGCTGAACGACGTCCAGACGTTGAAGAAAAGCATCATAACTAGGGTTGAAGAACTGGAAAAGACGTCTAATAAACAAGTATTACTTAAACATAAAGAGATAGCCGATGACATAAACATCGACATTACCTCCTTTGAGGACATGCTAAAGGCCCTACAAGTTAACCTTGACAATATAAAACAGTTCAAGACTGTCAACGAGGCCCAACTCTTTGTACATATTAAGCAATGTAATGCTCTAGCATCAAAGAGTAACGACGTTATCAATCAAGTTGAGAGTAAGCAAGCTTCAACCATTGTGTATGAATTAGATACAGGCATTGAGTCTTGTTTGCATGGTATGACATCCTTGATTACTCTCATTGATGATACCGACCGTCCTTACATTGTTTCCCCTCTCGGTGAGTACAGCATCAAGGTAAAACCTGATAAACAGGTGCCTCACATTCTAGGTGTATGTGTGCTAGACAACAATCAGACTATCATTACAGACCACAACAATGACAGACTGAAACGACTGGATAGTACATTCAAGGTTACTGACTGGGTTGACATACTGGGTTGTCCATGGGGAATATGTAAAACTGGTCCCACTGAGCTAGCTGTTACTCTTCCTGGTGCTGGGAAAGTTCAGTTTATATCTGTGGGCGGGTCATTGTCACTGACACGGTCATTCAGTGCAGATGTGGGGTGTAGGGGTATCTGTCACAGTCAGGGCGAGTTATACGTTTGTTGTGGTGGGTATGATGAGCGTGAGGTTAGAGTTTATGATATGTCCGGTTCCAGGCTGCGTGTAATGAAGCATGAGCAGTGCAGTATCCCAGGGAATATAACTGTTAGCAGGAACAACTCACTACTGTACATTGCTGCCGGGGATACAGGGGTTATAGTTATAGACAAACAAGGTAACAAACAGACAGTTATCACGGATCCCCGGTTAAAGGGGGCGTGCGATGTTACTGTAGATGACCGAGATCAACTGTTTGTATGTGGCTTGATCTCCCACAATGTTATCCAGACTGACAGCCGTGGCAACGTCTTACGGGAACTACTGACACAAACTGACGGGATAACACGCCCTGTAACGGTAACCTACCTACCAAATCCACCCAGGATTATGGTTACACAACGTCAATGTGATAAGATCAAAATATTCAGATTGAGATGAATCGTTAATTTACAGTCACATCGAAATATGCATGTACAATCACAGCATGTATATGTACGAACATTAGACATGTATATGTACGAGCATTATACATGTACGAGCATTAGACATATATATATATACTAGCATTAGACATAATTATATATGTACGCGCATTAGACATGTATTGTATTCAAGAGTTTTTCATAAAGGGAGGTAAATGAATATGAAAACGAAATAATAAGATGTTGCATGCATGTTTAGTATGTAAGACATATATACTGTATTCATAAAGGGAGGTAATAATTTAATTTAGGATATCATTTCATTGTGTCCTTAGATCAGATTGTTAATCATTCTATAGTTCTATTGTAGTTATTATATATCATATAGTATGGTATTTCTGTAACTGCTAATTTTGGTGTTAAATATTAAAGTGTTTCTTATCATTTATTTTTTGTATATATAATTTGCATACTAGGGTTGTTTGCCTGCCCATATGGTTTATCGTAAATAAACGGAATCATCATCATCAGTTGTTTTCTTACAGACGGATTTGTAGTCCAGGGATAGCAGGTTTGATCCCCCGTCTGACCCTATTACAGATGGTACGTTAAACCGAGGTCTCGTGTTGGTGCTTTACACCGTGCACGTAAAAGAACCAGAGGAGATGGTCTCTGTCTGTATCATGCACTATCGTCTAAAATAACTAATCTCTTCAGGAGGCGTCGCTCATATGGGCAACCGGTAGCGACGATAAATAAACGTAAAAATCACAATGCTTTCTTACGCTCGTCCATGTGGTTCGCCGAGGGTAATTAACCTCAATCATTATCATGCTTTCTGTTTGACCATACTAAAACTAACAGTCTCAGTTGTGACGTTAAACCGAGATCTCGTGTCGGTGCTTTACACCGTACCGTGCACGTAAAAGAACCAGAGGAGACTCTAGAATGGCTAGTACTTATTCTCGGATGTATGATACTAGGACATATTCCCAGATGTATGATACTAGGACATATTCCCGGATGTATGATACTAGGACATATTCCTGGATGTATGATACTAGGACATATTCCCGGATGTAAGATACTAGGACATATTCCCGGATGTATGATACTAGGACATATTCCTGGATGTATGATACTAGGACATATTCCTGGATGTAAGATACTAGGACATATTCCCGTATGTAAGATACTAGGACATATTCCCGGATGTACGATACTAGGACATATTCCCGGATGTGTGATACTAGGACATATTCCTGGATGTATGATACTAGGACATATTCCTGGATGTATGATACTAGGAGATATTCCCGGATGTATGATACTAGGACATATTCCCGGATGTGTGATACTAGGACATATTCCTGGATGTATGATACTAGGACATATTCCTGGATGTAAGATACTAGTACATATTCCCGGATGTGTGATACTAGGACATATTCCCGGATGTATGATACTAGGACATATTCCCGGATGTATGATACTAGGACATATTCCTGGATGTATGATACTAGGACATATTCCCAGATGTATGATACTAGGACATATTCCCGGATGTATGATACTAGGACATATTCCCGGATGTGTGGTACTAGGACATATTCCCGGATGTATGATACTAGGACATATTCCAGGATGTATGATACTAGGACATATTCCCGGATGTATGATACTAGGACATATTCCTGGATGTATGATACTAGGACATATTCCTGGATGTATGATACTAGGACATATTCCCGGATGTATGATACTAGGACATATTCCCGGATGTATGATACTAGGACATATTCCCGGATGTATGATACTAGGACATATTCCTGGATGTATGATACTAGGACATATTCCCGGATGTATGATACTAGGACATATTCCCGGATGTATGATACTAGGACATATTCCTGGATGTGTGATACTAGGACATATTCCTGGATGTATGATACTAGGACATATTCCCGGATGTATGATACTAGGACATATTCCTGGATGTACGATACTAGGACATATTCCCGGATGTATGATACTAGGACATATTCCTGGATGTATGATACTAGGACATATTCCCGGATGTACGATACTAGGATATATTCCCGGATGTATGATACTAGGACATATTCCTGGATGTATGATACTAGGACATATTCCCGGATGTATGATACTAGGACATATTCCCGGATGTACGATACTAGGACATATTCCCGGATGTGTGATACTAGGACATATTCATGGATGTATGATACTAGGACATATTCCCGGATGTAAGATACTAGGACATATTCCCGGATGTATGATACTAGGACATATTCCCGGATGTACGATACTAGGACATATTCCCGAATGTACGATACTAGGACATATTCCTGGATGTATGATACTCTGACATATTCCCGGATGTATGATACTAGGACATATTCCCGGATGTACGATACTAGGACATATTCCTGTATGTATGATACTCTGACATATTCCCGGATGTAAGATACTAGGACATATTCCCGGATGTATGATACTAGGACATATTCCTGGATATACGATACTAGGACATATTCCCGGATGTATGATACTAGGACATATTCCCGGATGTATGATACTAGGACATATTCCTGGATGTATGATACTAGGACATATTCCCGAATGTATGATACTAGGACATAATCCCGGATATATGATACTAGGACATATTCCCGGATGTATGATACTAGGACATATTATAGGTGAGTGTATGATATAGACGAGTGTATGATATAGACGAGTGTATGATATAGACGAGTGTATGATATAGGCGAGTGAATGATATAGACGAGTGTATGATATAGACGAGTGTATGATATAGACGAGTGTATGATATAGACGAGTGTATGATATAGGCGAGTGTATGATATAGACGAGTGTATGATATAGACGAGTGTATGATATAGACGAGTGTATGATATAGACGAGTGTATGATATAGGCGAGTGTATGCTATAGGCGAGTGTATGATATAGGCGAGTGTATGATATAGACGAGTGTATGATATAGACGAGTGTATGATATAGACGAGTGTATGATATAGACGAGTGTATGATATAGACGAGCGCATGATATAGACGAGTGTATGATATAGACGAGTGTATGATATAGGCGAGTGTATGCTATAGGCGAGTGTATGATATAGGCGAGTGTATGATATAGACGAGTGTATGATATAGACGAGTGTATGATATAGACGAGTGTATGATATAGACGAGTGTATGATATAGGCGAGTGTATGCTATAGGCGAGTGTATGATATAGGCGAGTGTATGATATAGATGAGTGTATGATATAGACGAGTGTATGATATAGTTGAGTGTATGATATATGTGAGTGTATGATATAGATGAGTGTATGATATAGACAAGTGTATGATATAGGCGAGTGTATGCTATAGGCGAGTGTATGATATAGATTAGTGTATGATATAGACGGGTGTATGATATAGATGAGTATATGATATATGCGAGTGTATGATATAGATGAGTGTATGATATAGACGAGTGTATGCTATAGACGAGTGTATGCTATAGAGGAGTGTATGGTATAGACGAGTGTATGATATAGACGAGTGTATGATATAGACGAGTGTATGATATAGATGAGTGTATGATATAGACGAGTGTATGCTATAGACGAGTGTATGATATAGACGAGTGTATGGTATAGACGAGTGTATGATATAGACGAGTGTATGCTTTATGCGTGTGTTTCTTTCCGCTTATACAGTCAGTTCAATGTCGATACTTATCTATAACATGGGTCTCTTCTTTCTAAATAGTCAGGTTCACGCTGGTTTTCAGGATGGGTTTTTAAGTTGTAAATATACTGTAATAAAACTGATGTTTATGTTTGGATTGAAATGTTTTACTTATTTTTACCCGAGTGTCTGTGTACTAGTATATATGTATATACACATCATAATTATTTCTTTTGATAATCTTAATATTTTGGTGTGGATAACGTAGACGTTGTAAGGCTATTGATATTTTTGTATATATACGCCAAATCACAGGACTCATTCTAGGTCATGTTTGGGAGAAGTGACACAGCGCGTGATTGTACCCTCAACTTGTCTTATTTAATACATTTCAACAAAATAGGGTTAAATGTAACAATTTGACAATGTTGCATTACAATGGGCCAGTGTATCATACTGGACAACATTTTGTATGAAAATTGTAAAATAAAAAACAACTGTTTTATTTAGGGAGAAGTGGGGTCCCCAGGGGGCGAAGTCAGGGTCCCTAGGGCGACTATTTCGACCCAGTCACCCTCTAGAATAAGCCATGTATATCATAATTATTTCTTTTGATAATCTTAATATTTTGGCTCGCATAACATAGACGTTGTAAGGTTATTGATGTTCTTGTATATATATATACACGCAAATACATACCCCTACAATCTACAGTCTACACAACAGTGTCAGTCAAGCTACACCCCTGATATACATGTATATATTATACAAATGTATTCACTCAAAGAATATAATAACTCCCATGCAGCACCATTGCAAATACGTCACAACGTAGTTGACGCGAGTGAACTATGTCATATTGACCAACCATTGTAAATACGTCCCAACGTAGTTGACGCGAGTGAACTATGTCATATTGACCAACCATTGAAAATACGTCCCAACGTAATTGACGCGAGTGAACTATGTCATATTGACCAACCATTGTAAATACGTCCCAACGCAGTTGACGCGAGTGAACTATGCCATATTGACCAACCATTGCAAATACGTCCCAAAGTAGTTGACGCGAGTGAACTATGTCATATTGACCAACCATTGCAAATACGTCCCAACGTAGTTGACGCGAGTGAATTATGTCATATTGATTAACCGTTGCAAATACGTCCCAACGTAGTTGACGCGAGTGAACTATGTCATATTGATCAACCATTGCAAATACGTCCCAACGTAGTTGACGCGAGTGAACTATGTCATATTGACCAACCATTGCAAATACGTCCCAACGTAGTTGACGCGAGTGAACTATGTCATATTGACCAACCATTGCAAATACGACCAAACGTAGTTGACGCGAGTGAACTATGTCATATTGACCAACCATTGCAAATACGTCCCAACGTAGTTGACGCGAGTGAACGATGTCATATTGATCAACCATTGCAAATACGTCCCAACGTAGTTGACCCGAGTGAACTATGTCATATTGACGAACCATTGCAAATACGTCACAACGTAGTTGACGTGAGTGAACTATGTCATATTGACCAACCATTGTAAATACGTCCCAACGTAGTTGACGCGAATGCACTAAGTCATATTGACGAACCATTGCAAATTCGTCCCAACGTAGTTGACGTGAGTGAACTATGTCATAGTGTCCAACCATTGTAAATACGTCCCAACGTAGTTGACGCGAGTGAACTATGTCATATTGACGAACCATTGCAAATACGTCCCAACGTAGTTGACGCAAGTGCACTATGTCATATTGACCAACCATTGTAAATACGTCCCAACGTAGTTGACGCGAATGCACTAAGTCATATTGACGAACCATTGCAAATTCGTCCCAACGTAGTTGACGTGAGTGAACTATGTCATAGTGTCCAACCATTGTAAATACGTCCCAACGTAGTTGACGCGAGTGAACTATGTCATATTGACGAACCATTGCAAATACGTCCCAACGTAGTTGACGCAAGTGCACTATGTCATATTGACCAACCATTGCAAATACGTCCCAACGTAGTTGACGCGAATGCACTAAGTCATATTGACGAACCATTGCAAATTCGTCCCAACGTAGTTGACGTGAGTGAACTATGTCATAGTGTCCAACCATTGTAAATACGTCCCAACGTAGTTGACGCGAGTGAACTATGTCATATTGACGAACCATTGCAAATACGTCCCAACGTAGTTGACGCAAGTGCACTATGTCATATTGACCAACCATTGCAAATACGTCCCAACGTAGTTGACGCGAATGCACTAAGTCATATTGACGAACCATTGCAAATTCATCCCAACGTAGTTGACGTGAGTGAACTATGTCATATTGACCAACCATTGTAAATACGTCCCAACGTAGTTGACGCGAGTGAACTATGTCATATTGACCAACCATTGCAAATACGTCCCAACGTAGTTGACACAAGTGAACTATGTCATATTGACCAACTATTGTAAATACGTCCCAGCGTAGTTGACGCGAGTGCACTATGTCATATTGACCAACCATTGCAAATACGTCCCAACGTAGTTGACGCGAGTGAACTATGTCATATTGACCAACCATTGCAAATACGTCCCAACGTAGTTGACGCGAGTGCACTATGTCATATTGATCAACAATTGCAAATACGTCCCAATGTAGTTGACGGGAGTGCACTATGTCATATTGATCAACCATTGTAAATACGTGTGTATGTGTTACCTCCCTTGTTAACGTTTGACCATTCAGTAACAATTACATGTATGTGTTACCTCCCTTGTTAACGTTACATCATTGAGTAACAACTACATGTATGTGTTACCTCCCTTGTTAACATTACACCATTCAGTAACAACTACATGTATGTGTTACCTCCCTTGTTAACATTACACCATTCAGTAGCAACTACATGTATGTGTTACCTCCCTTGTTAACATTAGATCATTCAGTAACAACTACATGTATGTGTTACCTCCCTTGTTAACGTTAGATCATTCAGTAACAACTACATGTATGTGTTACCTCCCTTGTTAAAGTTACACCATTCAGTAACAACTACATGTATGTGTTACCTCCCTTGTTAACATGAAACCATTCAGTAACAACTATATGTATGTGTTACCTCCCTTGTTAACATTAAACCATTCAGTAACAATTACATGTATGTGTTACCTCCCTTGTTAACATTAGATCATTCAGTAACAACTACATGTATGTGTTACATCCCTTGTTAACATTAAACCATTCAGTAACAACTACATGTATGTGTTACCTCCCTTGTTAACATTAAACCATTCAGTAACAACTACATGTATGTGTTAACTCCATTGTTAATGATAGATCATTCAGTAACAACTACATGTATGTGTTACCTCCCTTGTTAACATTAAACCATTCAGTAACAACTACATGTATGTGTTACCTCCCTTGTTAACGTTAAACCATTCAGTAACAACTACATGTATGTGTTACCTCCCTTGTTAACATTAAACCATTCAGTAACAACTACATGTATGTGTTACATCCCTTGTTAACATTAAACCATTCAGTAACAACTACATGTATGTGTTACCTCCCTTGTTAACATTAGATCATTCAGTAACAACTACATGTATGTGTTACCTCCCTTGTTACTGATAGATCATTCAGTAACAACTACATGTATGTGTTACCTCCCTTGTTAACGTTAGAACATTCAGTAACAACTACATGTATGTGTTACATCCCTTGTTAACGATAGATCATTCAGTAACAATTACATGTATGTGCTACCTCCCTTGTTGATATCAAACCATTCAGTAACAACTACATGTATGTGTTACCTCCCTTGTTAATGTTAGATCATTCAGTCACAACTACATGTATGTGTTACCTCCCTTGTTAACATCAAACCATTCAGTAACAACTACATGTATGTGTTACCTCCCTTGTTAACGTTAGATCATTCAGTCACAACTACATGTATGTGTTACCTCCCTTGTTAACATCAAACCATTCAGTAACAACTACACGTATGTGTTACCTCCCTTGTTAATCAATGCTAGTATAGTTAACATGTAGCGCTATATATAATAAATTATACAAGTATATATTGCAATGTTTTCTTATTTACTTAAAGTGATATTGTAGAGAAATGGGACGTCCGCCTCCGTGGTCGAGTCGTTAAGGTCGCTGACTTGTATACCACTGTAACCTATCATCACTGATGGTCACGGGTTCGAGCTGCGCTCAGACCGTGTCTCATTTATATGAAACAGTTTGCAGTTTCTTACGGAGGTTGGTGCACCCAAGTACTGGTTAACCGTTGGAGCCTGCCCAGGAATGGTGTTGTTAGGTAAACTGCCCGCCGGCGATATAGCCCAAGATGGTGCTGATACAGGCGTAAAACCCGAAATATAAATAAATAAATAAAGAGAAATGGGAACTTGTCCATATTTAATGTCGACATTCTTCAAGTTAATAAAACATGATAGATCGATAGTCGTGATAGTGGTAGCGCGTTCGCTTCAGGTGCGAAAGGTCTGGAGTTCGAGCCCCACTGGTGCACTTAGGCAAGGCATTTAAATTCCACATTGCCTCTTATCTCTCCCTCGTGGCGATGGATTGTTTCGTAAGCGAGCTGAAATAAATGTGTATAAACTAAACTAATAAATTGATTCATTATTTCAAAATTCAGTAAACTCATTAATAATGTATGGAGCTGAGCTCTGGTGAAACTGATATATTGAGAAGCTGAGCTGTAGTGAAACTGGTATATGAAGAAGCTGAGCTCTGGTGAAACTGGTATATGGAGAAGCTGAGCTCTGGTGAAACTGGTATATGAAGAAGCTGAGCTCTGGTGAAACTGGTATATGGAGAAGCTAAGCTCTGGTGAAACTGATATATTGAGAAGCGGAGCTCTAGTGAAACTGGTATATGAAGAAGCTGAGCTCTGGTGAAACTGGTATATGGAGAAGCTGAGCTCTGGTGAAACTGATATATGGAGAAGCTGAGCTCTAGTGAAACTGGTATATGGAGAAGCTGAGCTCTGGTAAAACTGATATATTGAGAAGCTGAGCTCTGGTGAAACTGATATAATATGGAGAAACAGAACTCTGGGGAAACTGAGCTCTGGTGAAACTGAGTTATGGACAATCTGAGTTATGGACAAACTGAGCTCTATATATTTTAAAAGGTTGGATTTCTGGTTTACTTAAACACTTGTATAACACTGGTTTACCGAAACACTTGTATAACACTGGTTTACCGAAACACTTGTATAACACTGGTTTACCGAAACACTTGTATAACACTGGTTTACTGATATACTTGTATAACACTGGTTTACTGATATACTTGTATAACACTGGTTTACTGATATACATGATGATGATGATTATTATTATTATTATTAGTGTGTGCTTTACGTTTATTTATCGACTCTACCGGTTGCCCATATGAGCGACGCCTCCTGAAGAGATTAGTCATTTTAGATATTTGGAGGATAGTGCAAAGATACAGACACAGATCCATTCCAAAGTCTCCTCTGGTTCTTTTACGTGCACGGTGTAAAGTACCGACATGAGACCTCGGTTTAAAGTCCCATCTGAAAGACTGTTAATTTTATTAGGATCAGACGGGGGATCGAACCTGCGACCCCTGAGTTACCAGTCCAGCGTGTTATCCACTGGACAATAGATCCGTCTGTGATGTATATTAGGCTGAACGCACTAACATGAATAGGGTGAGTACAGGAGTCACTCTATGCTCTCCCACATCTCATATTCGTTGATGTATGAATATGTTTGATGTATAATATTATCGGTATGCTCAGCCCGGCCATAGATTAGGCTGCAAGCACCAACATGTATAGGGTTAGTACAGGAGTCACTCTATGCTGTCCCACATCTCATATTCGTTGATGTATGAATATGTTTGATGTATAATATTATCGGCATGCTCAGCCCGGCCATAGATTAGGCTGCAAGCACCAACATGTATAGGGTTAGTACAGGAGTCACTCTATGCTGTCCCACATCTCATATTCGTTGATGTATGAATATGTTTGATGTATAATATTATCGGCATGCTCAGCCCGGCCATAGATTAGGCTGCAAGCACCAACATGTATAGGGTTAGTACAGGAGTCACTCTATGCTGTCCCACATCTCATATTCGTTGATGTATGAATATGTTTGATGGATACTATTATCGGACGAAACAAGTTATTACAACTTATATTAATAACTATCGATACCTCATTCCTGATGGTATCCATCGCCACATCATGACACAGAGAGAGAGACAGATAGAGAGAGAGACACACACAGAGAGACACAGAGAGACACACACAGAGAGACAGAGAGAGAGAGAGACAGAGAGAGACACACATAGAGAAACAGAGAGAGACAGAGAGAGAGACAGAGAGACAGAGAGAGGGAGAGAGAGACAGAGAGATAGAGAGAGAGAGAGCGCGCGCGAGAGCGAGAGAGAAGAGAGAATTAGCACTGTTGAATTTAAGTGCTTTGCCTAACGTCACAATCATAACGACTCCAGCGTGGCTCCAACTCCGGGCCTCTCGCATCTGAAGTGAATGAGCTATCACGACTTCCACAAAGTAGTCCACTGTATTATCTCTTCGTGGGTATGTTTCCATTTATTTATCGTCGCTACCGGTTGCCCAAAACACCCACGCCTCCTGAAGAGATTATGCATTTTAGATGTTTTGTGGATAATGCAATGATACAGACAGAGACCCATTCCAGAGTCTCCTCTGGTTCTTTTACGTGCACGGTGTAAAGCCCCGACACGAGACCGCGGTTTAAAGCCCCACCTGAAAGACTGTTAATTTTATTAGCTTCAGACGGGGGATCGAACCTGCGACCCCTGGTGTGTGTGGGTGTTTACGAGATTAGTCAATATACCTTGATCCATAAAACCTGACTATTCATACACATTAGTCCATAGATCCGGACTATTCACATACATTGGTCCATAAATATGGACTATTTACATACAATAGTCCATAAAACCTGATTATTCATATGCATTGATCCATAAAACCTGACTATTCATAAACATTAGTCCATAAAACCTGACTATTCACATACATTGGTCCATAAATCAGGACTATTCATATACATTAGTACATAAATCCGGACTATTCATATACATTGGTCCATAAATCAGGACTATTCACATACATTAGTCCATAAATCCGGACTATTCATATACATTAGTCCATAAATCAGGACTATTCACATACATTAGTCCATAAATCAGGACTATTCATATACATTAGTCCATAAATCCGGACTATTCACATACATTGGTCCATAAATCAGGACTATTCATGTACATTGGTCCATAAATCAGGACTATTCACATACATTGGTCCATAAATCAGGACTATTCATATACATTGGTCCATTCATCAGGACTATTCATATACATTGGTCCATAAATCAGGACTATTCATGTACATTGGTCCATAGATTCGGACGATTCGTATACTTTGATCCATAAATCATGACTATTCACATACATTAGTCCATAAATCCGGACTATTCACATACATTAGTCCATAAATCCGGACTATTCACATACATTGGTCCATAAATCCGGACTATTCAAATACATTGATCCATAAAACCTGACTATTCATAAACATTAGTCCATAACTCCTGAATATTCATACACATTATTCCATAGATCCGGAATATTCACATACATTGGTCCATAAATATGGACTATTTACATACAATAGTCCATAAAACCTGACTATTCATATGCATTGATCCATAAATCCGGACTATTCATATACATTAGTCCATAAATCCGGACTATTCACATACATTGGTCAATAAATCCGGACTATTCATATACAATAGTCCATAAATCCTGACTATTCACATACATTGGTCCATAAATCCGGACTATTCATATACATTGGTCCATAAATCAGGACTATTCATATACATTAGTCCATAAATCAGGACTATTCATATACATTGGTCCATAAATCTGGACTATTCACATACATTAGTCCATAAATCCGGACTATTCATATACATTAGTCCATAAATCAGGACTATTCATATACATTAGTCCATAAATCAGGACTATTCATATACATTGGTCCATAAATCCGGACTATTCATATACATTGGTCCATAAATCCGGACTATTCACATACATTAGTCCATAAATCAGGACTATTCACATACATTAGTCCATAAATCCGGACTATTCATATACATTAGTCCATAAATCCGGACTACTCACATACATTAGTCCATAAATCCGGACTATTCACATACATTAGTCCATAAATCCTGACTATTCATATTCATTGGTCCATAAATCCGGATTATTCACATACATTGGTCCATAAATCCGGACTATTCACATACATTGGTCCATAAATCCGGAGTATTCACATACATTGGTCCATAAATCCTGACTATTCATATACATTGGTCCATAAATCCGGACTATTCATATACATTGGTCCATAAATCCTGAAAATGTTTGTTAGTCCTGTGGCACACACGCATCATGCATATGAACCAGTGACCTAGTGGAGGGAGGATCAGTGGTCCAGTCGTTAACACGTTGGACTGCTAACCCATGGGTCGAGAGTTTGACACCCCGCTCCTCCCTAGTAATATGACCATACTTTATATAGCTCCACTATCCAAACAGCAAACACCATATAACCTGATCAGACAGCAGGTTCTGTGCACGTTCTGTGCTATTTGATCAGGATCTATGTTGTTTGCAAAAGCGACTTTAGTTGTGATGTGCGGGTTAAGGGTTAATACAATGAAACATACATACAACTAGTTACAAGCATACCGCCGTATCTGAGGTGAACAATTACAACTAGCTGCAGGCATACCGCCGTATCTGAGGTGAACAATTACAACTAGTTACAAGCATACCGCCGTATCTGAGGTGAACAATTACAACTAGCTGCAAGCATACCGCCGTATCTGAGGTGAACAGTTACAACTAGCTGCAAGCATACCGCCGTATCTGAGGTGAACAGTTACAACTAGTTACAAGCATACCGCCGTATCTGAGGTGAACAGTTACAACTAGCTGCAAGCATACCGCCGTATCTGAGGTGAACAGTTACAACTAGCTGCAGGCATACCGCCGTATCTGAGGTGAACAGTTACAACTAGTTACAAGCATACCGCCGTATCTGAGGTGAACAGTTACAACTAGTTACAAGCATACCGCCGTATCTGAGGTGAACAATTACAACTAGTTACAAGCATACCGCCGTATCTGAGGTGAACAATTACAACTAGTTACAAGCATACCGTCGTATCTGAGGTGAACAATTACAACTAGCTGCAAGCATACCGTCGTATCTGAGGTGAACAATTACAACTAGCTGCAAGCATACCGTCGTATCTGAGGTGAACAATTACAACTAGCTGCAAGCATACCGCCGTATCTGAGGTGAACAGTTACAACTAGTTACAAACATACCATCGTATCTGAGGTGAACAATTACAACTATCTGCAAGCATACCATCGTATCTGAGGTGACCAGTTACAACTAGTTACAAGCATACCATCGTATCTGAGGTGAACAATTACAACTAGCTGCAAGCATACCATCGTATCTGAGGTGAACAGTTACAACTAGTTATATATATATTTGCAGTTGTACGGTACTAATGCTACACCAGTACATGTATATATTTGCAGTTGTACGGTACTAAAGCTACACCAGTACATGTATATATTTGCAGTTGTACGGTACTAAAGCTATACCGGTACATGTATATATTTGCAGTTGTATTGTACTAAAGCTACACCGGTACATGTATATATTTGCAGTTGTATGGTACTAAAGCTACACCGGTACATGTATATATTTGCAGTTGTACGGTACTAAAGCTAAACCGGTACATGTATATATTTGCAGTTGTATGGTACTAAAGCTACACCGGTACATGTATATATTTGCAGTTGTACGGTACTAAAGCTACACCAGTACATGTATATATTTGCAGTTGTATGGTACTAACGCTATACCGGTACATGTATACATTTGCAGTCGTACGGTACTAATGCTACACCGGTACATG
Organism: Archivesica marissinica; assembly: GCA_014843695.1. NCBI lineage: Eukaryota > Metazoa > Mollusca > Bivalvia > Venerida > Vesicomyidae > Archivesica > Archivesica marissinica. The sequence goes on along the minus strand of CM026397.1, from coordinate 88,313,950 downwards.
TATATATTTGCAGTTGTACGGTACTAAAGCTACACCGGTACATATATATATTTGCAGTTGTACGGTACTTAAGCTATACCGGTACATGTATATATTTGCAGTTGTACGGTACTAAAGCTACACCGGTACATGTATATATTTGCAGTTGTACGGTACTAAAGCTATACCAGTACATGTATATATTTGCAGTTGTACGGTACTAAAGCAATACCGGTATATGTATATATTTGCAGTTGTACGGTACTTAAGCTATACCGGTACATGTATATATTTGCAGTTGTACGGTACTAAAGCTACACCGGTACATGTATATATTTGCAGTTGTACGGTACTAAAGCTACACCGGTATATATATATATATTTGCAGTTGTACGGTACTAAATATACACCGGTATATGTATATATTTGCAGTTGTATGGTACTAAAGCTACACCGGTATATATATATATATATATATATTTGCAGTTGTACGGTACTAAAGCTACACCGGTACATGTATATATTTGCAGTTGTACGGTACTAAAGCTATACCGGTACATGTATATATTTGCAGTTGTACGGTACTAAAGCTATACCGGTACATGTATATATTTGCAGTTGTACGGTACTAAAGCTACACCGGTACATGTATATATTTGCAGTTGTATGGTACTAAAGCTATACCGGTACATGTATATATTTGCAGTTGTAAGGTACTAAAGCTACATTAGACATGTACGAGTATTAGACATATATATGTACGAGCATTAGACATATATAGGTACGAGCATTATACATGTACGAGCATTAGACATGTATATATACTAGCATTAGACATGTATATGTACGAGCATTAGACATTTATTGTATTCAATAGTTTTTCATAAAGGGAGGTAAATGAAAACAAAAACGAAATAATAAGATGTTGCATGCATGTTTAGTATGTAATACATATAATTATACTGTATTCATAAAGGGAGGTAATAATTTAATTTAGGATATCGTTTAATTTTGTCCTTAGATCAGATTGTTAATCATTATGGCAGCATAATATATGCATCATCAAATGATACGTCATTGAAACCACTGGCTTTATACCATACGAACCATACATGTATGTGAACCTAATTCATTGGCGTATACGGCAATACACCCGTATAGATATATCTAAATAATGTATCGGTTACTATGCTGGGATACCTGACAGACCGAGGCGGCAATACAATCAGATCAAAGAGGAAAGTCCTTTTAAATAGGCTATAAAGTCCGCGAGCGATATAGTTAAAACAAAGGCAAACGCACAGGAGAAAAATGGACCGATTCTTGCAACTGACTAGGGGTACGGAGAAAATTACATAACCGTAGAACAAATCGGTAGCCATTAATAAATCCCCAGTCACGACTACAATGCAAGTGTGTATATCAGTATGAATAGATGAATGGGTGTAGTCATATATAGACAATAGCTATGTGTATTTGGGTGATTCTATATTTGTGTATTTATATGTGTATGTAGTTATGTATGCACACATATGTATGCATATGTATAAATACAGACATGTGCGTGCGTGTGTGTGTGGGGGGGGGGGGTAAGAATTATTTTTGTATATATATGTACATACTACCAATATACCGGGTGAATAAATAAACAAACAAAAACAAAATACCAAAAATGATTATATAAATGTAAGAACATATATAGGCGTATGTATATATATGTACAGACAGGTGCATACGCATCAATGTGAGTGGGTAAGTGTTCTTACAATATATATATATTGTACATACTACCAATATACAATACGAAAAACAAACAAAAAACAGAACAAAAATACCATAAATACTAGTATTATATATAAAATAATACATTAAATATATACACAGTACTAGATATCACAAAACAGATGTAACGCCTGTTCAATCTAATCTGGGATCTGGACGATCACACATGGGAAGCCATTTTAAAACGAGTCGCATGGTATAAACACTAACTTATACATGGCAAGTACCACTGTTAACAGCACCTGACATAAAGAAGGACATGTTTGCACATATGCAAATACACATGTGATAAGAAAGCATATTCAACATATATTGATCGGATGACACAAAACACGCGCCAAGAACCCGAAATGCATGGGCTTGTATTTCTTTCTGTGGCATATAATCTAGCTCATACATTAAAATCCATTTCTTAGTAAAACAGGCAGTACGAATGAACATAAAACTTTCAGACGTAACAAAACAATACATTTTAGATTTTTAGAACTTCAACGATTCGAAATTCGAAAATTAACACAAGTGAATCGATGCCGGACTACAGAGAACAATAATGCGGTCGAAACCCAGGAAACACGTCTATAAACATAAAGAAACAAGAGTAGGACCAACGGAAGCACATTACACTGGTTTCATTAACCTTCAGTGCAACCGTCATACTTTGAGATTAAATTATACAAACTTTAGGCATTAAATACACAGCGCCAAAATCAGCTGTTTTTATGAAAATTTATCCCTTTGGTATTACAAAATATATCTTTAAGACGTGAGGGATACACGTCGGGGTCAAGCCTCAACAGGTGAGCATACTTCGTACGCTCACTTACAGTGCCTCCGGGCGGGCAGACCTTCATAAACTCGAAAAACAACAACAACAAAATACAGACGGGTATGTAGTCCAGTGGTAACGCGCTGGACTGGTAATCCAGGGATCGCAGGTTCGATCCCCCGTCTTTCAGATGGGACGTTAAACCGAGGTCTCGTGTCGGTGCTTTACACCGTGCACGTAAAAGAACCAGAAGAGAAACGGGAATGGGTCTCTTGTCTGTATCAACTATCCTCCAAAATCTAAAATAACTAATATCTTCAGGAGGCGTCGCTCATATGGGCAACCGGTAGCGACGATAATAAACGTAAAACACACACAAAAAATAAATGTCAGCCGAGGGTAAATAAGCTCAATCATCAAAAATATATATAGCTGACATTTAGAAAATGTCAAACCAGCTGATGACTGGACAATGTTAGGTCATGTTTTGTGACCCGCTTATAAGGCTGGACCCTGACTTTGAGCCTTAAATCAGCGGGAAATATCCCCGTCTTATAGGCGAGTAAATACGGTACTAAAATCGAAATATCAAATTACAGAAACACTGGGAATATTGAAATATTAATAGCAACGTTATTTTGTGGCAAAATATCATTAAAACTAGTGGTATAGGGTAATGAGATAACAAGGATCTTACACTCGTGGTCAATTCAGACCATATTTTATGAAACAAGTTTTTGAATTTTGATAGTAAGGTCGCCAGAGGCTCACTTTATAGTAAAATAACAAAATTCGTTTCATAAAATAAGATATGAAATCACCACTCATGTAAGATCCTATATTTCTTCAAAACTTTGTCTTAACCTATCAGAATATTCACTTTATCTGAAATGGAAGAAATATCTTCAAATTTTATTTACACCACACAATTGTTAAAATTTTGTAGAGATGAACATATGATACATATACAATGTATGTTCATTTTTGGTCTTATTTATTCTAGTTATATTTAGACTATCGGCATATGCCGTCAATAACTATGTTAAAACATATATCGGACGATCCAACAAGTTGCTACGTGAGGCGCCACTGTGGGTCAAATGTGTTGCCCATTTTCACTATATTTTGAACAATTTTATCTTGAAAAAACGTATCGAAGGCAGATTTTCACAATTTGATAAAATCACCCTCTAGAATGAGCCCGGCAATCCTACTACATGTACACATTTACCTATAAGGATCCTTTCCTTTACAGGCTAGAAGTCGCTGCATGGCTTCCTCCCCTAAAACATACAACATACATACTGTTATCATTTTTCAGACGTTTTAAAGCAGTTGTGCTCTGGGCGAGATATACCGTATTTACTCGCCTATAAAACGAGCTCAACTATAAGACTCGACCCCTCCCCAACTTTGGTCTTAAATTAGTTGTATTTCGCATAGACCCGCATATAAGTTGGGTTGAGATAATGGAAACCACTCAAAGATCAAACAAATTGTACTGTAAAAGCACTATAAATTATGTCAAATCACTGATGCACAACAATAAATTTGATTTGCTAAAATGCTATTGACAAGTTCAGATTACAGATAGAGCTATGCTTTTGTTACACCATTTCAGTTATTTCAAAGGTCACCAATTATTGAGTTGTAACAAACTAATTTTTTTTAAAAACTCACTTATAAGACAGGAAAGCCACTTTGAGACAATAATCTAGTGATCAAAATCCTGTCTTATAGGCGAGTATGTACGGTAGCAGTACTACATCTATGTATCTGTATATCATAGAATGATTGAAAGCGAGTACCATTTTCTTCTTATTTGTCCTAAATTTATAAATTTAAGAAAAAAATATCTGAAACGCTACTATTATACTTGGCCTACCGAACAAAAGTTTGTTACCTTACTTACACAGACTAATAGGAAAATTGTTCAAAACCTGTCCAAATTTATATATTACGCAAATTTAGTAAGAAATTAAAAAAATTTAGACACCATAACCATCTATGCTCTTCTGAAAATGTATCCATGTCTTTCCATTGTACTTTGTTTATATATGTATTCTTTGCTATAAGTATGTTGTCATATTTAATGCAATAAATATATTGAATTGAATTGAAAAAACATCAGAATGACAATGCGCCCCGCACTACCCTTTTTTGCCATGCTGATAGACGAGTGCCTTCGGGCTGGGAGACCTTTATAACTCACCTCATCCAACCTTTTGACCAATATGTACTACCCTACTGCCTCTTTGCTCAAGCATAGTTAGCTGTCAATCACCGTAGGTTAGAAAAATGTTCAAGGGTGAGGTAATCCTCAAATACTCCCTCCTGCATCATACCCATTTCGCCGCTCAAAATGCACCTCTTTCCCTACCAACCCTGCCTTTTTTTGCTACCAGGTGACCACATGTGCACCCCAAACACTGCTACTGTCTATCATTCCCTAGACTGTCAGCATACTATTGTATACAAACCATTATGCGATCGTTTACCCATCACATCTATTACGGTAATCGTCTATAGTAAAAAGTAAAGTGTTTGTTTATAAAGTGTCACCAATATTGAAAGGGATAACCATTTCTGACTATGAGACACCTCTTATGGACATCATTCGCGAATCCTATCCTTGAAGGCAATCGGTAATCATTATTTAACTAGCTGGCGGCTCATCAATCAACTATATCAGAAAGAACCACTGACTAGGTTCGAACCTTCGACCTCCCACTAGGCCACAGAGATGGTATATATTTATATATAAGATGCAGGTTTTTTAATCGAAAATTATGTCCAGAATTCTACTGCATCTTATACTTCAGCGTAGAACAACTATATCACACTTTTCCAAATACTCTAAACAGACAAATGGTGTATAGCAACAAAGGTAAATCAATCTTTCATAACGTTTCTCTAAAACCTTTACGGCCAACGTATTTCATCGAGTCTAGATACATACATTGTCACGAGCCTCTCTTCTTATGTCTATTTTCCGATATTAATGCTCTAACCAGGTTCTATCCTATAGTCGACTCGCTGGAGTTGTCTAGGGGGTTTCTCTATGGTCCTTCAATAATGCTCTAACCAGGGTCTATCCTATCGTAGACACAACACAGTCTATCATTTTCCTTTGTATAATATCATTTACAACAATCTCATTTATTTCAAATCTATAACATGTATCATATACTCGTGATATCTCGTATCTTATTATTCGCCTCACTATTTCAATGTGTTCATAATAGTGCTATGACTATACTAATTTCCTTCCTTTATCAAACTATTCCAATAGATATATTAGCCAAAACAATCGTTTCTTAAAAGGCCTAATTATCACGTTCACGTATTTAATACAACTTTAATATTTAAGAGTTAATACTTCTTTAAATATTAATTTTTCTAACTATCATAGAAACAGTTTATATTCTAATAGTGAGTTACATATTTCCTTTAGAAACAGTTTATATTCTAATAGTGAGTTACATATTTCCTTAACGCCTCCATGGCTGGATAAAAATGCACTAATTTCTTCATCATTTTTCATTTCTTAAATAGCATAATTAACATCTATAACAGCGCCAAACATCTGTGATGTTATACAATATTATTACATGTTTATCTGTCATCAAGAAAGCGGCGATTATCTTACATAACTGACCACCTGCATTCGGTGGTGTCAAAATATATTTTATTCCCGCGCAAACAGAGAACTGATAATTTAGGCGCGAAAATAATAGCAGACGATTATACATAATACATAATAATCATAATCTTACCTGATTAACAATGTGTCATATATATAAATAAATAAATGTATTTATATAATACATTTCTATATGACAATAATTTATTCGTGCAAATATATTGTTTGTTTTTTTATATCTTTTGCACAATCCTCCCTACCCAAGTTGAAGTTTGAAATCGCCCGCCACCGGCTGATTTACAAATCTTCACTCCATCGGATATATAGGAGAAAACAATATAACATCAATACATCATATATTACAAAAATAGCATTTCTCTCGCTAGGTACCAACAGTCTAATCATAGAGGCAGTGTTTGTATACTAAACTACTGAATTCCTATCGGTACACATCACAATTATTGAACTCTACTAAGGAAATCTGCCAGTATATTTTGAGTCCCTTTAATATGTTCAATGGTCAAATTAAATTCTGAGAGACACAGTGCCCATCTTAAGAGGCGTTGATTGGTCGTTTTCGATTTCCTTAACCAGACCAGTAGATTATGATCAGAATTGATGAATATTCTGCTTGTGCCTACGTATATACGAAAATGCTGGATGCCTGCAACGATCGCCAACAATTCCTTTTCGATAGTAGAATAGTTTTTCTCCCGTGGAATTAGTTTTCGTGAATTAAATGCTACTGGGTGTGAGACTTGGTCAATGCTCTGAGTCAGTACCGCTGAAATTCCCAAATCGGAGGCATCAGTATAGAGTTCGAAATCCTGGTTAAAGTCAGGTGCCTTCAGTATGGGTTTACTGGTTAACGCCTTCTTTAATGATTCGAACGCAAATTGATGTTTATCGTTCCACTGAGTAAGAATATTCCCTGATCTCTTGCCCTTTAAAAGGTCTGTCAGAGGAGCGGCGATCTCAGCGAACTGGGGAATGAATTTTCTGTAAAATCCCACTGATCCCAGATATCCTCGTAATTGTTTCTTGGTATGTGGGGGAGAGATATTATCAATACATTCGACCTTACTGGATATTGGTTTGATTTTCCCCGAACCTAATTCGTGTCCCAAGTAACTGACTGTTCCTGACCCAATTTTACATTTCTTTGGGTTCAAAGTAACACCACTTTTCTCTAGTTTATGAAATGTCCAATCCAAGTGATTTAGATGCTGTGACCATACATTGGATCGAATTGCAATATCATCCAGATATGCGTCGGCAAATCTATCACGGATGGGTTCTCCCGGGGATTGAGCGATGATCTCGTTTATGGCCCTCTGGAATGTAACACCACCATTTTTTAATCCAAATGGGAGAGTTAATGGTTCAAATAAGCCCCAGGGGGTTATGAATGCTGCAATTTCACTGGCCCGAGGGGTAAGCGGTATCTGCCAGTAACCCTGGTTCAAATCGATAATGGATATCAGGCTCGAACCAGCGACTTGATCGATTAGATCGTCTAATCTAGGGATGGGGAAGGCTTCTCCTCGTGTCAGGTCATTAATTTTGCGATAATCAATACACGGTCGCCATTCCGAGTTTCGTACCAATATTATGGGGGAGGCCCACTGGCTTCGACTCAGGCGGATAATTCCTAACTCCAACATTTTATCTAGCTCGGTTTTTAAGATTTGTTTCTTTTCTGGAGACATGCGGTAGTATGGCTGGATTACGGGTGCGGCACCTTGCACATCAATATCATGGGTAACACCATGGAAACATCCCAGTTTTCCAGAGAACAGATGGTGGTAACGGTCTAATATTTGAGTAATCTCATCCCTGTGGCCTGGGGGTAAATGACTGATATCCGGCCAAGCTTTCCTGAGCACAGATTCAAGAGGACTGCAAGGGTCGAATTCCTTCTCTATGTCAGTAGGGGCTTGGTAATCTAATAGGGTAGGGTCTGTGGATTCATACGCCAGACTACTTTCAGCGATGGCGGCACAATCCTCCCTACCTGTCCAGGGCTTCAACTGATTTACATGCATAACCTGGTACAGTGGAACATCTCTTAAGCAGCCACTCTTGGGAAGGGCACAAATTGGCTGCTTAAGGGAGGTGGCTGCTTAACGGAGGGAGACTGCTGGACAACTAGAAATTATTTTCAAAGCAAGCATGCCTGGAAAAGCTGTGATAACAATAATCTGTCAATGGGATTGCTGTATAGTATGATAACAACAAGAAATGAGACAACAGAATCTGAAATTTAAACTTTTATTTTTAGTAACATTTTATTTATTTTTCAAATTAAACATATGTACATACATTTGTTCTTTTCAAAAAAATCACTAATTTTAGATTAACTTTCATCAAACAATGCGATCGAATAATCGGGCTTTGATATCCCAGTAATCCGATCAAAACAATGGTTTTCAGCGCCTTGTGTGATCACTCCAAGTTTGTTTATGATTTAACAACCTATTGTGTGGAAAACCAGGATGACTCATCAATTTCCCGCATAATGGTGGATAATCACGTATGATTGGAGACTTCTGTAAAAACGTGTGAAAAACTAATCAATATTGTTTTTAAGGCCAAAATATCATTTGATAGCTGTAATATAACTATTAAAAAATGATAATTATTAATAAAATATTTCTTTTTTTCCACTCCGTAAATTCAATCTTTCAATGTCTACATCTGATTTGAATGTTACATATTTTCGCGACCGCATCTCTGTAAATATGTTGCCGATTTTTGGTGGATTTTGACCGTTTAAGGTAGGAAATTTTGTCCCAAAACGGTCACTTTGGTGGCCGCTGGCCGGAGATGAGAGGTGACTGCTCAAAAGAGGTGTAATATATAGGAAAATCGCTCGGGGGGGGGAATAAAAGTGACCATTTACCGGAGGTGACCGCTCACTGGAGGTGACCGTTAGTGGAGGTTCCACTGTATTTGACTCTTTTGTCAAGCATATATATAATATAGGTATGTGACGCTACCTTTTCGTGCACTAAATACGGTCCCTGGAAGGCATTCTTCAGTTTCATACCTTTTAACGGTAATCGGACTAATACGAATTCCCCATGCTGGAATTCGCTCATTTTCGCTTTTTTATTTCTGTCATATTTCGTTTTTCGACCGTTGGCGGCCTGTTGTGCATTCTCGCTAGCTTCACGTAACGCTTCAGCTAATCTATGACACAATTCTTGTACATAGTTTTCGATAGGGATCCCCTCGGCCCGCTCATTTCTAGCCCACCGGTCATAAGTGGAATCTAGATTATCTCTACGTTTGCGCCCATACAGAAGATAGAAGGGGGAGTATCCAGTACTAGAGTGTTCTGCACTTCTGTATGCAAATAATAGCCAGGGTATCATTTCATCCCAAGGCTCTACTGTAGTTTCTCCCAGAATCCTCAGCATGGTTTTCAACGTGCCATTATATTTCTCAATAGCTCCGTTGGTTTGAGGTCTGCTAACTGCTACTAGTTAAGTGGCGTATATCGTTCTCGGCTAGGAAGAGTGTAAATGAGTCAGCTAGAAATGCGCTTCCTCTGTCAGTCAACAGAGTTTCGGGTTTTCCATGTCGAGATATAGTCTTGATTAGGGCCTTCTGAGCGTTATCAGCCGTCGTAGTGGCGAATGGGAAAGATTCAGAATATTTAGTGGCATGGTCAATAAAATTCAAGATATACTGGTTCCCATTAATAGTTTTGTTCATGGGTCCCACGAAATCAGCTGATATGAATCTGAATGGTTGGGATATAATGGGCAGAGGTTTCAATGGGGCTACAGTGGACTTCTGTCCCTTACCAGCTCTCTGGCACGGCCCACAGCTATGGCAGAATCGTTTAACATCCGCTCGGATTCCTGGCCAAAAGAAGCGACGCTTAATTCGCTTAAGGGTTTTACTAGGTCCAAGGTGTCCCGTACTTAAACTATCATGTGCGAGTCCCGTTATATGAGTCCTGAATCCTCGTGGAACTACCACCTGATCATATATTTTCCAGGGTCGAACCTTGGATGGGTCCTGAGGTTGTTCTCTCCTCATAATTAAGCGGGATTCGGGCTGGATGTAATATCCTTGTCTCATGGGTTTTTCTTCGTGCGCCATTTCCCATAGTGGCAATAATGTCGGGTCATTTTTCTGTTCTTGCAATAATTTATCAGGGCTCAAGTCATCAATAGATGGACTATCTTGGGGTGTCTCCTTACTGGCTTTCTCAGAGGGGGAATTGATTTCAATAGTATTCCGGAAAGGTAATACATATTCCTCAGTATCGGGCGAGTTTTCTAAGTCTAGTATAGGTGCGACGGTTTCATCAAAGGGGATCGTTTTCTTATTGGAGCGTGTCACAACACCACACGTAATTAAATCAGTGACAGGGACGGTTTCACAGTCGTTACCTATTATCAGATCAACCCCTGCGGCGCATCTATGTGTCAATATAGCCACAGTCAAAGTTCCTTGGTATATTGGAGTTAACGTTAATCTTTGCCACGTGATAATTACCAGGTATATAATTGACACCTCTAATGGTCACGTGTTCACCTGTGTATTCCAACTGATTAGCCGTTCGCTCGGTAGCAGTCAACAAACAGTCGCACCAGTATCTCTTAAATACGTCACGTATGCAGCATCATTGTTTATTCTAGCTTGCCCTGTATATTTGACGAGTAATGGATTTACCCTTTCTTTATACTCAGATGAGTTGATTGGTTCGTTTGTTATAAAGGCGGAGCTATGATTAGCGTTTGACATGTGGTGCCCGTTCGCGAGATTTCTCGTACCTTGGTACCTAGGTGAATTGCCCAACACTCGTTATGGGCGTGGCCATTTCGCCGACAATAACTACAATATTTTTCTACACGGGGATTTCTGTGTGTAACCGAATTATCAATCCTCATATTGGGTCGATACATGGGTGTGGGGGTGTATGGCCTTGGGGCTGGAGGTCGGTGTTCCGTATCTCTGGGTTTCATACTCGGATTTGAATTAATCCACGTTCTGGGCGCCAATCTGCGATGGAGATTATATTCATCGGCCAATGCAATACATTCCTGGAGAGTGGATGCTCTTTTATCCAGAATGAACAAATTAAGTTCATCACTTGGCTGGGAATCAAACCTATATCTCAAGAGCAGCTCGACCCAGTTGACTTCGTTCGTATCATTGTTCTCCGTCCATAGTGTCATTTGCTCCCTTAATTCCTTAATGAATTTGGAATAGGTCTGCTGAGGTTTCTTTACCCAAGAGAAGAAATTTTTTCTGTATACAGTGGGTGAGAGTCGATATTCATCCAAGATGGCGGCCTTGAGAGTATCGTAATTATTAGCATCCTGGACATGAAGCGTGGCATATATATTTCTGGCCTTATCAGATAACTTGTCTATAATATGCCCCACCCAAGTTTGTTTGGAGATCTGGCTAGCTTCAAACAGTCTCTCACATGTTGAGAATAATTTATCTGGCCTCATAGTAGGGGTCCAATTAGAAACAGATATGTTGGTCTTAGGGGGTCTATTATCTGTAGGGAAGGGGTTATTTTGCTGAGATTCCTGATCCCTCTGGATTTCTCTCTGGCGAATCTCCATATTAATCTTGTCTCTATTCATCCTTTCTTCTCTCTCTCTCTCTCTCTCTTTCTCCCTCTTTCTCTTTCTTTCTCATAAATTTCACCCTGGCGTTCCAGGCTTGCTTGATTAAAGTAGGGGAGTCTCATTAACTTATCCCATATCTCATCACCTGTGGTCTGGAAGTCGGGGCGAAACGGACCCTCAATTTCCTTATTAGCCTCGTAGCCATTTTGTTTTTGTATTTTCCAAAAGTTTTACTCCCAATAATGTCTCTCCAAATGTATTATAGAATTGTGTTTCATGAAAGGCAGTGAATCACTAATATAATATGTCTAACTATATATATTAAACAGCCTCTATGAAAAGAAATTGGTACTTATCGAATTCCGTGTCGTCTCCGTTAATCCAATATAAATAATTTATCACAATTAAAATATTTCAAATAATAATCCAAATATATCAAATTTCACATAGTTCCAATAATTTACGAATGTTCACTATTTAATAATCCGATGGCGTCCTTCATTTATTTAATTTCCAATTTTAACACTGTTTTCACGTTAATTAATAGTTCCTGGTGTCTTTGATAAATGTATTCTAGTGTCCTCCACAATATGTCCCGATCTGTCACGATATTTCGTTATCCCGATTCGTCTTTCTTCCGATCCAACTCCGTAATTTATTTCGATCCAATCCCGTCTTTATTCCGATTCAAATCTCGTCTTTATTCTGATCCAATCCCGTAATTTATTTCGATCCAAACTCCGTCTTTATTTTGATCCAATCCCGGTCGAGCGTCCCAATTGTCACGAGCCTCTCTTTCTTCTTATGTCTATTTTCCGATATTAATGCTCTAACCAGGGTCTATCCTATGGTAGACTCGCTGGAGTTGTCTAGGGGGTTTCTCTACGGTCCTTCATATATTATAACTCAACACAGTCTATCATTTTCCTTTGTATAATATCATTTACAACAATCTCATTTATTTCAAATCTATAACATGTATCATATACTCGTGATATCTCGTATCTTATTATTCGCCTCACTATTTCAATGTGTTCATAATAGTGCTATGACTATACTAATTTCCTTCCTTTATCAAACTATTCCAATAGATATATTAGCCAAAACAATCGTTTCTTAAAAGGCCTAATTATCACGTTCACGTATTTAATACAACTTTAATATTTAAGAGTTAATACTTCTTTAAATATTAATTTTTCTAACTATCATAGAAACAGTTTATATTCTAATAGTGAGTTACATATTTCCTTAACGCCTCCATGGCTGGATAAAAATGCACTAATTTCTTCATCATTTTTCATTTCTTAAATAGCATAATTAACATCTATAACAGACATAACGGCGCCAAACATCTGTGATGTTATACAATATTATTACATGTTTATCTGTCATCAAGAAAGCGGCGATTATCTTACATAACTGACCACCTGCATTCGGTGGTGTCAAAATATATTTTATTCCCGCGCAAACAGAGAACTGATAATTTAGGCGCGAAAATAATAGCAGACGATTATACATAATACATAATAATCATAATCTTACCTGATTAACAATGTGTCATATATATAAATAAATAAATGTATTTATATAATACATTTCTATTTATATATGACAATAATTTATTCGTGCAAATATATTGTTGTTTTTTTTATATCTTTTGCACAACATGTACATAAGTTTGGAAATCATTCGAGTTGAAAATAATATTTATCATCAATCACCCTATTTCCAGATACCACCTGTTTTCGAATGTGTTTGCAAATGACATCATCACTGTTAGTAGCATTACTTGGATTATATGGTAAATGCTAAAACTCGAAAATATGTAAATGTTGGATGTTTTTCATAAGCCTCATACACGTGTACCCTAAAAATCTCCTTACACAGAGATATATGCAAAGAAATATTTGTTTATTTTTGCAACACTAGACAAGGTCATTTGTCAGTCATGTGACATTACCGGAAAACACATTTCTGGTACACGAAATTTGATTGGTGTCCGAAACATAGGTTCTTTTTTAGACGCCATGTTAAATTCACATGTGAGTGAAATATTAAATAAATGCAAGAATTATCACATTATATAGTAATATTATGTTATCTGTTATAAAAGAGAGTGGCTAGAAGTTGTTCACAGACAGATCTGTAGTCCAGTGGTTACAAGCTGGACTGGTAATCCAGGGATCTCGGGTTTGATCCTCCGTCTGACCCTAATAAAATTAATATTCCTTCAGATGGGACTACTTTAAACCGAGGTCTTGTGTCGGTGCTGTACACTGTGCGCGTAAAAGAACAAGAGGAGACTCTGGAATGGGTTTCTGTCTATCATTGCACTATCCTCCAAAAATCTAAAATGACTAATCTCTTCAGGAGGCGTCGCTGATATGGGCAACCGATAGCGACGATAAATAAACGTAAAACACACACATTGTTCACAGTCAAATTCAATGAGAATTATCGACTTTACCGAACAAGTAATTACTGACTTTGATGTTTGCCATGCATGCCACTAGGAATGAGAACATGGATGTGTTAAGAATGAGAGTAGGTGTTGTTGACATTTCAAATTAAGTCACTTTAACTTACTCATAACCTACTGACACATGTATATTAAATATGCTTATTTAGTATCATCTTTTAGTAATGCTTATGAATCACAAATATACCAATAATTTCCCATTATTGTTGCATTTCTTCATTCATTATTGTTGCATTTCTTCATTCATTATTGTTGCATTTCTTCATTCATTATTGTTGCATTTCTTCATTCATTATTGTTGCATTTCTTCATTCATTATTGTTGCATTTCTTCATTCATTATTGTTGCATTTCTTCATTCATTTTAGTAATCTAAACTCAGTTGCGCTTTATAAATAAAAAAACCTTTTTATGCTTTCCAATGAATGATAAGTTTTCTCAGTAAAAGAAAACTCCATCATACACCGCTTTGAAACAGTGAAATATTTTCAAAAGCATTTTCTCTGCCATCGGTTGCATTTCGTATTCCTACGTGGTTAGATGTACTTATGTATTCTAGCTATTTTCTGACTGTCATGAACAGTTAATTATTAAGTAATATATTCGAATGAATTTGTTTTGTCTGTAGTTTCTAATATTGACAAACAGACACTAACTTGAAAATTATACAGCAACTATTTCTTATTACCGATGTTCACACTAATAGAAGTGGCTGTGCAGTTGTGTCACGTAGTGCAATGAGGCTCCATACAGGGGCAGTTAAAATGAATATAACTTGAAAACAAATATTATATTAGTCAAAGCCATTGGAAATCATAAAAGAAAAGGAAGATTTGTGTTTATTAGTGTTATATTCAATTTTATTTCATTTCGTATACGATTTTATTTCATTGTGTGATCATCGAAATATGTTGTTAGCCACTCATAAAAATACAAATTTCGATGATCGCTCGATGAAATAAAATCCTATCTTACACTGTCTTGGTACAACAGAAACAGTTTAGGTTTGAGAGATCATTTTACTGTTACGTTGCCTACCATAATGGTCATATTGCATCTTGGATAGAACCAATACACAAGTAATAGCTATTGCATATATGTACTTGATGACCTGATGATTAATAGCAAATCATACAAATTGATCAAAGTTAAAAAAAGGTGAAGAAGTTAAAAACAGATTTTTAAAACAGTGGCGGCAGTTTAGGATCGGAACAAGTTTAGCAATATTGATCAACTATTTACCCTGATTTTCCTAATCGGTATCGAGTATCCTCAAAATTTATTAGCAAAATTTGTTAAGAGAAGTTGAAAATAACATTTTCAAGATGGCCGCCATGGCAAATTTTTATTTCGAATTAGAGTGACTTTTGCCTATTGTTTACGTGTAATAATTATACACTAGTCACTCCACTACCCCAAACAAGTATCATCAAAATGGACCTGGTTTAGACGTTCGCGGTAGAAAATTATTACGACATGTACATTTTACACGCACACCGCTCGTCAAATCACAACAAAATAACAATAAGTTTGATTTAACATGCCGTTTACAACCATACAAAAGGGTTTTCAACCATTAAAAGCGACAGGCGGGCAAGCACAGTCATCGGCGCGCTTGACTGCATGGCATGAAGGCCAAACAATGGACGAAAATTCCGTTATCAACGAGTTAAATATTGAGACGGTAATAAGTAATTGGGACAGTTCTATACATCAGGATAGTACGGAATCGTGCACATCTGACCGAGGATTGTTGAATTGGGCCATTTGTCATTGCACTCTCTGGCCCTACTTTCATCAAACTATTTTCTTACATTGATAAATCATTAAACTTGAACAATTTTGGGGTATATGTTTTATTTAATATTCAGAAACAATATCTCAATGCGTTTAAGGAATTATTAACTTTGAGAATCTTCAGTTGAGAACAATTTGAAGTTGGGATATTTATGGAATTTTAGTTTATAATACAAATTTATTTTAGCTTGATTGCGAAACAAGTTCATAAAACATATATTAATCCCTCTCGAGAACTCATTTTTGATGGAATCCATCTCCACGAGGGAGAGAAGAGGCAATGTGGAATTTAAATGCACAATCGTAATGGCTACAGCTGGGTGCAAACACTCCGGGCGTTTCGCACCAGAAGCTAACGTGCTTTCACGACAGACAATTTCAGCTAGTTATTACATCAATACACACCTAATTTGGCCTCTTAGGACAGGTGGTATCTTTGAGGTATTCTCTTGGGCAGGTTTGACTGTATTACATGCAATTATGATTAATAGTCATATGTAACATATTAGAATATCAATATATACACATAATGATTGCAATTTTTTTTTTTTTTTACTTTTGTCGCCAAAATGAGAAATTATTGGCCAAAATGGAAAATTTGCATATGTGGTCATTACCGACATACACTGTACAAAACCACGCCCAAACTGGCATGCGGTTAAGTTTGTGTATAAAGTGATCAAGCAAAGAAAGAGCAGTAAAGTTAGTAACCCCACGTGGGACTCGAATCCACGACCTCCCGAACACTAGTCGGACAGCTCTACCAACTGAGCTAGCCGGGCCGTTGTTCTACCCACGCCAAAATACACTACACTCTTCCCTCTTTTATTCTTTTGGAGCCACACTTCGATCCATGGAGCCTTACCCCTTTGCCCGTACCATCCCATCCTCATAGCCATTAAAGTGACCAAGCAAAGAAAGAGCGGAAAAGTTAGTGATCCGACGTGGGACTCAAACCCACGACCTCATCAACACTAGTCGGACAGCTCTACCAACTGAGGTAGCTGGGCCTTTGTACTACCCACGCCGAAATACACTACATGTATGCCGGCGTGTACAGGTACTGTATATACATGCAGTGTTCCATTAATTACGTAATGCTTGTGTCTATTTTCAGATCATTGGTGGAATTGGGCGTGGCACACATCATTTTTGCATAAATGTACATTGCATGTTGTACACCCATAGACAGTCTCACGGCGTATATTCAGGGTCTTCGTGTGATATTTGCAAGTTCTTTTCTTGCCTGGTAATCTACCATGGACATGACTCTGAATGTTCTCGCCATCAACCAGTCCTACATTGTCCATTTCCCGAGCCGGTCTCTTTCTCTTGGGAGTAACCCCCAATGATGCCCCTAATGACTTCAAGTCGAAAGTCCAAATGTGAAAAGCGTTTATTTTTTTGTCACTCTCCTGGATGTGAGTTTATACAAAATAAACGCATTCACAATGGCACAATTGACCAAAAACCAGAACAGGTACTTCCACCACTTTTTGCTGTTTCTGCCAACCTCGTACTTCATGCGGTATTGATCATGGAGGTCAACACCTCCCATGTATTGATTGTACTGTTGGCAGGACTGCGGCTGTTGAAGCAGTATCCTGTGTGCTCCGACATGCCTTGTACAGGGTACAATTGTGGCTGCATCACTCAAGGTAGACAAATGATGCACCAGTTTCTTGTCTTTCCAGACAGTGGCGACGATTGGACCTCGTTGAAGAACTTTAGATTCTCCACGGTTCTTCACATCGCGGGGCTTCTTCAGCTCATTGGGGAATTCCTTCCGATTACATCGGACTGTCCCACAAGCATATAGACCATTCGCCAATAAACTGCCCATAAAAAAGTTGTCAAAATAGACTGTGCCTAATATCACTGGTCAGGTTCATTACAACATTGTGTCCTAGGCCATACTCGGTGTTATTGGTCTGCCTTCCTAGGTACACACTAAACCTGTTCAGGTAAGCAGTATTGGAGTCACACATCATCCATACTTTAATACCCCGCTTGATGGGTTTTGCCGGCATATACTGTCGAATTGATAAACGCCCAGTGTACCTCACCATGGCTTCATCAATAGCGATCTTGCGTAATAATGTGTAGCTCTCCGAAAAACTTGAGCTACATGATCTATCACAGGACGCACCTTGTATAATTTGTCATAGCCTGGTTGACCATGTGCTGGCTCAGCAGCTCTGTCGGCAACATGAAAGTACTGTGTCAGTTTCTGAAAACGGTTGCACGTCATTGTACCTTGAACACCACTGTTCCCAATGTAACTGTCCCCTGACCAGTACATATCTGCTTCCGGAAGACTCTGGATACCCATTAATATGTTTATCCCGACATATGCACGGATTTCTTCTGCGGTTGTGTCAGTCCAGTATGTGTCGGTCGTTCTGGATGCCTCCATCTTATACCTAGCATAATTGTTTGTATGCTGGGCAAAGTTGGCAAACAGATCTGGGCTTCATCATCAACAAGAAGTAGTCGATTACCCGAGCAGTCTCGACATCAAACCCTGCCGGGAGATTGGCACCATCTTCTTCCACAAAGTCATCAGACTGAAGAAAGATTAGCAGTACATAATGTTATAATTTTATTTATTACATTTTGTACGAGACATTGTTTTCTTATTTTTAATGTTTTAGTTTATTGTTCATCAATAAAAATATATATAGTGTACATGTATATAGTGTATATATATATATATATATATATAATATGATATCAGTATCTTATTTTTGAAAGACTTGTGCATTACGGTGCGTAAACTTGAGAAAATAAAATATATACATGTTTGTTTGTTTGTTTGTTTATTCATTTTTCTGGGATTTATCCATAATGAAAGAAACGGGACATGGTTTTATTATTTCATTTACTATTAACTTGCTAAAACCATTTTGATGAAGCTTAGATGGAGAAAAATTATTTGTAAACAAACATCATTCGCGGGATAATTGAATACGCACCCTCAAATTTGTGAAATTTGATGACCAATTTGAAGTATTTTCATCCTCTGAATCGGCGGCAGCGGACGAACCTCCGTCGGACTCATCATCACTGACTATTGGTACGTCGATGTCGGATCCAACCTCGCTAAATCCTTCAAAATCTGATTCATCGTCGCTTGATTCTATCATTCGTGAAGCCATGTTTGTATTGATAAATGTTCACAAAATCGACCTGTGAAATTGGCGCGTATATATTGGGTGTATATGATTGGACGCTATTTATACGTTAACTTTTAATTGTAACCATGTGTTTTTTCATGCGTAATAGATAGATAAGGTTTACATCCTCCAGTAGAACTAAATTTAACCAGGGTCATTGTATTCTAAATATAAACATATCGGTGTCAAAGTTCAGAGGCGTTGTAAGGCATGTATATGGAGATCGGACAATGGCGTTCAATGGCGTTTGTATGTGGGAATCGATAAAGGCGTGGAACAGCGTCTATATGGTGGAGGCAGTAAATGGTTGTATGGCGTGTATGTGGAGTAAAGGGTTAAGAGATTTTGTTTGAAGCAAATTGTGAAAAAAATAGACACGCTTCGAATACTAATAATAGCTCACACACAGCACACATCAAGTTATTAAAATATAACCAGCAATACCTGTGGATGGCAAGGCAATATTTTCCTCGAGTCCTACTTTCCTTGGTGTGTCAGTCGTCGTCTTCCTCCACCGATCGCTACCAAACAACTTCCCCTTGAAGACTTTAGTCTCGAGAAACAACAACAGCTTTCCCCACAACCAACTGCTAATGTGAACACACCCAGACACTCTGTTGATGAGAATAATTATTTATAGTTCTAGTAAAGGGTGTGTAAAAAGCTTGTTCCAGTTGCAAAATCAATTGCATTTCATTTAATATTGATCACCATGTACTCGGTAATGTGCTTCAGTGTAGTGCAATTTCCACAAGGTTCAATTAGTAAGTGCACCGTTATCTAAAAGTTTTGAAATGCGGAAGTAAACAAACTGTAGTAAGATGCTGCATGCCAATTAAAAATTTGATGGTCTGATAGGAATGTCTATGGAACAATAAGGATATAAGGCTGACTGACAGATGAATAAATGTTGGGTTCGTAAGTGGAATAGTAGCTGGGATACATATTCGGACACTTAGCGGGAGGGTGGCCTACGAATGTATGGGGTCGGGTTAAGCAAAGGCAAGCATGGGAAATTCACTAAGAACTGTGAAAAACTTCTAAAAATCCTAGGTGACATAATGATACCCCTCGGTACACCATACTGTAGGATATTATTATATAAATATTGCATTCATGAGTGGGAAATATGAAAAATCTCAAACCGAGAACATGAATATTAACTGAGGTGGTGATATTTTCCATATACAGAATGCAATATTTAATTTATTATTCCAAACCCAGGTACAAGTATTTGAAAAGAAAACTGGTTTCAGCAAACAATCAAGATTCAAGTTGACTTGTCTCAGTAAATCTATTTATATAATCTGAAGTATCTAGAAGTGTTTATGTATGCATTTCAATAAGCATCTCCTTATTAACAAAGGCGCTTTGATGTTTAGCAATATCCCAATGAGCATTTTACTGAAGTGAAAGAGTGAATATTACCGAAAATATTGTCTCAGAAGCGACTAGTAAACAATATTGATTGTTATATCTCACGTGACTACCCCATGCAAAATTTGCCATACATGGGCCAACTACATTTTTCAATGTCTCATGGCAATCTGTCACCTCTGAATAGCCTCATTCGGAAGAATATCACACTACTCGGAATATCACACTACTCGGAATATCACACTACTCGGACGGAATATCACACTACTCGGACGGAATATCACACTACTCGGAATATCACACTACTCGGAATATCACACTATTCGGAATATCACACTACTCGGAATATCACACTACTCGGAATATCACACTACTCGGAATATCACACTACTCGGAATATCACACTACTCGGAATATCACACTACTCGGAATATCACACTACTCGGAATTTACCATTTAATTTCAATGTGATTTTATTTGTATGGCGCCATCTTCATTGCAGTCAAGAAGAATGTTTTGTTCGGTAAAACAGAAAAATGTAAATAGACTATTGATAATTTTTATCAGTCAGCAATAGTTTGAACACTGTTGAGCTGCATCTTTCTTTAAGTAATGTAGGGTACAGTAGCTTTTTTTGTTAAAGATTACACATTAAGGTCAAAGTTCTTGTACGGTAACTTTGTGACATAAACTGTAACATTGTCACGAGAAAATGTCAGGATTGCCAAAGAACATAAAGCCAAAACAGCCGATTGTTCGGTATAACAAAATAAATATTTCATCTCGTTGTGTGTAACAGTGGATATTGTCAACCCTCAGCTTCATCTCGGTGTGTGTAACAGTGGATATTGTCAACCCTCAGCTTCATCTCGGTGTGTGTAACAGTGGATATTGTCAACCCTCAGCTTCATCTCGGTGTGTGTAACAGTGGATATTGTCAACTCTCAGCTTCATCTCGGTGTGTGTAACAGTGGATATTGTCAACCCTCAGCTTCATCTCGGTGTGTGTAACAGTGGATATTGTCAACCTTCAGCTTCATCACGGTGTGTGTAACAGTGGATATTGTCAACTCTCAGCTTCATCTCGGTGTGTGTAACAGTGGATATTGTCAACTCTCAGCTTCATCTCGGTGTGTGTAACAGTGGATATTGTCAACTCTCAGCTTCATCTCGGTGTGTGTAACAGTGGATATTGTCAACCCTCAGCTTCATCTCGGTGTGTGTAACAGTGGATATTGTCAACTCTCAGCTTCATCTCGGTGTGTGTAACAGGGATATTGTCAACGTTCATCTCGGTGTGTGACAGTGGATATTGTCACTCTCAGCTTCATCTCGTTGTGTGTAAGTGGATATTGTAACTCTCAGTTCATCTCGGTGTGTGTAACAGTGGATATTGTCAACTCTCAGCTTCATCTCGGTGAGTGTAACAGTGGATATTGTCAACTCTCAGCTTCATCTCGGTGTGTGTAACAGTGGATATTGTCAACTCTCAGCTTCATCTCGGTGTGTGTAACAGTGGATATTGTCAACTCTCGAAAAAAATATTATTTCCCTCGGGTTGACAATATACTGTCACACTCACCAAGATGAAATATTTATATATATTATATATGAGGTACAAATAGGTGTTCTAAATGGGATAGAATGTATACTTACAGGTAGAACAATGTGTATACTTACAGGTATAACAATGTGTATACTTACAGGTAGAACAATGTGTATACTTACAGGTATAACAATGTGTATACTTACAGCTAGAACAATGTGTATACTTACAGCTAGAACAATGTGTATACTTACAGGTAGAACAATGTGTATACTTACAGCTAGAACAATGTGTATACTTACAGCTAGAACAATGTGTATACTTACAGGTAGAACAATGTGTATACTTACAGCTAGAACAATGTGCATACCTACAGGTAGAACAATGTGTATACTTACAGGTAGAACAATGTGTATACTTACAGCTAGAACAATGTGTATACTTACAGGTAGAACAATGTGTATACTTACAGGTAGAACAATGTGTATACTTACAGGTAGAACAATGTGTATACTTACAGGTAGAACAATGTGTATACTTACAGCTAGAACAATGTGTATACTTACAGGTAGAACAATGTGTATACTTACAGGTAGAACAATGTGTATACTTACAGGTAGAACAATGTGTATACTTACAGCTATAACAATGTGCATACTTACAGCTAGAACAATGTGTATACTTACAGGTAGAACAATGTGTATACTTACAGGTAGAACAATGTGTATACTTACAGGTAGAACAATGGAACAATGTGCATACTTACAGGTAGAACCATGTGTATACTTACAGGTAGAACAATGTGCATACTTACAGGTAGAACAATGTGTATACTTACAGCTAGAACAATGTGCATACTTACAGCTAGAACAATGTGTATACTTACAGCAAGAACAATGTGTATACTTACAGGTAGAACAATGTGCATACTTACAGGTAGAACAATGTGTATACGTACAGGTAGAACAATGTGTATACGTACAGGTAGAACAATGTGTATACTTACAGGTAGAACAATGTGTATACGTACAGGTAGAACAATGTGTATACTTACAGGTAGAACAATGTGTATACTTACAGGTAGAACCATGTGTATACTTACAGCTAGAACAATGTGTATACTTACAGCTAGAACAATGTGTATACTTACAGGTATAACAATGTGTATACGTACAGGTAGAACAATGTGCATACTTACAGGTAGAACAATGTGCATACTTACAGGTAGAACAATGTGTATACTTACAGCTAGAACAATGTGTATACTTACAGGTATAACAATGTGTATACTTACAGCTAGAACAATGTGTATACTTACAGGTAGAACAATGTGTATACTTACAGGTAGAACAATGGAACAATGTGCATACTTACAGGTAGAACCATGTGTATACTTACAGCTAGAACAATGTGTATACTTACAGGTAGAACAATGTGCATACTTACAGGTAGAACAATGTGTATACTTACAGGTAGAACAATGTGTATACTTACAGGTAGAACAATGTGTATACTTACAGGTAGAACAATGTGTATACTTACAGGTAGAACAATGTGTATACTTACAGGTAGAACAATGTGTATACTTACAGGTAGAACAATGTGTATACCTACAGGTAGAACAATGTGTATACTTACAGGTAGAACAATGTGTATACTTACAGGTAGAACAATGTGTATACCTACAGGTAGAACAATGTGTATACTTACAGGTAGAACAATGTGTATACTTACAGGTAGAACAATGTGTATACCTACAGGTAGAACAATGTGTATACTTACAGGTAGAACAATGTGTATACTTACAGGTAGAACAATGTGTATACCTACAGGTAGAACAATGTGTATACTTACAGGTAGAACAATGTGTATACTTACAGGTAGAACAATGTGTATACCTACAGGTAGAACAATGTGTATACTTACAGGTAGAACAATGTGTATACTTACAGGTAGAACAATGTGTATACCTACAGGTAGAACAATGTGTATACTTACAGGTAGAACAATGTGTATACTTACAGGTAGAACAATGTGTATACCTACAGGTAGAACAATGTGTATACTTACAGGTAGAACAGTGCACACTTACAGGTAGACAATAATGCTAAAGATGAGAAGTATCACCATCAAAACTAGAGTCCACAGTTGATGTAAACACAACTTGGCCTTGTCGTACAGGAAGGTTAGCCATTCATCTGTAAATATACAATCAAACGCATGATGTGCATAATGTAAAAGTAACCAATATCAATAGGCGTGCATTGCCTTGTGAACTCAGATGGCCAACAGTGGCAACACTATTAAGACATTTGCAAACTAAAATTTACTAAACCAATGACGAATCCTAAAATGGAATCGGACAATTATCACACCTGAAAAAATATATGTCTTCCATGTTGCATCATTGGTTATTGCGGCGATGAAACATTTATTTTTGAATTCTTGAAATTAATTTGATAGGTAGGTTGCCATATGTGATTCAGCAAATAAACATTCAAAGGGCCATAACTGTGTGGAAAATGGACTGAGCGGAACAGGAAAATCAAGAAGATCGTATCCGAACAAACTTTGAGACAAAATCAAAATGCCTTTTAGGAGACATAATAATGAGGTAAGGGAGCCATCCATTCACACAATAACAAGCACAATTTCAGGGCTCATTCTAGAGGGCAACATGATCGAAGTAGTCGCCCTTGGGACCCTGACTTCGCCCACTGGGGGCACCGCTTCTCCCTAAAAAAAAATTTCATACCCTATTATGTTGAAATTTATTAAATAATACCATGGTTACAGGTTCGATCCCCCGCCATACTAAAATGACTCATATCAAATAGTCTTATCATAGTCTGATCAGGTTGTTTGCTATTCGTCTGAATAACTAATATAATAGATGCTGATGCGTACGCCGCACACTCCTTCCAATTTATTCAGCATTTTAAGTATTGAGGTTTCCTAATGCATTTCATTCATGCTTTCTAATGAATGATCGAGTATTCCCAGTGTTTTATGCTTTCCATGATCGAGTATTCCCAGTGTTTTATGCTTTCCATGATCGAGTATTCCCAGTGTTTTTGCTTTCAATGGTTGAGTATTCCCAGTGTTTTATGCTTTCCATGATCGAGTATTCCCAGTGTTCTATGGTTTCCATGATTGAGTATTCCCAGTGTTTTATGCTTTCAATGATCGAGTATTCCCAGTGTTTTATGCTTTCCATGATCGAGTATTCCCAGTGTTCTATGCTTTCCATGATCGAGTATTCCCAGTGTTCTATGCTTTCTATGATCGAGTATTCCCAGTGTTTTATGCTTTCCATGATCGAGTATTCCCAGTGTTCTATGCTTTCCATGATCGAGTATTCTCAGTGTAATATGCTTTCCATGATTGAGTATTCCCAGTGTTTTATGCTTTCCATGATTGAGTATTCCCAGTGTAATATGCTTCCCATGATTGAGTATTCCAAGTGTTCTATGCTTTCCATGATTGAGTATTCCCAGTGTTCTATGCTTTCCATGATTGAGTATTCCCAGTGTTTTATGCTTTCCATGATTGAGTATTCCCAGTGTTCTATGCTTTCCATGATCGAGTATTCCCAGTGTTTTATGCTTTCCATGATTGAGTATTCCCAGTGTTCTATGCTTTCCATGATCGAGTATTCCCAGTGTTCTATGCTTTCCATGATTGAGTATTCCCAGTGTTTTATGCTTTCCATGATCGAGTATTCCCAGTGTTTTATGCTTTCCATGATCGAGTATTCCCAGTGTAATATGCTTCCCATGATTGAGTATTCCAAGTGTTTTATGCTTTCCATGATTGACTATTCCCAGTGTAATATGCTTTCCATGATTGAGTATTCCCAGTGTTTTATGCTTTCCATGATTGAGTATTCCCAGTGTAATATGCTTCCCATGATTGAGTATTCCAAGTGTTTTATGCTTTCCATGATTGACTATTCCCAGTGTAATATGCTTCCCATGATTGAGTATTCCCAGTGTTCTATGCTTTCCATGATTGATTGAGTATTCCCAGTGTTTTATGCTTTCCATGATCGAGTATTCCCAGTGTTTTATACTTTCCATGATCGAGTATTCCCAGTGTTCTATGCTTTCCATGGTTGAGTATTCCCAGTGTTCTATGCTTTCCATGGTTGAGTATTCCCAGTGTTCTATGCTTTCCATGATTGAGCAATCCCAGTGTTCTATGCTTTCTATGATTGAGTATTCCCAGTGTTCTATGCTTTCCATGATTGATTGAGTATTCCCAATATTCTATGTTTTCCTTGATCGAGTATTCCCAGTGTTCTATGCTTTCCATGATTGAGTATTCCCAGTGTTCTATGCTTTCCATGATAGAGTATTCCCAGTGTTTTATGCTTTCCATGATCGAGTATTCCCAGTGTTCTATGCTTTCAGTGGTCGAGTATTCCCAGTGTTCTATGCTTGCCATGATCGAGTATTCTCAGTGTTCTATGCTTTCCATGATTGAGTATTCCCAGTGTTCTATGCTTTCCATGATCGAGTATTCCCAGTGTAATATGCTTTCCATGATTGAGTATTCCCAGTGTAATATGCGTTCCATGATCGAGTATTCCCAGTGTTTTATATGCTTTCCATGATTGAGTATTCCCAGTGTTCTATGCTTTCCATGATTGAGTATTCCCAGTGTTCTATGATTTCCATGATCGAGTATTCCCAGTGTTTTATATGCTTCCCATGATTGAGTATTCCAAGTGTTTTATGCTTTCCATGATTGAGTATTCCCAGTGTAATATGCTTTCCATGATTGAGTATTCCCAGTGTAATATGCTTTCCATGATTGAGTATTCCAAGTGTTTTATGCTTTCCATGATTGAGTATTCCCAGTGTAATATGCTTTCCATGATCGAGTATTCCCAGTGTTCTATGCTTTCAATCATCGAGTATTCCCAGTGTTCTATGCTTTCCATGATTGAGTATTCCCAATGTTCTATGCTTTCCATGATCGAGTATTCCCAGTGTTTTATGCTTTCCATGATTGAATATTCCCAGTGTTTTATGCTTTCCATGATTGAGTATTCCCAATGTTCTATGCTTTCCATGATCGAGTATTCCCAGTGTTTTATGCTTTCCATGATTGAGTATTCCCAGTGTAATATGCTTTCCATGATTGAGTATTCCCAGTGTTTTATGCTTTCCATGATCGTGTATTCCCAGTGTTCTATGCTTTCCATGATCGAGTATTCCCAGTGTAATATGCATTCCATGATTGAGTATTCCCAGTGTTTTATGCTTTCCATGATCGAGTATTCCCAGTGTTCTATGCTTTCCATGATCGAGTATTCCCAGTGGTCTATGCTTTCCCTGATCAAGTATTCCCAGTGTGTTATGCTTTCCATGATAGAGTATTACCAGTGTTTTATGCTTTCCATGATTGAGTATTCCCAGTGTTCTATATGCTTTCCATGATCGAGTATTCCCAGTGTTTTATATGCTTTCCATGATCGAGTATTCCCAGTGTTCTATATGCTTTCCATGATTGAGTATTCCCAGTGTTTTATATGCTTTCCATGATTGAGTATTCCCAGTGTTTTATGCTTTCCATGATCGAGTATTCCCAGTGTTCTATGCTTTCCATGATCGAGTATTCCCAGTGTTTTATATGCTTTCCATGATTGAGTATTCCCAGTGTTTTATGCTTTCCATGATTGAGAATTCCCAGTGTTTTATGCTTTCCATGATAGAGTATTCCCAGTGTTTTATGCTTTCCATGATCGAGTATTCCCAGTGTTCTATGCTTTCAGTGGTCGAGTATTCCCAGTGTTCTATGCTTTCCATGATCGAGTATTCCCAGTGTTCTATGCTTTCCATGATTGAGTATTCCCATTTCTATGTTTCCATGATCGAGTATTCCCAGTGTTTTCCATGATTGAGTATTCCCAGTGTTCTATGCTTTCCATGATAGAGTATTCCCAGTGTTTTATGCTTTCCATGATCGAGTATTCCCAGTGTTCTATGCTTTCAGTGGTCGAGTATTCCCAGTGTTCTATGCTTTCCATGATCGAGTATTCTCAGTGTTCTATGCTTTCCATGATTGAGTATTCCCAGTGTTCTATGCTTTCCATGATTGAGTATTCCCAGTGTTCTATGCTTTCCATGATTGAGTATTCCCAGTGTTTGTTTGTGAGTATTCCCAGTGTTCTATGCTTTCCATGATTGAGTATTCCCAGTGGCTTTCATGATGAGTATTCCCAGTGTTATGCTTTCTCCCAGTGTTCTATGCTTTCCATGATCGAGTATTCCAGTGTTCTATGCTTTTGTTTGTTTTTATTTCCATGATCGAGTATTCCCAGTGTTCTATGCTTTCCATGATTGAGTATTCCCAGTGTTCTATGCTTTCCATGATAGAGTATTCCCAGTGTTTTATGCTTTCCATGATCGAGTATTCCCAGTGTTCTATGCTTTCAGTGGTCGAGTATTCCCAGTGTTCTATGCTTTCCATGATCGAGTATTCCCAGTGTTCTATGCTTTCCATGATTGAGTATTCCCAGTGTTCTATGCTTTCCATGATTGAGTATTCCCAGTGTTCTATGCTTTCCATGATTGAGTATTCCCAGTGTTCTATGCTTTCCATGATTGAGTATTCCCAGTGTTCTATGCTTTCCATGATTGAGTATTCCCAGTGTAATATGCTTTACATGATTGAGTATTCCCAGTGTAATATGCTTTACATGATTGAGTATTCCCAGTGTTTTATGCTTTATATGATCGAGTATTCCCAGTGTTCTATGCTTTCCATGATTGAGTATTCCCAGTGTAATATGCTTTCCATGATTGAGTATTCCCAGTGTAATATGCTTTCCATGATTGAGTATTCCCAGTGTAATATGCGTTCCATGATCGAGTATTCCCAGTGTTTTATATGCTTTCCATGATTGAGTATTCCCAGTGTTCTATGCTTTCCATGATCGAGTATTCCCAGTGTAATATGCTTTCCATGATCGAGTATTCCCAGTGTAATATGCTTTATATGATCGAGTATTCCCAGTGTTCTATGCTTTCCATGATTGAGTATTCCCAGTGTAATATGCTTTCCATGATTGAGTATTCCCAGTGTAATATGCTTTCCATGATTGAGTATTCCCAGTGTAATATGCGTTCCATGATCGAGTATTCCCAGTGTTTTATATGCTTTCCATGATTGAGTATTCCCAGTGTTCTATGCTTTCCATGATCGAGTATTCCCAGTGTAATATGCTTTCCATGATCGAGTATTCCCAGTGTAATATGCTTTCCATGATTGAGTATCCAGTGTTTTATGCTTTCCATGATCGAGTATTCCCAGTGTTCTATGCTTTCCATGATTGAGTATTCCCAGTGTTCTATGCTTTCCATGATTGAGTATTCCCAGTGTTCTATGCTTTCCATGATTGAGTATTCCCAGTGTTCTATGCTTTCCATGATGATGATTGAGTATTCCCAGTGTTCTATGCTTTCCATGATCGAGTATTCCCAGTGTTCTATGCTTTCCATGATCGAGTATTCCCAGTGTAATATGCTTTCCATGATTGAGTATTCCCAGTGTAATATGCGTTCCATGATCGAGTATTCCCAGTGTTTTATATGCTTTCCATGATTGAGTATTCCCAGTGTTCTATGCTTTCCATGATCGAGTATTCCCAGTGTAATATGGTTTCCATGATCGAGTATTCCCAGTGTAATATGCTTCCCATGATTGAGTATTCCAAGTGTTTTATGCTTTCCATGATTGAGTATTCCCAGTGTAATATGCTTTCCATGATTGAGTATTCCCAGTGTAATATGCTTTCCATGATCGAGTATTCCCAGTGTTCTATGCTTTCCATGATCGAGTATTCCCAGTGTTTTATACTTTCCATGATCGAGTATTCCCAGTGTTCTATGCTTTCAGTGGTCGAGTATTCCCAGTGTTCTATGCTTTCCATGGTTGAGTATTCCCAGTGTTCTATGCTTTCCATGATCGAGTATTCCCAGTGTTCTATGCTTTCCATGATTGAGCAATCCCAGTGTTTTATGCTTTCCATGATCGAGTATTCCCAGTGTTTTATGCTTTCCATGATTGAGTATTCATAGTGTTTTATGCTTTCCATGATTGAGTATTCCCAGTGTGTTATGATTTCCATGATCTAGTATTCCCAGTGTTGTATGCTTTCCATGATCGGGTATTCTCAATGTTCTATGCTTTCATTGATCGAGTATTCCCAGTGTTCTATGCTTTCCATAATTGAGTATTCCCAGTGTTCTATGCTTTCCCTGATTGAGTATTCCCAGTGTTCTATGCTTTCTATGATCGAGTATTCCCAGTGTTCTATGCTTTCCATGATTGATTGAGTATTCCCAATATTCTATGTTTTCCATGATCGAGTATTCCCAGTGTTCTATGCTTTCCATGATTGAGTATTCCCAGTGTTCTATGCTTTCCCTGATTGAGTATTCCCAGTGTTCTATGCTTTCTATGATCGAGTATTCCCAGTGTTCTATGCTTTCCATGATTGATTGAGTATTCCCAATATTCTATGTTTTCCATGATCGAGTATTCCCAGTGTTCTATGCTTTCCATGATTGAGTATTCCCAGTGTTCTATGCTTTCCATGATTGAGTATTCCCAGTGTTCTATGCTTTCCATGATTGAGTATTCCCAGTGTTCTATGCTTTCCATGATTGAGTATTCCCAGTGTTCTATGCTTTCCATGATTGAGTATTCCCAGTGTTCTATGCTTTCCATGATAGAGTATTCCCAGTGTTCTATGCTTTCAGTGGTCGAGTATTCCCAGTGTTCTATGCTTTCCATGATCGGGTATTCTCAGTGTTCTATGCTTTCCATGATTGAGTATTCCCAGTGTTCTATGCTTTCCATGATTGAGTATTCCCAGTGTTCTATGCTTTCCATGATTGAGTATTCCCAGTGTTTTATGTTTTCCATGATTGAGTATTCCCAGTGTTCTATGCTTTCCCTGATCGAGTATTCCCAGTGTTCTATGCTTTCCATGATTGAGTATTGCCAGTGTTTATGCTTTCCATGATCGAGTATTCCCAGTGTTCTATGCTTTCCATGATCGAGTATTCCCAGTGTTTTATATGCTTTCCATGATCGTGTATTGCCAGTGTTTATGCTTTCCATGATCGAGTATTCCCAGTGTTTTATGCTTTCCATGATCGATAATTCCCAGTATTTTATGCAATCCATGATTGAGTATTCCCAGTGTTCTATGCTTTCCATGATCGAGTATTCCCAGTGTTTTATACTTTCCATGATCGAGTATTCCCAGTGTTCTATGCTTTCTATGATCGAGTATTCCCAGTGTTCTATGCTTTCTATGATCGAGTATTCCCAGTGTTCTATGCTTTCTATGATCGAGTATTACCAGTGTTTTATGCTTTCCATGATCGAGTATTCCCAGTGTTTTATATGCTTTCCATGATCGAGTATTCCCAGTGTTTTATGCTTTCCATGATCGAGTATTCCCAGTGTTCTATGCTTTCTATGATCGAGTATTCCCAGTGTTCTATGCTTTCTATGATTGAGTATTCCCAATGTTTTATGCTTTCCCTGATCGAGTATTCCCAGTGTTTTATGCTTTCCATGATCGAGTATTCCCAGTGTTCTATGCTTTCCCTGATCGAGTATTCCCAGTGTTCTATGCTTTCCATGATCGAGTATTCCCAGTGTTTTATGCTTTCCATGATTGAGTATTCATAGTGTTTTATGCTTTCCATGATTGAGTATTCCCAGTGTGTTATGATTTCCATGATTGAGTATTCCCAGTGTTCTATGCTTTCCATGATTGAGTATTCCCAGTGTTCTATGCTTTCCATGATTGAGTATTCCCAGTGTTCTATGCTTTCCATGATTGAGTATTCCCAGTGTTCTATGCTTTCCATGATAGAGTATTCCCAGTGTTCTATGCTTTCAGTGGTCGAGTATTCCCAGTGTTCTATGCTTTCCATGATCGGGTATTCTCAGTGTTCTATGCTTTCCATGATTGAGTATTCCCAGTGTTCTATGCTTTCCATGATTGAGTATTCCCAGTGTTCTATGCTTTCCATGATTGAGTATTCCCAGTGTTTTATGTTTTCCATGATTGAGTATTCCCAGTGTTCTATGCTTTCCCTGATCGAGTATTCCCAGTGTTCTATGCTTTCCATGATTGAGTATTGCCAGTGTTTATGCTTTCCATGATCGAGTATTCCCAGTGTTCTATGCTTTCCATGATTGAGTATTGCCAGTGTTTATGCTTTCCATGATCGAGTATTCCCAGTGTTCTATATGCTTTCCATGATCGAGTATTCCCAGTGTTTTATGCTTTCCATGATCGAGTATTCCCAGTGTTCTTTATGCTTTCCATGATCGAGTATTCCCAGTGTTCTTTATGCTTTCCATGATCGAGTATTCCCAGTGTTTTATATGCTTTCCATGATCGAGTATTCCCAGTGTTTTATATGCTTTCCATGATCGAGTATTCCCAGTGTTTTATGCTTTCCATGATCGAGTATTCCCAGTGTTTTATATGCTTTCCATGATCGAGTATTCCCAGTGTTTTATGCTTTCCATGATCGTGTATTGCCAGTGTTTATGCTTTCCATGATTGAGTATTCCCAGTGTTCTATGCTTTCCATGATTGAGTATTCCCAGTGTTTTATGTTTTCCATGATTGAGTATTCCCAGTGTTCTATGCTTTCCATGATTGAGCAATCCCAGTGTTTTATGCTTTCCATGATCGAGTATTCCCAGTGTTTTATGCTTTCCATGATTGAGTATTCATAGTGTTTTATGCTTTCCATGATTGAGTATTCCCAGTGTGTTATGATTTCCATGATCTAGTATTCCCAGTGTTGTATGCTTTCCATGAGCGAGTATTCTCAATGTTCTATGCTTTCCATGATTGAGTATTCCCAGTGTTCTATGCTTTCATTGATCGAGTATTCCCAGTGTTCTATGCTTTCCATAATTGAGTATTCCCAGTGTTCTATGCTTTCCCTGATTGAGTATTCCCAGTGTTCTATGCTTTCTATGATCGAGTATTCCCAGTGTTCTATGCTTTCCATGATTGATTGAGTATTCCCAATATTCTATGTTTTCCATGATCGAGTATTCCCAGTGTTCTATGCTTTCCATGATTGAGTATTCCCAGTGTTCTATGCTTTCCCTGATTGAGTATTCCCAGTGTTCTATGCTTTCTATGATCGAGTATTCCCAGTGTTCTATGCTTTCCATGATTGATTGAGTATTCCCAATATTCTATGTTTTCCATGATCGAGTATTCCCAGTGTTCTATGCTTTCCATGATTGAGTATTCCCAGTGTTCTATGCTTTCCCTGATTGAGTATTCCCAGTGTTCTATGCTTTCTATGATCGAGTATTCCCAGTGTTCTATGCTTTCCATGGTTGAGTATTCCCAATATTCTATGTTTTCCATGATCGAGTATTCCCAGTGTTCTATGCTTTCCATGATTGAGTATTCCCAGTGTTCTATGCTTTCCATGATTGAGGTATTCCCAGTGTTCTATGCTTTCCATGATCGAGTATTCCCAGTGTTCTATGCTTTCCATGATTGAGTATTCCCAGTGTTCTATGCTTTCCATGATAGAGTATTCCCAGTGTTTTATGCTTTCCATGATCGAGTATTCCCAGTGTTCTATGCTTTCCATGATTGAGTATTCCCAGTGTTCTATGCTTTCTATGATCGAGTATTCCCAGTGTTCTATGCTTTCCATGATTGATTGAGTATTCCCAATATTCTATGTTTTCCATGATCGAGTATTCCCAGTGTTCTATGCTTTCCATGATTGAGTATTCCCAGTGTTCTATGCTTTCCATGATAGAGTATTCCCAGTGTTTTATGCTTTCCATGATCGAGTATTCCCAGTGTTCTATGCTTTCAGTGGTCGAGTATTCCCAGTGTTCTATGCTTTCCATGATCGAGTATTCTCAGTGTTCTATGCTTTCCATGATTGAGTATTCCCAGTGTTCTATGCTTTCCATGATTGAGTATTCCCAGTGTTCTATGCTTTCCATGATTGAGTATTCCCAGTGTTCTATGCTTTCCATGATTGAGTATTCCCAGTGTTCTATGCTTTCCATGATTGAGTATTCCCAGTGTAATATGCTTTCCATGATTGAGTATTCCCAGTGTAATATGCTTTCCATGATTGAGTATTCCCAGTGTTCTATGCTTTCTATGATCGAGTATTCCCAGTGTTCTATGCTTTCCATGATTGATTGAGTATTCCCAATATTCTATGTTTTCCATGATCGAGTATTCCCAGTGTTCTATGCTTTCCATGATTGAGTATTCCCAGTGTTCTATGCTTTCCATGATAGAGTATTCCCAGTGTTTTATGCTTTCCATGATTGAGTATTCCCAGTGTTCTATGCTTTCCATGATCGAGTATTCCCAGTGTTCTATGCTTTCCATGATTGAGTATTCCCAGTGTTCTATGCTTTCCATGATAGAGTATTCCCAGTGTTCTATGCTTTCAGTGGTCGAGTATTCCCAGTGTTCTATGCTTTCCATGATCGGGTATTCTCAGTGTTCTATGCTTTCCATGATTGAGTATTCCCAGTGTTCTATGCTTTCCATGATTGAGTATTCCCAGTGTTCTATGCTTTCCATGATTGAGTATTCCCAGTGTTTTATGTTTTCCATGATTGAGTATTCCCAGTGTTCTATGCTTTCCATGATCGAGTATTCCCAGTGTTCTATGCTTTCCATGATTGAGTATTGCCAGTGTTTATGCTTTCCATGATCGAGTATTCCCAGTGTTCTATGCTTTCCATGATTGAGTATTGCCAGTGTTTATGCTTTCCATGATCGAGTATTCCCAGTGTTCTATATGCTTTCCATGATCGAGTATTCCCAGTGTTTTATGCTTTCCATGATCGAGTATTCCCAGTGTTCTTTATGCTTTCCATGATCGAGTATTCCCAGTGTTCTTTATGCTTTCCATGATCGAGTATTCCCAGTGTTTTATATGCTTTCCATGATCGAGTATTCCCAGTGTTTTATATGCTTTCCATGATCGAGTATTCCCAGTGTTTTATGCTTTCCATGATCGAGTATTCCCAGTGTTTTATATGCTTTCCATGATCGAGTATTCCCAGTGTTTTATGCTTTCCATGATCGTGTATTCCCAGTGTTTATGCTTTCCATGATTGAGTATTCCCAGTGTTCTATGCTTTCCATGATTGAGTATTCCCAGTGTTTTATGTTTTCCATGATTGAGTATTCCCAGTGTTCTATGCTTTCCATGATTGAGCAATCCCAGTGTTTTATGCTTTCCATGATCGAGTATTCCCAGTGTTTTATGCTTTCCATGATTGAGTATTCATAGTGTTTTATGCTTTCCATGATTGAGTATTCCCAGTGTGTTATGATTTCCATGATCTAGTATTCCCAGTGTTGTATGCTTTCCATGAGCGAGTATTCTCAATGTTCTATGCTTTCCATGATTGAGTATTCCCAGTGTTCTATGCTTTCCTTGATCGAGTATTCCCAGTGTTCTATGCTTTCCATGATTGAGTATTCCCAGTGTTCTATGCTTTCCATGATTGAGTATTCCCAGTGTTCTATGCTTTCTATGATCGAGTATTCCCAGTGTTCTATGCTTTCCATGATCGAGTATTCCCAGTGTAATATGCTTCCCATGATTGAGTATTCCAAGTGTTTTATGCTTTCCATGATTGACTATTCCCAGTGTAATATGCTTTCCATGATTGAGTATTCCCAGTGTTTTATGCTTTCCATGATTGAGTATTCCCAGTGTAATATGCTTCCCATGATTGAGTATTCCAAGTGTTTTATGCTTTCCATGATTGACTATTCCCAGTGTAATATGCTTCCCATGATTGAGTATTCCCAGTGTTCTATGCTTTCCATGATTGAGTATTCCCAGTGTTTTATGCTTTCCATGATCGAGTATTCCCAGTGTTTTATGCTTTCCATGATCGAGTATTCCCAGTGTTCTATGCTTTCCATGGTTGAGTATTCCCAGTGTTCTATGCTTTCCATGGTTGAGTATTCCCAGTGTTCTATGCTTTCCATGATTGAGTATTCCCAGTGTTCTATGCTTTCTATGATTGAGTATTCCCAGTGTTCTATGCTTTCCATGATTGAGTATTCCCAATATTCTATGTTTTCCTTGATCGAGTATTCCCAGTGTTCTATGCTTTCCATGATTGAGTATTCCCAGTGTTATATGCTTTCCATGATTGAGTATTCCCAGTGTTTTATGCTTTCCATGATCGAGTATTCCCAGTGTTCTATGCTTTCCATGATCGAGTATTCCCAGTGTAATATGCTTTCCATGATTGAGTATTCCCAGTGTTCTATGCTTTCCATGATTGAGTATTCCCAGTGTAATATGCGTTCCATGATCGAGTATTCCCAGTGTTTTATATGCTTTCCATGATTGAGTATTCCCAGTGTTCTATGCTTTCCATGATCGAGTATTCCCAGTGTAATATGCTTTCCATGATCGAGTATTCCCAGTGTAATATGCTTTCCATGATTGAGTATTCCCAGTGTTTTATGCTTTCCATGATTGAGTATTCCCAGTGTAATATGCTTTCCATGATTGAGTATTCCCAGTGTAATATGCTTTCCATGATTGAGTATTCCCAGTGTAATATGCTTTCCATGATTGAGTATTCCAAGTGTTTTATGCTTTCCATGATTGAGTATTCCCAGTGTAATATGCTTTCCATGATCGAGTATTCCCAGTGTTCTATGCTTTCCATGATTGAGTATTCCCAGTGTAATATGCTTTCCATGATCGAGTATTCCCAGTGTTCTATGCTTTCCATGATTGAGTATTCCCAGTGTTCTATGCTTTCCATGATTGAGTATTCCCAGTGTAATATGCTTTCCATGATTGAGTATTCCCAGTGTTTTATGCTTTCCATGATTGAGTATTCCCAGTGTTTTATGCTTTCCATGATTGATTGAGTATTCCCAGTGTTCTATGCTTTCCATGATCGAGTATTCCCAGTGTTCTATGCTTTCCATGATCGAGTATTCCCAGTGTTTTATGCTTTCCATGATCGAGTATTCCCAGTGTTTTATGCTTTCCATGATCGAGTATTCCCAGTGTTTTATGCTTTCCATGATCGAGTATTCCCAGTGTTTTATGCTTTCCATGATCGAGTATTCCCAGTGTTTTATGCTTTCCATGATCGAGTATTCCCAGTGTTTTATGCTTTCCATGATCGAGTATTCCCAGTGTTTTATGCTTTCCATGATTGATTGAGTATTCCCAGTGTTTTATGCTTTCCATGATTGAGTATTCCCAGTGTTCTATGCTTTCCATGATTGAGTATTCCCAGTGTTCTATGCTTTCCATGATTGAGTATTCCCAGTGTTCTATGCTTTCCATGATAGAGTATTCCCAGTGTTCTATGCTTTCAGTGATCGAGTATTCCCAGTGTTCTATGCTTTCTATGATCGAGTATTCCCAGTGTTCTATGCTTTCCATGATTGATTGAGTATTCCCAATATTCTATGTTTTCCATGATAGAGTATTCCCAGTGTTCTATGCTTTCCATGATCGAGTATTCCCAGTGTTCTATGCTTTCCATGATCGAGTATTCCCAGTGTTCTATGCTTTCCATGATCGAGTATTCCCAGTGTAATATGCTTTCCATGATCGAGTATTCCCAGTGTAATATGCTTCCCATGATTGAGTATTCCAAGTGTTTTATGCTTTCCATGATTGAGTATTCCCAGTGTAATATGCTTTCCATGATTGAGTATTCCCAGTGTAATATGCTTTCCATGATTGAGTATTCCCAGTGTAATATGCTTTCCATGATTGAGTATTCCAAGTGTTTTATGCTTTCCATGATTGAGTATTCCCAGTGTAATATGCTTTCCATGATCGAGTATTCCCAGTGTTCTATGCTTTCCATCATTGAGTATTCCCAGTGTAATATGCTTTCCATGATCGAGTATTCCCAGTGTTCTATGCTTTCCATGATTGAGTATTCCCAGTGTTCTATGCTTTCCATGATTGAGTATTCCCAGTGTAATATGCTTTCCATGATTGAGTATTCCAAGTGTTTTATGCTTTCCATGATTGAGTATTCCCAGTGTTTTATGCTTTCCATGATTGATTGAGTATTCCCAGTGTTCTATGCTTTCCATGATCGAGTATTCCCAGTGTTCTATGCTTTCCATGATCGAGTATTCCCAGTGATTTATGCTTTCCATGATTGATTGAGTATTCCCAGTGTTCTATGCTTTCCATGATCGAGTATTCCCAGTGTTTTATGCTTTCCATGATCGAGTATTCCCAGTGTTCTATGCTTTCAGTGGTCGAGTATTCCCAGTGTTCTATGCTTTCTATGATCGAGTATTCCCAGTGTTCTATGCTTTCAGTGGTCGAGTATTCCCAGTGTTCTATGCTTTCTATGATCGAGTATTCCCAGTGATTTATGCTTTCCATGATCGAGTATTCCCAGTGTTCTATGCTTTCCATGATCGAGTATTCCCAGTGATTTATGCTTTCCATGATCGAGTATTCCCAGTGTTTTATGCTTTCCATGATTGATTGAGTATTCCCAGTGTTTTATGCTTTCCATGATTGAGTATTCCCAGTGTTCTATGCTTTCAGTGGTCGAGTATTCCCAGTGTTCTATGCTTTCTATGATCGAGTATTCCCAGTGTTCTATGCTTTCCATGATTGATTGAGTATTCCCAATATTCTATGTTTTCCATGATAGAGTATTCCCAGTGTTCTATGCTTTCCATGATCGAGTATTCCCAGTGTTCTATGCTTTCCATGATCGAGTATTCCCAGTGTTCTATGCTTTCTATGATCGAGTATTCCCAGTGTTCTATGCTTTCCATGATAGAGTATTCCCAGTGTTTTATGCTTTCCATGATCGAGTATTCCCAGTGTGCTATGCTTTCAGTGGTCGAGTATTCCCAGTGTTCTATGCTTTCCATGATCGAGTATTCTCAGTGTTCTATGCTTTCCATGATTGAGTATTCCCAGTGTTCTATGCTTTCCATGATTGAGTATTCCCAGTGTTCTATGCTTTCCATGATTGAGTATTCCCAGTGTTCTATGCTTTCCATGATTGAGTATTCCCAGTGTAATATGCTTTACATGATTGAGTATTCCCAGTGTAATATGCTTTACATGATTGAGTATTCCCAGTGTTTTATGCTTTCCATGATCGTGTATTCCCAGTGTTCTATGCTTTCCATGATCGAGTATTCCCAGTGTTCTATGCTTTCCATGATCGAGTATTCCCAGTGTTCTATGCTTTCCCTGATCGAGTATTCCCAGTGTGTTATGCTTTCCATGATAGAGTATTACCAGTGTTTTATGCTTTCCATGATTGAGTATTCCCAGTGTTCTATGCTTTCCCTGATCGAGTATTCCCAGTGTGTTATGCTTTCCATGATAGAGTATTACCAGTGTTTTATGCTTTCCATGATTGAGTATTCCCAGTGTTTTATATGCTTTCCATGATCGAGTATTCCCAGTGTTCTATGCTTTCCATGATCGAGTATTCCCAGTGTTTTATATGCTTTCCATGATTGAGTATTCCCAGTGTTCTATGCTTTCCATGATTGAGTATTCCCAGTGTTCTATGCTTTCCATGATCGAGTATTCCCAGTGTTTTATATGCTTTCCATGATTGAGTATTCCCAGTTTCTATGCTTTCCATGATCGAGTATTCCCAGTGTTCTATGCTTTCTATGATCGAGTATTCCCAGTGTTCTATGCTTTCCATGATTGATTGAGTATTCCCAATATTCTATGTTTTCCATGATCGAGTATTCCCAGTGTTCTATGCTTTCCATGATCGAGTATTCCCAGTGTTCTATGCTTTCCATGATCGAGTATTCCCAGTGTTCTATGCTTTCCATGATCGAGTATTCCCATTGTTCTATGCTTTCCATGATTGATTGAGTATTCCCAGTGTTCTATGCTTTCCATGATCGAGTATTCCCAGTGTTCTATGCTTTCCATGATTGAGTATTCCCAGTGTTCTATGCTTTCCATGATCGAGTATTCCCAGTGTTCTATGCTTTCCATGATCGAGTATTCCCAGTGTTCTATGCTTTCCATGATCGTGTATTCCCAGTGTTCTATGCTTTCCATGATTGAGTATTCCCAGTGTAATATGCTTTCCATGATTGAGTATTCCCAGTGTTCTATGCTTTCCATGATCAAGTATTCCCAGTGTTCTATGCTTTCCATGATTGAGTATTCCCAGTGTAATATGCTTCCCATGATTATGTAAGTATGATAAACTTTACAGTCCAAAGGGTATTCAGTGAATCATTGAGGTGCCTGCAAGTGGAAATAATGTTATGAATCATTGAGGTGCCTGCAAGTGGAAACATTGTTGTGAATCATTGAGATGCCTGCCAGTGGAAAACATGTTATGAATCATTGGGGTGCCTGCAAGTGGAAACATTGTTGTGAATCATTGAGATGCCTGCCAGTGGAAAACGTGTTATGAATCATTGGGGTGCCTGCAAGTGGAAACATTGTTGTGAATCATTGAGATGCCTGCCAGTTGAAACAATGTTGTGAATCATTGAGGTGTCTGCGAGTGTAAAGATGTTGTGAATCATTGAGGTGCCTGCGAGTGGAAACATGTTGTGAATCATTGAGATGCCTGCCAGTGAAAACATGTTGTGAATCATTGAGGTATCTGCAAGTGGAAAACATGTTGTGAATCATTGCAGTGCCTGTGAGTGGAATCATGTCGTGAATAATTGATGTGCCTGTAAGTAGAAAACATGTTGTGAATCATTGAGGTGCCTGCGAATGGAAAACATGTTGTGAATCATTGAGGTGTATGCGAGTATAAACATGTTGTGAATCATTGAGGTGCCTGCAAGTAGAAACATGTTGTGAATCATGGAGGTGCCTGCGAGTGGAAAACATGTTGTGAATCATGGAGGTGCCTGCGAGTGGAAAACATGTTGTGAATCATTGAGGTGCCTACAAGTGGAAAGATGTTGTGAATCATTGAGGTGCCTGCAAATGGACACAATGTTGTGAATCATTGAGGTGTCTGTGAGTGGAAAATGTTGTGGATCATTGAGGTGCCAGCAAGTGGATAACATGTTGTGAACTATTGAGGTGTCTGTGAGTATAAACATGTTGTGAATCATTGAGGTGCCTGCAAGTGGAAACATGTTGTGAATTATTGGGGTTCTGCGAGTATACATGTTGTGAATCATTGAGGTGACTGCAAGTGGAAACATGTTGTGAATCATTGAGATGCCTGACAGTGGAAAACATGTTGTGAATCATTGAGGTGCATGTGAGTGGAAAACATGTTGTGAATCATTGAGGTGCCTGTTTGTGGAAACAATGTTGTGAATCATTGAGGTGTCTGTGAGTGTAAAGATGTTGTGAATCATTGATGTGCCTGTGAGTGGAAAACATGTTGTGAATCATTGAGGTGTCTACAAGTGGAAACATGTTGTGAACCATTGAGGTGCCTACAAATGGAAACAATGTTGTGAACCATTGAGGTGTCTGTGAGTGGAAACATGTTGTGAATCATTGAGATGCCTGCCAGTGGAAAACATGTTGTGAACATGTTGTGAATCATTGAGGTGCCTGCAAGTGGAAACATGTTGTGAATTATTGGGGTTCTGCGAGTATAAACATGTTGTGAATCATTGAGGTGACTGCAAGTGGAAACATGTTGTGAATCATTGAGGTGCATGTGAGTGGAAAACATGTTGTGAATCATTGAGATGCCTTTTTGTGGAAACAATGTTGTGAATCATTGAGGTGTCTGCGAGTGTAAAGATGTTGTGAATCATTGAGATGCCTGCCAGTGGAAAACATGTTGTGAATCATTGAGGTGCCTGCGAGTGGAAAACATGTTGTGAACATGTTGTGAATCATTGAGGTGCCTGCAAGTGAAAACAATGTTATGAGTCATTGAGGTCCCTGCAATTGGGAAACTTGTTGTGGATCATTGAGATGCCTGCAAATGGAAACAATGTTGTGGATCATTGAGATGCCGGCAAATGGAAACAATGTTGTGAATCATTGAGGTGCCTACAAATGGAAACAATGTTGTGAACCATTGAGGTGTCTGTGAGTGTAAAGATGTTGTGAATCATTGAGGTGCCTGCGAGTGGAAACATGTTGTGAATCATTGAGAGGCCTGCCAGTGAAAACATGTTGTGAATCATTGAGGTATCTGCAAGTGGAATCATGTCGTGAATCATTGATGTGCCTGTGAGTAGAAAACATGTTGTGAATCATTGAGGTGCCTGCGAATGGAAAACATGTTGTGAATCATTGAGGTGTCTGCGAGTATAAACATGTTGTGAATCATTGAGGTGCCTGCAAGTAGAAATATGTTGTGAATCATGGCGGTGCCTGCGAGTGGAAAACATGTTGTGAATCATTGAGGTGCCTACAAGTGGAAAGATGTTGTGAATCATTGAGGTGCCTGCAAGTGGAAACAATGTTATGAATCATTGAGGTGCCTGCAAATGGAAATCATGTTGTGAATCATTGAGGTGCCTGTTTGTGGAAACAATGTTGTGAATCATTGAGGTTTCTGCGAGTGTAAAGATGTTGTGAATCATTGAGGTGCCTGCGAGTGGAAACATGTTGTGAACCATTGAGGTGCCTACAAGTGGAAACAATGTTGTGAACCATTGAGGTGTCTGTGAGTGGAAACAATGTTGTGAACCATTGAGGTGTCTGTGAGTGGAAACATGTTGTGAATCATTGAGATGCCTGCCAGTGGAAAACATGTTGTGAACATGTTGTGAATCATTGAGGTGCCTGCAAGTGGAAACATGTTGTGAATTATTGGGGTTCTGCGAGTATAAACATGTTGTGAATCATTGAGGTGACTGCAAGTGGAAACATGTTGTGAATCATTGAGGTGCATGTGAGTGGAAAACATGTTGTGAATCATTGAGGTGCCTGTTTGTGGAAACAATGTTGTGAATCATTGAGGTGTCTGCGAGTGTAAAGATGTTGTGAATCATTGAGATGCCTGCCAGTGGAAAACATGTTGTGAATCATTGAGGTGCCTGCGAGTGGAAACAATGTTATGAATCATTGAGGTGCCTGCAAATGGAAACAATGTTGTGGATCATTGAGATGCCGGCAAATGGAAACAATGTTGTGAATCATTGAGGTGCCTACAAATGGAAACAATGTTGTGAACCATTGAGGTGTCTGTGAGTGTAAAGATGTTGTGAATCATTGAGGTGCCTGCGAGTGGAAACATGTTGTGAATCATTGAGAGGCCTGCCAGTGAAAACATGTTGTGAATCATTGAGGTATCTGCAAGTGGAATCATGTCGTGAATCATTGATGTGCCTGTGAGTAGAAAACATGTTGTGAATCATTGAGGTGCCTGCGAATGGAAAACATGTTGTGAATCATTGAGGTGTCTGCGAGTATAAACATGTTGTGAATCATTGAGGTGCCTGCAAGTAGAAACATGTTGTGAATCATGGCGGTGCCTGCGAGTGGAAAACATGTTGTGAATCATTGAGGTGCCTACAAGTGGAAAGATGTTGTGAATCATTGAGGTGCCTGCAAGTGGAAACAATGTTATGAATCATTGAGGTGCCTGCAAATGGAAATCATGTTGTGAATCATTGAGGTGCCTGTGAGTGGAAAACATGTTGTGAACAGGTTGTGAATCATTGAGGTGCCTGCAATTGGGAAACATGTTTTGACCGATTGAGGTGTCTGCGAGTGGAAAATGTTGTGGATCATTGAGGTGTCTGTGAGTGTAAAACATGTTGAGAATCATTGAGGTGTCTGCGAGTGTAAATATGTTGTGAATCATTGAGATGCCTGAAGTGGAAAACATGTTGTGAATCATTGAGGTGCCTGTGAGTGGAAAACATGTTGTGAATCATTGAGGTGCCTATGAGTGGAAAACATGTTGTGAATCATTAAGGTGCCTGTGAGTGGAAAACATGTTGTGAATGATTGAGGTGTCTACAAGTGGAAACATGTTGTGAACCATTGAGGTGCCTACAAATGGAAACAATGTTGTGAACCATTGAGGTGCCTGTGAGTGGAAATAATGTTGTGAATCATTGAGATGCCTGCCAGTGGAAAACATGTTGTGAATCATTGAGGTGCCTGCGAGTGGAAAACATGTTGTGAATCATTGAGGTGCCTGTGAGTGGAAAACATGTTGTGAACATGTTATGAATCATTGAGGTCCCTGCAATTGGGAAACATGTTTTGATCAATTGAGGTGTTTGCGAGTGGAAAATGTTGTGGATCATTGAGATGCCTGCAAATGGAAACAATGTTGTGAATCATTGAGGTGCCTGCAAATGGAAACAATGTTGTGAATCATTGAGGTGTCTGTGAGTGGAAAACATGTTGAGAATCATTGAGGTGTCTGCGAGTGTTAATATGTTGTGAATCATTGAGGTGCCTGCAAGTGGAAACATTGTTGTGAATCATTGAGATGCCTGCCAGTGGAAAACATGTTGTGAATCATTGAGGTGCCTGCGAGTGGAAAACATGTTGTGAATCATTGAGGTGCCTGTGAGTGGAAAACATGTTGTGAACATGTTGTGAATCATTGAGGTGCC
Organism: Archivesica marissinica; assembly: GCA_014843695.1. Taxonomy (NCBI): domain Eukaryota; kingdom Metazoa; phylum Mollusca; class Bivalvia; order Venerida; family Vesicomyidae; genus Archivesica; species Archivesica marissinica. Next base: position 88,269,221 of record CM026397.1, on the reverse strand, counting down.
TGCAAGTGAAAACAATGTTATGAGTCATTGAGGTCCCTGCAATTGGGAAACATGTTTTGACCAATTGAGGTGTCTGCGAGTGGAAAATGTTGTGGATCATTGAGGTGCCTAAAAATGGAAACAATGTTGTGAACCATTGAGGTGCCTGCAAGTGGAAACAATGTTATGAATCATTGAGGTGCCTGCGAGTGGAAAACATGTTGTGAATCATGGAGGTGCCTGCGAGTGGAAAACATGTTGTGAATCATTGAGGTGCCTACAAGTGGAAAGATGTTGTGAATCATTGAGGTGCCTACAAGTGGAAAACATGTTGTGAATCATTGAGGTGCCTGTTTGTGGAAACAATGTTGTGACTCATTGAGGTGTCTGCGAGTGTAAAGATGTTGTGAATCATTGAGGTGCCTACAAGTGGAAACAATGTTGTGAATCGTTGAGGTGTCTGCCAGTAGAAACAATATTATGAATCATTGAGGTGTCTGCAAGTGGAAAACATGTTGTGTACCATTGAGGTGCCTGCGTGTGGAAACATTGTTGTGAATCATTGAGGTTCTGCAAGTGGAAACAATATTGAGAATCATTGAGGTGTCTGCCTGTGGAAACAATATTGTGAATCATTTAGGTGTCTGCCAGTATAAACAATGTTGTGAATTATTGAATTGTCTGCCAGTAGAAACAATATTGTGAATCATTTAGGTGTCTGCGAGTGGAAAACATGTTGTGAATCATTGAGGTGCCTACAAGTGGAAACATGTTGTGAATCATTGAGGTGCCTACAAATGGAAACAATGTTGTCAACCATTGAGGTGTCTGTGAGTGGAAAATGTTGTGGATCATTGAGGTGTCTGCGAGTGGAAAATGTTGTGGATCATTGAGGTGCCTGCAAGTGGAAACAATAATGTGAACCATTGAGGTGCCTACAAATGGATAACATATTGTGAACTATTGAGGTGTCTGCGAGTATAAACATGTTGTGAATCATTGAGGTGCCTGCAAGTGGAAACATGTTGTGAATTATTGGGGTTCTGCGAGTATAAACATGTTGTGAATCATTGAGGTGCCTGCAAGTGGAAACATGTTGTGAATTATTGGGGTTCTGCGAGTATAAACATGTTGTGAATCATTGAGGTGACTGCAAGTGGAAACATGTTGTGAATCATTGAGATGCCTGACAGTGGAAAACATGTTGTGAATCATTGAGGTGCATGTGAGTGGAAAACATGTTGTGAATGATTGAGGTGTCTACAAGTGGAAACATGTTGTGAACCATTGAGGTGTCTGTGAGTGGAAAATGCTGTGGATCATTGAGGTGTCTACAAGTGGAAACATGTTGTGAACCATTGAGGTGTCTGTGAGTGGAAAATGCTGTGGATCATTGAGGTGCCTGCAGTGGAAACAATGTTGTGAATCGTTGAGGTGTCTGCCAGTAGAAACAATATTATGAATCATTGAGGTGTCTGCAAGTGGAAAACATGTTGTGTACTATTGAGGTGCCTGCGTGTGGAAACATTGTTGTGAATCATTGAGGTGCCTGCCAGTGGAAACAATATTGTGAATCATTGAGGTTCTGCAAGTGGAAACAATATTGAGAATCATTGAGGTGTCTGCCTGTGGAAACAATATTGTGAATCATTTAGGTGTGTGTCTGCCAGTATAAACAATGTTGTGAATTATTGAATTGTCTGCCAGTAGAAACAATATTGTGAATCATTTAGGTGTCTGCGAGTGGAAAACATGTTGTGAATCATTGAGGTGCCTACAAGTGGAAACATGTTGTGAATCATTGAGGTGCCTACAAATGGAAACAATGTTGTCAACCATTGAGGTGTCTGTGAGTGGAAAATGTTGTGGATCATTGAGGTGTCTGCTAGTGGAAAATGTTGTGGATCATTGAGGTGCCTGTTTGTGGAAACAATGTTGTGACTCATTGAGGTGTCTGCGAGTGTAAAGATGTTGTGAATCATTGAGGTGCCTACAAGTGGAAACAATGTTGTGAATCGTTGAGGTGTCTGCCAGTAGAAACAATATTATGAATCATTGAGGTGTCTGCAAGTGGAAAACATGTTGTGTACCATTGAGGTGCCTGCGTGTGGAAACATTGTTGTGAATCATTGAGGTTCTGCAAGTGGAAACAATATTGAGAATCATTGAGGTGTCTGCCTGTGGAAACAATATTGTGAATCATTTAGGTGTCTGCCAGTATAAACAATGTTGTGAATTATTGAATTGTCTGCCAGTAGAAACAATATTGTGAATCATTTAGGTGTCTGCGAGTGGAAAACATGTTGTGAATCATTGAGGTGCCTACAAGTGGAAACATGTTGTGAATCATTGAGGTGCCTACAAATGGAAACAATGTTGTCAACCATTGAGGTGTCTGTGAGTGGAAAATGTTGTGGATCATTGAGGTGTCTGCGAGTGGAAAATGTTGTGGATCATTGAGGTGCCTGCAAGTGGAAACAATAATGTGAACCATTGAGGTGCCTACAAATGGATAACATATTGTGAACTATTGAGGTGTCTGCGAGTATAAACATGTTGTGAATCATTGAGGTGCCTGCAAGTGGAAACATGTTGTGAATTATTGGGGTTCTGCGAGTATAAACATGTTGTGAATCATTGAGGTGCCTGCAAGTGGAAACATGTTGTGAATTATTGGGGTTCTGCGAGTATAAACATGTTGTGAATCATTGAGGTGACTGCAAGTGGAAACATGTTGTGAATCATTGAGATGCCTGACAGTGGAAAACATGTTGTGAATCATTGAGGTGCATGTGAGTGGAAAACATGTTGTGAATGATTGAGGTGTCTACAAGTGGAAACATGTTGTGAACCATTGAGGTGTCTGTGAGTGGAAAATGCTGTGGATCATTGAGGTGTCTACAAGTGGAAACATGTTGTGAACCATTGAGGTGTCTGTGAGTGGAAAATGCTGTGGATCATTGAGGTGCCTGCAGTGGAAACAATGTTGTGAATCATTGAGGTGCCTGCCAGTGAAAACAATATTGTGATTCATTGAGGTGCCTGCGAGTGGAAACAATGTTGTGAATCGTTGAGGTGTCTGCCAGTAGAAACAATATTATGAATCATTGAGGTGTCTGCAAGTGGAAAACATGTTGTGTACCATTGAGGTGCCTGCGTGTGGAAACATTGTTGTGAATCATTGAGGTGCCTGCCAGTGGAAACAATATTGTGAATCATTGAGGTTCTGCAAGTGGAAACAATATTGAGAATCATTGAGGTGTCTGCCTGTGGAAACAATATTGTGAAACATTTAGGTGTCTGCCAGTATAAACAATGTTGTGAATTATTGAATTGTCTGCCAGTAGAAACAATATTGTGAATCATTTAGGTGTCTGCGAGTGGAAAACATGTTGTGAATCATTGAGGTGCATGTGAGTGGAAAACATGTTGTGAATGATTGAGGTGTCTACAAGTGGAAACATGTTGTGAACCATTGAGGTGTCTGTGAGTGGGAAATGCTGTGGATCATTGAAGTGTCTACAAGTGGAAACATGTTGTGAACCATTGAGGTGTCTGTGAGTGGAAAATGCTGTGGATCATTGAGGTGCCTGCAGTGGAAACAATGTTGTGAATCATTGAGGTGCCTGCCAGTGAAAACAATATTGTGATTCATTGAGGTGCCTGCGAGTGGAAACAATGTTGTGAATCGTTGAGGTGTCTGCCAGTAGAAACAATAGTATGAATCATTGAGGTGTCTGCAAGTGGAAAACATGTTGTGTACCATTGAGGTGCCTGCGTGTGGAAACATTGTTGTGAATCATTGAGGTGCCTGCCAGTGGAAACAATATTGAGAATCATTGAGGTGTCTGCCTGTGGAAACAATATTGTGAATCATTTAGGTGTCTGCCAGTATAAACAATGTTGTGAATTATTGAATTGTCTGCCAGTAGAAACAATATTGTGAATCATTTAGGTGTCTGCGAGTGGAAAACATGTTGTGAATCATTGAGGTGCATGTGAGTGGAAAACATGTTGTGAATGATTGAGGTGTCTACAAGTGGAAACATGTTGTGAACCATTGAGGTGTCTGTGAGTGGGAAATGCTGTGGATCATTGAGGTGTCTACAAGTGGAAACATGTTGTGAACCATTGAGGTGTCTGTGAGTGGAAAATGCTGTGGATCATTGAGGTGCCTGCAGTGGAAAAAATGTTGTGAATCATTGAGGTGCCTGCCAGTGAAAACAATATTGTGATTCATTGAGGTGCCTGCGAGTGGAAACAATGTTGTGAATCGTTGAGGTGTCTGCCAGTAGAAACAATATTATGAATCATTGAGGTGTCTGCAAGTGGAAAACATGTTGTGTACCATTGAGGTGCCTGCGTGTGGAAACATTGTTGTGAATCATTGAGGTGCCTGCCAGTGGAAACAATATTGTGAATCATTGAGGTTCTGCAAGTGGAAACAATATTGAGAATCATTGAGGTGTCTGCCTGTGGAAACAATATTGTGAATCATTTAGGTGTCTGCCAGTATAAACAATGTTGTGAATTATTGAATTGTCTGCCAGTAGAAACAATATTGTGAATCATTTAGGTGTCTGCGAGTGGAAAACATGTTGTGAATCATTGAGGTGCCTACAAGTGGAAACATGTTGTGAATCATTGAGGTGCCTACAAATGGAAACAATGTTGTCAACCATTGAGGTGTCTGTGAGTGGGAAATGTTGTGGATCATTGAGGTGTCTGCGAGTGGAAAATGTTGTGGATCATTGAGGTGCCTGCAAGTGGAAACAATAATGTGAACCATTGAGGTGCCTACAAATGGATAACATGTTGTGAACTATTGAGGTGTCTGCGAGTATAAACATGTTGTGAATCATTGAGGTGCCTGCAAGTGGAAACATGTTGTGAATTATTGGGGTTCTGCGAGTATAAACATGTTGTGAATCAGTGAGGTGACTGCAGGTGGAAACATGTTGTGAATCATTGAGATGCCTGACAGTGGAAACATGTTGTGATCCATTGAGGTGTCTGTGAGTGGAAAATGCTGTGGATCATTGAGGTGTCTACAAGTGGAAACATGTTGTGAACCATTGAGGTGTCTGTGAGTGGAAAATGCTGTGGATCATTGAGGTGCCTGCAGTGGAAACAATGTTGTGAATCGTTGAGGTGTCTGCCAGTAGAAACAATATTATGAATCATTGAGGTGTCTGCCAGTGGAAAACATGTTGTGTACCATTGAGGTGCCTGCGTGTGGAAACATTGTTGTGAATCATTGAGGTGCCTGCCAGTGGAAACAATATTGTGAATTATTGAGGTTCTGCAAGTGGAAACAATATTGAGAATCATTGAGGTGTCTGCCTGTGGAAACAATATTGTGAATCATTTAGGTGTCTGCGAGTGGAAAACATGTTGTGAACCATTGAGGTGCCTACAAGTGGAAACATGTTGTGAATCATTGAGGTGCCTACAAATGGAAACAATGTTGTCAACCATTGAGGTGTCTGTGAGTGGAAAATGTTGTGGATCATTGAGGTGTCTGCGAGTGGAAAATGTTGTGGATCATTGAGGTGCCTGCAAGTGGAAACAATAATGTGAACCATTGAGGTGCCTACAAATGGATAACATGTTGTGAACTATTGAGGTGTCTGCGAGTATAAACATGTTGTGAATCATTGAGGTGCCTGCAAGTGGAAACATGTTGTGAATTATTGGGGTTCTGCGAGTATAAACATGTTGTGAATCATTGAGTGACTGCAAGTGGAAACATGTTGTGAATCATTGAGATGCCTGACAGTGGAAAACATGTTGTGAATCATTGAGGTGCATGTGAGTGGAAAACATGTTATGAATGATTGAGGTGTCTACAAGTGGAAACATGTTGTGAACCATTGAGGTGTCTGTGAGTGGAAAATGCTGTGGATCATTGAGGTGTCTACAAGTGGAAACATGTTGTGAACCATTGAGGTGTCTGTGAGTGGAAAATGCTGTGGATCATTGAGGTGCCTGCAGTGGAAACAATGTTGTGAATCATTGAGGTGCTTGCAAGTGGAAACAATGTTGTGAATCATTGAGGTACCTGCAAGTGGAAACATGTTGTGAATCATTGAGGTGCCTGCAAGTGGAAACATGTTGTGAATCATTGAGGTGCCTGCAAGTGGAAACAATGTTATGAATCATTGAGGTGCCTGCAAATGGAAAACATGTTGTGAATCATTGAGGTGCCTGTTTGTGGAAACAATGTTGTGAATCATTGAGGTGTCTGCGAGTGTAAATATGTTGTGAATCATTGAGGTGCCTGCAAGTGGAAACAATATTGTGATTCATTGAGGTGCCTGCAAGTGGAAACAATAATGTGAACCATTGAGGTGCCTGCGAATGGATAACATGTTGTGAACTATTGAGGTGTCTGTGAGTATAAACATGTTGTGAATCATTGAGGTGCCTGCAAGTGGAAACATGTTGTGAATTATTGGGGTTCTGCGAGTGGAAACAATGTTGTGAATCATTGAGGTCCCTGCGAGTGGAAACAATGTTGTGAACCATTGATTGGGGTACCTGCAAGTGGAAACAATGTTGTGAATCATTGGTGTCTGCACGTGGCAACATGTTGTGAATCATTGAGGTGTCTGTGAGTGGAAACAATGTTGTGAATCATCGAGATGCCTGCCAGTGGAAAACATGTTGTGAATCATTGAGGTGCCTGCGAGTGGAAAACATGTTGTGAATCATTGATGTGCCTGTGAGTGGAAAACATGTTGTGAACATGTTGTGAATCATTGAGGTGTCTGTGAGTGGAAACAATGTTGTGAATCATCGAGATGCCTGCCAGTGGAAAACATGTTGTGAATCATTGGTGTCTGCACGTGGCAACATGTTGTGAATCATTGAGGTGTCTGTGAGTGGAAACAATGTTGTGAATCATCGAGATGCCTGCCAGTGGAAAACATGTTGTGAATCATTGAGGTGCCTGCGAGTGGAAAACATGTTGTGAATCATTGATGTGCCTGTGAGTGGAAAACATGTTGTGAACATGTTGTGAATCATTGAGGTGCCTGCAATTGGGAAACATGATTTGACCGATTGAGGTGTCTGCGAGTGGAAAATGTTGTGGATCATTGAGGTGTCTGTGAGTGTAAAACATGTTGAGAATCATTGAGGTGTCTGCGAGTGTAAATATGTTGTGAATCATTGAGATGCATGAAGTGGAAAACATGTGAATCATTGAGGTGCCTGTGAGTGGAAAACATGTTGTGAATGATTGAGGTGTCTACAAGTGGAAACATGTTGTGAACCATTGAGGTGTCTGTGAGTGGAAACAATGTTGTGAATCATTGAGATGCCTGCCAGTGGAAAACATGTTGTGAATCATTGAGGTGCCTGCGAGTGGAAAACATGTTGTGAATCATTGAGGTGCCTGTGAGTGGAAAACATGTTGTGAACATGTTGTGAATCATTGAGGTGCCTGCAAGTGAAAACAATGTTATGAGTCATTGAGGTCCCTGCAATTGGGAAACATGTTTTGACCAAGTGAGGTGTCTGCGAGTGGAAAATGTTGTGGATCATTGAGGTGCCTACAAATGGAAACAATGTTGTGAACCATTGAGGTGCCTGCAAGTGGAAACAATGTTATGAATCATTGAGGTGCCTGTTTGTGGAAACAATGTTGTGACTCATTGAGGTGTCTGCGAGTGTTAAGATGTTGTGAATCATTGAGGTGCCTGCAAGTGGAAACAATGTTGTGAATCGTTGAGGTGTCTGCCAGTAGAAACAATATTATGAATCATTGAGGTGTCTGCAAGTGGAAAACATGTTGTGTACCATTGAGGTGCCTGTGTGTGGAAACATTGTTGTGAATCATTGAGGTTCTGCTAGTGGAAACAATATTGAGAATCATTGAGGTGTCTGCCTGTGGAAACAATATTGTGAATCATTTAGGTGTCTGCCAGTATAAACAATGTTGTGAATTATTGAATTGTCTGCCAGTAGAATCAATATTGTGAATCATTTAGGTGTCTGCGAGTGGAAAACATGTTGTGAATTATTGAGGTGTCTGCAAGTGGAAACAATGTTATGAATCATTGAGGTGTCTGCACGTGGAAACAATGTTGTCAATCATTGAGGAGTCTGCAAGTGGAAACAATGTTGTCAATCATTGAGGTGTCTGTGAATGGAAACATGTTGTGAATCATTAAGGTGTCTGTTAGTGGAAAACATGTTGTGAATGATTGAGGTGCCTGCAAGTGGAAACAATGTTGTGAACCATTGAGGTGTCTGTGAGTGGAAAATGTTGTGGACCATTGAGGTGCCTACAAGTGGAAACATGTTGTGAATCATTGAGGTGCCTACAAATGGAAACAATGTTGTGAACCATTGAGGTGTCTGTGAGTGGAAAATGTTGTGGATCATTAAGGTGCCTGCAAGTGGAAACAATGTTGTGAATCATTGAGGTGCCTGCAAGTGGAAACAATGTTGTGACTCATTGAGGTGCCTGCGTGTGGAAACAATATTATGAATCATTTAGGTGTCTGCCAGTATAAACAATGTTGTGAATTATTGAGGTGCCTGCAAGTGGAAACAATGTTATGAATCATTGAGGTGCCTGCATGTGGAAAACATGTTGTGAATCACTGAGGTGCCTGTTTGTGGAAACAATGTTGTGAATCATTGAGGTGTCTGCGAGTGTAAAGATGTTGAGAATCATTGAGGTGCCTGCAAGTGGAAACAATGTTGTGAATCGTTGAGGTGTCTGCCAGTAGAAACAATATTATGAATCATTGAGGTGTCTGCAAGTGGAAAACATGTTGTGAATCATTGAGGTGCCTGCAAGTGGAAAACATGTTGTGAATCATTGAGGTGCCTGCCAGTGAAAACAATATTGTGATTCATTGAGGTGCCTGCGAGTGGAAACAATGTTGTGAATCGTTGAGGTGTCTGCCAGTAGAAACAATATTATGAATCATTGAGGTGTCTGCAAGTGGAAAACATGGTGTGTACCATTGAGGTGCCTGCGTGTGGAAACATTGTTGTGAATCATTGAGGTGCCTGCCAGTGGAAACAATATTGTGAATCATTGAGGTGTCTGCCTGTGGAAACAATGTTGTGAATCATTGAGGTGCCTGCGAGTGGAAAAATGTGAATCATTGAGGTGTCTGCAAGTGGAAAACATGTTGTGAATCATTGTGGTGCCTGTGAGTGGAAACATGTCGTGAATCATTGATGTGCCTGTGAGTAGAAAACATGTTGTGAATCATTGAGGTGCCTGCGAATGGAAAACATGCTGTGAATCATTGAGGTGTCTGCGAGTATAAACATGTTGTGAATAATTGAGGTGCCTGCAAGTAGAAACATGTTGTGAATCATGGAGGTGCCTGCGAGTGGAAAACATGTTGTGAATCATTGAGGTGCCTACACGTGGAAAGATGTTGTGAATCATTGAGGTGCCTGCAAATGGACACAATGTTGTGAATCATTGAGGTATCTGCAAGTGGAAAATGTTGTGGATCATTGAGGTGCCTGCAAGTGGAAACAATAATGTGAACCATTGAGGTGCCTGCGAATAGATAACATGTTGTGAACTATTAAGGTGTCTGTGAGTATAAACATGTTGTGAATCATTGAGGTGCCTGCAAGTGGAAACAGGTTGTGAATTATTGGGGTTCTGCGAGTCAAAACAATATTGTGAATCATTGAGGTGTCTGCCTGTGGAAACAATGTTATGAATCATTGAGGTGCCTGCAAGTGGAAACAATGTTATGAATCATTGAGGTGCCTGCAAGTGGAAAATATGTTGTGAATCATTGAGGTGCCTGCGTGTGGAAACAATGTTATGAATCATTGCGGTGCCTGCAAGTGGAAAATATGTTGTGAATCATTGAGGTGCCTGCGTGTGGAAACAATGTTGTGAATCATTGAGGTGTCTGCGAGTGTAAACATGTTGTGAATCATTGAGGTGCCTGCAAGTGGAAACAATGTTGTGAATCATTGAGGTGCCTGCAAGTGGAAACAATGTTGTGAATCATTGAGGTGCCTGCAAGTGGAAACATTGTTGTGAATCATTGAGGTGCCTGCAAGTGGAAACATTGTTGTGAATCATTGAGGTGCCTGCAAGTGTAAACATGTTGTGAATCATTGAGGTGCCTGCAAGTGGAAACAATGTTGTGAATCAATGAGGTGCCTGCAAGTGGAAACATTGTTGTGAATCATTGAGATGCCTGCCAGTGGAAAACATGTTGTGAATCATTGAGGTGTCTGTGAATGGAAACATGTTGTGAATCATTGAGGTGTCTGTGAATGGAAACATGTTGTGAATCATTAAGGTGCCTGTTAGTGGAAACATGTTGTGAATGATTGAGGTGCCTACAAGTGGAAACATGTTGTGAATCATTGAGGAGCCTACAAATGGAAATAATGTTGTGAACCATTGAGGTGTCTGTGAGTGGAAAATGTTGTGGATCATTAAGGTGCCTGCAAGTGGAAACAATGTTGTGAATCATTGAGGTGCCTGCAAGTGGAAACAATGTTGTGACTCATTGAGGTGCCTGCAAGTGGAAACAATGTTGTGAATCATTGAGGTGCCTGCCAGTGAAAACAATATTGTGATTCATTGAGGTGCCTGCGAGTGGAAACAATGTTGTGAATCGTTGAGGTGTCTGCCAGTAGAAACAATATTATGAATCATTGAGGTGTATGCAAGTGGAAAACATGTTGTGTACCATTGAGGTGCCTGCGTGTGGAAACATTGTTGTGAATCATTGAGGTGCCTGCCAGTGGAAACAATATTGTGAATCATTGAGGTGCCTGCAGTGGAAACAATGTTGTGAATCATTGAGGTGCCTGCAAGTGGAAACAATGTTATGAATCAGTGAGGTGCCTGCATGTGGAAAACATGTTGTGAATCATTGAGGTGCCTGCAAGTGGAATCATTGAGGTGCCTGCAAGTGTAAACATGTTGTGAATCATTGAGGTGCCTGCAAGTGGAAACATTGTTGTGAATCATTGAGATGCCTGCCAGTGGAAAACATGTTGTGAATCATTGAGGTGCCTGCCAGTGGAAAACATGTTGTGAATCATTGAGGTGCCTGTGAGTGGAAAACATGTTGTGAATGATTGAGGTGCCTACAAATGGAAACAATGTTGTGACTCATTGAGGTGCCTGCAAGTGGAAAACATGTTGTGAATCATTGAGGTGCCTGCGTGTGGAAACAATGTTGTGAATCATTGAGGTGCCTGCCAGTGAAAACAATATTGTGATTCATTGAGGTGCCTGCGAGTGGAAACAATGTTGTGAATCGTTGAGGTGTCTGCCAGTAGAAACAATATTATGAATCATTGAGGTGTCTGCAAGTGGAAAACATGTTGTGTACCATTGAGGTGCCTGCGTGTGGAAACATTGTTGTGAATCATTGAGGTGCCTGCCAGTGGAAACAATATTGTGAATCATTGAGGTGCCTGCAGTGGAAACAATGTTGTGAATCATTGAGGTGCCTGCAAGTGGAAACAATGTTATGAATCATTGAGGTGCCTGCATGTGGAAAACATGTTGTGAATCATTGAGGTGCCTGCAAGTGGAATCATTGAGGTGCCTGCAAGTGTAAACATGTTGTGAATAATTGAGGTGCCTGCAAGTGGAAACATTGTTGTGAATCATTGAGATGCCTGCCAGTGGAAAACATGTTGTGAATCATTGAGGTGCCTGCAAGTGGAAAATATGTTGTGAATCATTCAGGTGCCTGCGTGTGGAAACAATGTTATGAATCATTGAGGTGCCTGCAAGTGGAAAATATGTTGTGAATCATTGAGGTGCCTGCATGTGGAAACAATGTTGTGAATCATTGAGGTGTCTGCGAGTGTAAACATGTTGTGAATCATTGAGGTGCCTGCAAGTGGAAACATTGTTGTGAATCATTGAGGTGCCTGCAAGTGGAAACAATGTTGTGAATCATTGAGGTGCCTGCAAGTGGAAACATTGTTGTGAATCATTGAGGTGCCTGCAAGTGGAAACATTGTTGTGAATCATTGAGGTGCCTGCAAGTGTAAACATGTTGTGAATCATTGAGGTGCCTGCAAGTGGAAACAATGTTGTGAATCAATGAGGTGCCTGCAAGTGGAAACATTGTTGTGAATCATTGAGATGCCTGCCAGTGGAAAACATGTTGTGAATCATTGAGGTGCCTGCCAGTGGAAAACATGTTGTGAATCATTGAGGTGCCTACAAATGGAAACAATGTTGTGAACCATTGAGGTGTCTGTGAGTGGGAAATGTTGTGGATCATTGAAGTGCCTGCAAGTGGAAACATTGTTGTGAATCATTGAGATGCCTGCCAGTGGAAAACATGTTGTGAATCATTGAGGTGCCTGTGAGTGGAAAACATGTTGTGAATGATTGAGGTGTCTACAAGTGGAAACATGTTGTGAATCATTGAGGTGCCTACAAATGGAAACAATGTTGTGAACCACTGAGGTGTCTGCAAGTGGAAAACATGCTGTGAATCATTGAGGTGCCTGCAAGTGGAAACAATGTTGTGAATCAATGAGGTGCCTGCAAGTGGAAACATTGTTGTGAATCATTGAGATGCCTGCCAGTGGAAAACATGTTGTGAATCATTGAGGTGCCTGCCAGTGGAAAACATGTTGTATAACATTGAGGTGCCTACAAATGGAAACAATGTTGTGAACCATTGAGGTGTCTGTGAGTGGGAAATGTTGTGGATCATTGAAGTGCCTGCAAGTGGAAACATTGTTGTGAATCATTGAGATGCCTGCCAGTGGAAAACATGTTGTGAATCATTGAGGTGCCTGTGAGTGGAAAACATGTTGTGAATGATTGAGGTGTCTACAAGTGGAAACATGTTGTGAATCATTGAGGTGCCTACAAATGGAAACAATGTTGTGAACCATTGAGGTGTCTGCAAGTGGAAAACATGTTGTGAATCATTGAGGTGCCTGTTTGTGGAAACAATGTTGTGAATCATTGAGGGGCCTGTTTGTGGAAACAATGTTGTGAATCATTGAGGTGCCTGTTTGTGGAAAACATGTTGTGAATCATTGAGGTGCCTGTTTGTGGAAACAATGTTGTGAATCATTGAGGTGTCTGCGAGTGTAAAGATGTTGTGAATCATTGAGGTGCCTGCAAGTGGAAACAATGTTGTGAATCGTTGAGGTGTCTGCCAGTAGAAACAATATTATGAATCATTGAGGTGTCTGCAAGTGGAAAACATGTTGTGTACCATTGAGGTGCCTGCGTGTGGAAACATTGTTGTGAATCATTGAGGTGCCTGCCAGTGGAAACAATATTGTGAATCATTGAGGTTCTGCAAGTGGAAACAATATTGAGAATCATTGAGGTGTCTGCCTGTGGAAACAATATTGTGAATCATTTAGGTGTCTGCCAGTATAAACAATGTTGTGAATTATTGAATTGTCTGCCAGTAGAAACAATATTGTGAATCATTTAGGTGTCTGCGAGTGGAAAACATGTTGTGAATTATTGAGGTGTCTGCAAGTGGAAACAATGTTGTGAATCATTGAGGTGTCTGCACGTGGAAACATGTTGTGAATCATTGAGGTGTCTGTGAATGGAAACATGTTGTGAATCATTGAGGTGTCTGTGAATGGAAACATGTTGTGAATCATTAAGGTGCCTGTTAGTGGAAAACATGTTGTGAATGATTAAGGTGCCTACAAGTGGAAACATGTTGTGAATCATTGAGGTGCCTACAAATGAAAACAAAGTTGTAAACCATTGAGGTGTCTGTGAGTGGAAAATGTTGTGGATCATTAAGGTGCCTGCAAGTGGAAACAATGTTGTGAATCATTGAGGTGCCTGCAAGTGGAAACAATGTTGTGACTCATTGAGGTGCCTGCAAGTGGAAAACATGTTGTGACTCATTGAGGTGCCTGCGTGTGGAAACAATGTTGTGAATCATCGAGGTGCCTGCCAGTGAAAACAATATTGTGATTCATTGAGGTGCCTGCGAGTGGAAACAAAGTTGTGAATCGTTGAGGTGTCTGCCAGTAGAAACAATATTATGAATCATTGAGGTGTCTGCAAGTGGAAAACATGTTGTGTACCATTGAGGTGCCTGCGTGTGGAAACATTGTTGTGAATCATTGAGGTGCCTGCCAGTGGAAACAATATTGTGAATCATTGAGGTTCTGCAAGTGGAAACAATATTGAGAATCATTGAGGTGTCTGCAAGTGGAAAACATGTTGTGAATCATTGCCGTGCCTGTGAGTGGAAACATGTCGTGAATCATTGATGTGCCTGTGAGTAGAAAACATGTTGTGAATCATTGAGGTGCCTGTGAATGGAAAACATGCTGTGAATCATTGAGGTGCCTGCAAGTAGAAACATGTTGTGAATCATGGAGGTGCCTGCGAGTGGAAAACATGTTGTGAATCATTGAGGTGCCTACACGTGGAAAGATGTTGTGAATCATTGAGGTGCCTGCAAATGGACACAATGTTGTGAATCATTGAGGTGCCTGCAAATGGAAACAATAATGTGAACCATTGAGGTGCCTGCGAATGGATAACATGTTGTGAACTATTGAGGTGCCTGCGAGTATAAGCATGTTGTGAATCATTGAGGTGCCTGCAAGTGGAAACATGTTGTGAATTATTGGGGTTCTGCGAGTGAAAACAATATTGTGAATCATTGAGGTGTCTGCCTGTGGAAACAATATTATGAATCATTGAGGTGTCTGCAAGTGGAAAACATGTTGTGTACCATTGAGGTGCCTGCAAGTGGAAACATTGTTGTGAATCATTGAGGTGCCTGCAAGTGGAAACAATGTTATGAATCATTGAGGTGCCTGCAAGTGGAAACAATGTTATGAATCATTGAGGTGCCTGCATGTGGAAAACATGTTGTGAATCATTGAGGTGCCTGTTTGTGGAAAATATGTTGTGAATCATTGAGGTGCCTGCGTGTGGAAACAATGTTATGAATCATTGAGATGCCTGCCAGTGGAAAACATGTTGTGAATCATTGAGGTGCCTACAAATGGAAACAATGTTGTAAACCATTGAGGTGTCTGTGAGTGGAAAATGTTGTGGATCATTGAGGTGCCTGCAAGTGGAAACAATGTTGTGAATCATTGAGGTGCCTGCAAGTGGAAACAGTGTTGTGACTCATTGAGGTGCCTGCAAGTGGAAAACATGTTGTGAATCATTGAGGTGCCTGCGTGTGGAAACAATGTTGTGAATCATTGAGGTGCCTGCCAGTGAAAACAATATTGTGATTCATTGAGGTGCCTGCGAGTGGAAACAATGTTGTGAATCGTTGAGGTGTCTGCCAGTAGAAACAATATTATGAATCATTGAGGTGTCTGCAAGTGGAAAACATGTTGTGTACCATTGAGGTGCCTGCAAGTGAAAACATTGTTGTGAATCATTGAGGTGCCTGCAAGTGGAAACAATGTTATGAATCATTGAGGTGCCTGCATGTGGAAAACATGTTGTGAATCATTGAGGTGCCTGCAGTGGAAACAATGTTGTGAATCATTGAGGTGCCTGCAAGTGGAAACAATGTTATGAATCATTGAGGTGCCTGCATGTGGAAAACATGTTGTGAATCATTGAGGTGCCTGTTTGTGGAAAATATGTTGTGAATCATTGAGGTGCCTGCGTGTGGAAACAATGTTGTGAATCATTGAGGTGCCTGCGTGTGGAAACAATGTTATGAATCATTGAGATGCCTGCCAGTGGAAAACATGTTGTGAATCATTGAGGTGCCTACAAATGGAAACAATGTTGTCAACCATTGAGGTGTCTGTGAGTGGAAAATGGTGTGGATCATTGAGGTGCCTGCAAGTGGAAACAATGTTGTGACTCATTGAGGTGCCTGCAAGTGGAAAACATGTTGTGAATCATTGAGATGCCTGCGTGTGGAAACAATGTTGTGAATCATTGAGGTGCCTGCCAGTGAAAACAATATTGTGATTCATTGAGGTGCCTGCGAGTGGAAACAATGTTGTGAATCGTTGAGGTGTCTGCCAGTAGAAACAATATTATGAATCATTGAGGTGTCTGCAAGTGGAAAACATGTTATGAATCATTGACGTGCCTGCATGTGGAAAACATGTTGTGAATCATTGAGGTGCCTGCAGTGGAAACAATGTTGTGAATCATTGAGGTGCCTGCAAGTGGAAACAATGTTATGAATCATTGAGGTGCCTGCATGTGGAAAACATGTTGTGAATCATTGAGGTGCCTGTTTGTGGAAAATATGTTGTGAATCATTGAGGTGCCTGCGTGTGGAAACAATGTCGTGAATCATTGAGGTGCCTGCGTGTGGAAACAATGTTATGAATCATTGAGATGCCTGCCAGTGGAAAACATGTTGTGAATCATTGAGGTGCCTACAAATGGAAACAATGTTGTCAACCATTGAGGTGTCTGTGAGTGGAAACAATGTTGTGACTCATTGAGGTGCCTGCAAGTGGAAAACATGTTGTGAATCATTGAGGTGCCTGCCAGTGAAAACAATATTGTGATTCATTGAGGTGCCTGCGAGTGGAAACAATGTTGTGAATCGTTGAGGTGTCTGCCAGTAGAAACAATATTATGAATCATTGAGGTGTCTGCAAGTGGAAAACATGTTGTGTACCATTGAGGTGCCTGCAAGTGGAAACATTGTTGTGAATCATTGAGGTGCCTGCAAGTGGAAACAATGTTATGAATCATTGAGGTGCCTGCAAGTGGAAAACATGTTGTGAATCATTGAGGTGCCTGCCAGTGAAAACAATATTGTGATTCATTGAGGTGCCTGCGAGTGGAAACAATGTTGTGAATCGTTGAGGTGTCTGCCAGTAGAAACAATATTATGAATCATTGAGGTGTCTGCAAGTGGAAAACATGTTGTGTACCATTGAGGTGCCTGCAAGTGGAAACATTGTTGTGAATCATTGAGGTGCCTGCAAGTGGAAACAATGTTATGAATCATTGAGGTGCCTGCAAGTGGAAAACATGTTGTGAATCATTGAGGTGCCTGCCAGTGAAAACAATATTGTGATTCATTGAGGTGCCTGCGAGTGGAAACAATGTTGTGAATCGTTGAGGTGCCTGCATGTGGAAACAATGTTGTGAATCATTGAGGTGCCTGTTTGTGGAAACAATGTTGTGAATCATTGAGGTGTCTGCGAGTGTAAAGATGTTGTGAATCATTGAGGTGCCTGCAAGTGGAAACATTGTTGTGAATCATTGAGGTGCCTGCAAGTGGAAACATGTTGTGAATCATTGAGGTGCCTGCAAGTGGAAACAATGTTGTGAATCATTGAGGTGCCTGCAAGTGGAAACATTGTTGTGAATCATTGAGGTGCCTGCAAGTGGAAAACATGTTGTGAATCATTGAGGTGCCTGCGTGTGGAAACATGTTGTGAATCATTGAGGTGCCTGTGAGTGGAAACATGTTGTGAATCATTGAGATGCCTGCCAGTGGAAAACATGTTGTGAATCATTGAGGTGCCTACAAGTGGAAACATGTTGTGAATCATTGAGGTGCCTGTGAGTGGAAAATGTTGTGAATCATTGAGGTGTCTGTGAGTGGAAAATGTTGTGAATCATTGAGGTGCCTGCAAGTGGAAACAGTGTTGTGAATCATTGAGGTGCCTGCAAGTGGAAAACATGTTGTGAATCATTGAGGTGCCTGCGTGTGGAAACAATGTTGTGAATCATTGAGGTGCCTGCCAGTGAAAACAATATTGTGATTCATTGAGGTGCCTGCGAGTGGAAACAATGTTGTGAATCGTTGAGGTGTCTGCCAGTAGAAACAATATTATGAATCATTGAGGTGTCTGCAAGTGGAAAACATGTTGTGTACCATTGAGGTGCCTGCAAGTGGAAACATTGTTGTGAATCATTGAGGTGCCTGCACGTGGAAACAATGTTATGAATCATTGAGGTGCCTGCATGTGGAAAACATGTTGTGAATCATTGAGGTGCCTGCAGTGGAAACAATGTTGTGAATCATTGAGGTGCCTGCAAGTGGAAACAATGTTATGAATCATTGAGGTGCCTGCATGTGGAAAACATGTTGTGAATCATTGAGGTGCCTGTTTGTGGAAACAATGTTGTGAATCATTGAGGTGTCTGCGAGTGTAAAGATGTTGTGAATCATTGAGGTGCCTGCAAGTGGAAACAATGTTGTGAATCGTTGAGGTGTCTGCCAGTAGAAACAATATTATGAATCATTGAGGTGTATGCAAGTGGAAACAATATTGTGAATCATTGAGGTTCTGCAAGTGGAAACAATGTTGTCAATCATTGAGGTGTCTGCAAGTGGAAACAATGTTGTGAATCATTGAGGTGTCTGTGAATGGAAACATGTTGTGAATCATTAAGGTGCCTGTTAGTGGGAAACATGTTGTGAATCATTGAGGTGCCTGTTAGTGGAAAATGCTGTGGATCATTGAGGTGTCTACAAATGGAAACAATGTTGTCAACCATTGAGGTGTCTGTGAGTGGGAAATGTTGTGGATCATTGAGGTGCCTGCAAGTGGAAACAATGTTGTGAATCATTGAGGTGCCTGCAAGTGGAAACAATATTGTGATTCATTGAGTTGCCTGCGAGTGGAAACAATGTTGTGAATCGTTGAGGTGTCTGCCAGTAGAAACAATATTATGAATCATTGAGGTGTCTGCAAGTGGAAAACATGTTGTGTACCATTGAGGTGCCTGCGTGTGGAAACATTGTTGTGAATTATTGAGGTGCCTGCTAGTGGAAACAATATTGTGAATCATTGAGGTTCTGCAAGTGGAAACAATATTGAGAATCATTGAGGTGTCTGCCTGTGGAAACAATGTTGTGAATCATTGAGGTGCCTGCGAGTGGAAACATGTGAATCATTGAGGTATCTGCAAGTGGAAAACATGTTGTGAATCATTGCGGTGCCTGTGAGTGGAAACATGTCGTGAATCATTGATGTGCCTGTGAGTAGAAAACATGTTGTGAATCATTGAGGTGCCTGCGAATGGAAAACATGCTGTGAATCATTGAGGTGTCTGCGAGTATAAACATGTTGTGAATCATTGAGGTGCCTGCAAGTAGAAACATGTTGTGAATCATGGAGGTGCCTGCGAGTGGATAACATGTTGTGAACTATTGAGGTGCCTGCGAGTATAAACATGTTGTGAATCATTGAGGTGCCTGCAAGTGGAAACATGCGAATTATTGGGGTTCTGCGAGTGGAAACAATATTGTGAATCATTGAGGTGTCTGCCTGTGGAAACAATGTTATGAATCATTGAGGTGCCTGCAAGTGGAAAATATGTTGTGAACATTGAGGTGCCTGCGTGTGGAAACAATGTTGTGAATCATTGAGGTGTCTGCGAGTGTAAACATGTTGTGAATCATTGAGGTGCCTGCAAGTGGAAACAATGTTGTGAATCATTGAGGTGTCTGCCAGTGGAAACAATATTGTGAATTATTGAATTGTCTGTCAGTGGAGACAATATTGTGAATCATTGAGGTGTCTGCCAGTAGAAACAATATTGTGAATTATTGAATTGTCTGCCAGTGGAAGCAATATTGTGAATTATTGAATTGTCTGCCAGTAGAAAGAATATTGTGAATCATTGAGGTGCCTGCGAGTTGTAACAATGTTGAGAATCAATGAGGTGTCTGCAAGTGGAAACAATGTTGTCAATCATTGAGGTGTCTGCAAGTGGAAACAATGTTGTGAATCATTGAGGTGTCTGCAAGTGGAAACAATGTTGTCATTCATTGAGGTGTCTGCAAGTGGAAACAATATTGTGAATCATTGAGGTGTCTGCCTGTGGAAACAATATTGTGAACCATTGAGGTGTCTGCCATTGGAAACAATATTGTGAATCATTGAGGTGTCTGCCAGTAGAAACAATATTGTGATTTATTGAATTGTCTGCCAGTAGAAACAATATTGTGAATTATTGAATTGTCTGCCAGTAGAAAGAATATTGTGAATCATTGAGGTGTCTGCAAGTGCAAACAATGTTGTCAATCATTGAGGTGTCTGCAAGTGGAAACAATGTTGTGAATCATTGAGGTGTCTGCAAGTGGAAACAATGTTGTCAATCATTGAGGTGTCTGCAAGTGGAAACAATGTTGTCAATCATTGAGGTGTCTGCAAGTGGAAACAATGTTGTCAATTATTGAGGCAAGTGGAAACAATGTTGTCAATCATTGAGGTATCTGCAAGTGGAAATAATGTTGTCAATCATTGAGGTGTCTGCAAGTGGAAACAATGTTGTCAATCATTGAGGGCAAGTGGAAACAATGGTGTCAATCATTGAGGTGTCTGCAAGTGGAAACAATGTTGTCAATTATTGAGGTGTCTGCAAGTGGAAACAATGTTGTCAATCATTGAGGTATCTGCAAGTGGAAATAATGTTGTCAATCATTGAGGTGTCTGCAAGTGGAAACAATGTTGTCAATCATTGAGGTATCTGCAAGTGGAAATAATGTTGTCAATCATTGAGGTATCTGCAAGTGGAAATAATGTTGTCAATCATTGAGGTATCTGCAAGTGGAAATAATGTTGTCAATCATTGAGGTATCTGCAAGTGGAAATAATGTTGTCAATCATTGAGGTGTCTGCAAGTGCAAACAATGTTGTCAATCATTGAGGTGTCTGCAAGTGCAAACAATGTTGTCAATCATTGAGGTGTCTGCAAGTGCAAACAATGTTGTCAATCATTGAGGTGTCTGCAAGTGCAAACAATGTTGTCAATCATTGAGGTGTCTGCAAGTGCAAACAATGTTGTCAATCATTGAGGTGTCTGCAAGTGCAAACAATGTTGTCAATCATTGAGGTGTCTGCAAGTGGAAACAATGTTGTTAATCATTGAGGTGTCTGCAAGTGCAAACAATGTTGTCAATCATTGAGGTGTCTGCAAGTGCAAACAATGTTGTCAATCATTGAGGTGTCTGCAAGTGCAAACAATGTTGTCAATCATTGAGGTATCTGCAAGTGCAAACAATGTTGTCAATCATTGAGGTGTCTGCAAGTGCAAACAATGTTGTCAATCATTGAGGTGTCTGCAAGTGCAAACAATGTTGTCAATCATTGAGGTGTCTGCAAGTGCAAACAATGTTGTCAATCATTGAGGTGTCTGCAAGTGCAAACAATGTTGTCAATCATTGAGGGCAAGTGGAAACAATGTTGTTAATCATTGAGGTGTCTGCAAGTGCAAACAATGTTGTCAATCATTGAGGTGTCTGCAAGTGCAAACAATGTTGTCAATCATTGAGGGCAAGTGGAAACAATGTTGTCAATCATTGAGGTGTCTGCAAGTGCAAACAATGTTGTTAATCGGTCCGTTACCAGTGATTAGGATAAATCTATTGTACACGATTGTTAAAATACATGTACTGTACATTGTAATTATGCACCATTCATTTTCCATATTTTTTCAAAAATGTCACAACAAATAGATAGATTATAAGGGCGAGTGCAAGCTTAGTAAGGACAAGTGCATTCTTCCGGTTACTAGTCCCGCAGGATGATTAGCTTCTCCTAATTAACTTTCCCTGAGAAAACTCATTCATTGACTAACAAGGGGGCTAGGGATGCACCGGATTTGAGGAATTTGTCCAAAGCGCCATCAGGTCGGATTTACTCTTAATTGTGCCAGATTTAATGTTAAATATATCCGTAACCAGCATGTACATGTACCAGTATTATGGAAACATAATCAGCCTGTTAAACCACTGGAACACACATCCTACTCATCATTCGCTTCAAAATGACGGGAATACACAATTTCAAGTAAAGAATGCACAAGTGCGAATGTAAATATATGCGTTATAGGCATACAATGTACGTCCGGGAAAAAACAACTAGAATCACTGTTCCCTGAGGGTGTTGTAGCTACATGTACAGCCACTGTTGGTGCTGCAAACATTCACCAAGCCTTTCAGGAGTCGAAAATAAATGTTCAATATGGATGTCATGATGGACCTCTTCATTTTCTGATTAGAATGAATTTAGTTATTTTAACTAGAAGCATTCAAGATTCATCAAATATATACATGTACTGTAAAACACTATAATTTCGCCACCACTTTATTTCACGAATTTCACAAACATTTTAAATTAGCGCATCAGTGATGTAAAATGAGGAAGTAGATTTGCATAAACTCGGTTATCGCTAATGGTAGACTTTTAAAATTTTGATAAAATGTAAATATTTTCGAACATAACTCTAAATTGGGACACATAATCATTATTCACGGGAATCAATAATTTGCAGTCAACTTAGATCGCAAAAGTTAGCGAAATATATATGCTTGGGAACAAATAATTGTTTTACAGTATGTACTAGTGGCCTCAATGCTCCACACTAACTTTCATCTAAAATAAAATACATGTATGTATCTATTTCCGAAGAGATATATGCATGTTTGACGAAATGTATCATTTATAGTTAATTTATACGTATATACAGACATACAAACAGACAATATGCCTATACTAATGCCTCACGAATTGTGAGCAAAAATACATATTTAATACCTACCAATGAGCTCCTGATCGAATGAAGTTTGCAATGGTATCTCAGGCTTGGCAGTGGCTGTTTTTGTCTTTGCTGTTCCCAAGCCCGGTCTGGAGCGAGTCGGCTTGTCTGTTCGTGTATGGGATTGTGGATACACATTTTCTGGCAGTATAGATTGACCTTTCAATCTGGTAGTTGGGTTCTGGTTGGTTTTCTTCTGCGAATCTCTCAGATTGTTATTAATATAATGTGTTGATTTTTGATGTGCTGCCGACGAGCACCATGCAGCATACGAAGGTTTCCCATTGTTAAGTATCATAGGACTGCAGTCATCACCAGTAAGCTTGCTCTGGCCCCGTCGCTTGTTTGTATCTTTTGAAGGTGTCTGAAATATTCTACGAGCATCAAAGAATGGTTTTTCTTCCTTAGTAAACAATTTAGAGTTTTGTTTCTCAAGTCCCTTTTCCTTGTCTTTGTTGCTTATTTTTTCAAAACTCGAAGCATCATCACCAGAATTACAAAAACTATTACAAGACCTGTTTTGATGAATCTCCTCAATGCCGCTCGTGCCGCTACTCAAACTGCTCGTACTATTCTTACGTGTAACCATTGGAATATCATCCAAGCCCATACTTAACTCCTCTTTATCGTTCTTTTTACCAGCAACATCGCCAAAATCATCAAGGCCATACTTAGAATCTGGAGACACTGAGGTCCTGCACATGTCATCTGGTACACTGTTATTCCTTCCACGAACTGGTCTTGCAACAAATTTCTTATTCCCTTTGAAAGATCTAGAAATCGTAATTTCTGATGGCGACCTCTTGCCGAGGTCAGACTCCTCCATATCTTTATTTGAACTTGGATTACTCTTCAATGTCTTGGCAACATCAGCAAAACTTGGCTTAGCGTTACCATGGCTATCAAGCTCTCTCTGTGGCGGGCTATCAGAGGAGGAGGAATTAAGAACATCAGAAGTACCGAACGGACTATAGGATGGGTATCCCGATCCAAGTTTGTTTAATGTTTCAGCATACAGTTCATAACCATCTTGACTTGTTTGATCAAATTCCAGAAGATTTGGTAATGGAGATAAATTTTCATCAGGTATTGTATTCATTACTGGATTAGGAGAATGCAAGGCTTCCAGCAGAGACTGTGCTACAGGCGTCGAAGCAATTTTATCAGTGTCATTTGTCGCATTGGCATCAAAGTTTGGGTTACCTTTCCCCATTGCTTGCATTGCGTTGCTTAGATTAGCATAGTAGTTTGGGTGATTTATATCGTTTTGACCAGCAGGCATGGCAGAAGGTGTGTTAGGTGGCGTGACAAAACTATCCCACCCAAAACCAGCTGGATCTCCCGGTGATGGTGGAACCCCGCTGAATTGCGTCCACGCAGTGTATGCTGGGAATTGTGTGGATGGCATTGGCTGGAAGATGCCAAAATCTGCATCCTGGTTATGGAACTGGCCCTCTAGAAGCAGTTTCTTCTTGTCATCCATGTTGTATATCAACTTACTTCTGTAAATAACAAAATCAAATTTGACAATTCAAAAAGTAGAGGATAGCACCCGGAGAGATGCAATCACCCACACTGTCAAGGCTCAAGCAAGACTCCAAATTTTGGGAGAAGTCACTTCTCCCTCCAGATGATTTAGGGAGACGTGAGAAAATTTAGGGAGAAGTGGGGAGACTTTTGAATGACTGCAAATAGTGAAACCGTATTTAGTCGAGGTTTGCAGGATATACATTGTAGGAACTATTGTATGTAGAAAAGCTGCAGGGCATTCACTAGACTTAAAGTAAAAGAGTCAATGACCCTTGAGGTCAAATCTCAAGAGTGTCAAGCTGTATATTTCAAGTCAATAATATTACGCATGTTGGTACTTTCCGTACAGGTAACTTTTTCCCCGACCATATAATTACCTCTCGGCCAATGTGCAACCTAACCTGTCTTTGGTGCAACCAGACCTAATTTTCTTATCACAATTAGAGAAAACATTGATTACATTGGCGAGTTGTGTTTAGGAATTTATAACTAAGTTTCATGTTACTTTGTAACTTGTATAGTTCTACATTGTATCCCATTTGCAAAGGTCACCAAATGATCATGATTAGTTGAATTCAACATCTGAGCCTTCTGGGTCCTGCACGCAGATAAATCTTGACAAACCAATAGGAATGTTGATTATACCAAAAAAAGTTGATCTGCATATAATTTTATTATGCACAAAATGGATCGAGTATGGTTCGACGACATTGTAAAACCGTTAATTTGCATACATTTCTTATATAACGTGTTCGTATTCATTTCAATATCTATGAAAATTTGAACATGTGTATTAGGGGTGTCACGATATCAGCAACCCATATCGCGATATATTGTGATATTTTATGAAATAATCACGACATTTATCGCGATATATTGCCTATTCATTTTCTATTAAGAGTATTTATTAAGATGACACGGATTACTTTTGCATACATTTTAAGACACTATCTCATTCAACAGTATTTCTTAACTTGAAAAACAACAAAACACTGAATAAAATAACAACTTAAATCAACTAGAAAATGTTTCAGAGAACGGCGAATATATACATAAGCACCGGTTGAAGTGATTGAGTTGTGTACAAAAAAGCAGATCCCCTGCATATAACCTTTTACTTGACGGTAGCTATGTTGTAAAATTGTCAGGACAAAAACTCTTTTTATAGTATAGTCATGAAAAACCGATGCCACCCCTCATAGATAATAAATAGGACTGCAACGATCCACCAGAAGCTCGATCCGATCTGATTCTTTATGTGCCGATTCGATCCATTATTTACAGATTACTTTCTAAGAAGCATACTCTTGTGTTGCTTATTCACGAGACCCTAGGGCAGTCTGGCTTCAGAGCAACTTAATTTACTGGTGTATAATCCAAGTTCCTACTACATATGAACAAAACTTGCAAGTCACATCACTTAACGTTTGAATAAAAGTAAACCAAAAGACAATAATAATAAATTAATAATACATGTACACGAAATGAGATCAAAGGAAATGATTACAAATTCAACTGTTGTAGATAATCCAGTGCACATGTCCAAGTGTGGAACAGTGTCCAAGTAATGAATGATGGCTTATATAAATCATCAGGAATTGCACTGATGTTGTTGGTGTGGGTGAAAGTTTGGCGATTGACTCATAGTCTTGTCGATGTTTACGTCTACGTTATGGTGTCTTTTTAGATGCTTCATTACGTTTGATGTGGAACGAGCTTACGTCGGTAAAACATAGACAGCATGTGGCCTCGTTTTCCTTCTTGTTAACATCTTGAAATCAAAAATGGCCCACACTAACTTTTATGATCATTATTTAGTAATGGCAGATGCCATTTTGATAAACAGACCTTTCATAAGTTTTAACGAACTCATTGATTGGATAAATAGAATAAATTCAGCCAATCAGATTGTTTGTTTTATTTTACTGTTTGTATTCGATTAACTGCGTTTATCGCTGAAAACGTTTAAAAGTCGGCATTCGGAATTGAATCGAAAATGACGGGACTTGGATTGAGTATAGAATCGGTGGCGCGGAATCGGATTTCATCGTTGCAGCCCTAGATGATAAATACCGCTCAATATCGGTATTCAATTTTAATATCGCGATATGTGTATGCATTTATAATATGTATAACTTGTATTGTTTGCGAAATCAACTAAAATTTGAATCCGAAATTATATTGGTTTTTTTGTTTGTTACAAGCACTTCAGAAACTTTGCAATCAGGGCCCCGGCATCAGCATATTCGAAATGCATGATTCTGCATTGGCTATCAATTTTATATACACTGCATACATGTAGGCACTGAAAGCCAGTCTGATAAATTTAGTCACAACCACAGAATATTACCTTGACCCGAGTAAATTTCCGTAAATAGCTTTGGGACATTCTAATTTTCAGCAAATTGATTTTTATTAGTCAATTTTCACACATATTTTCAACAATGACTAAATTTTAGCATTTATCTGTATTTCAACACTGATTGTTATAAATTGGTATCCTGGCAGTGTGTATTCCAAACGACAAATCAAACAAACGGTTAGAAAACATTATGTAAAATTGTATTACATCGGCGTCTGATTTATAGTTATAAGTTTATTATCCAGATGTCGGGGGGGGGGGAGATTAGCTTATGGCTCAAGGCAGTAATTTAGACCATCAAAATTCCATACGACGATACGGATTATCATTAATTTGCAAGTATGCCCTCCAGAAATAAGGCGAAGTGGATGTCGCCCAGATGTCTATTTTAGGCGAAGTGGCGGGGAAAAAAGCGATCACTTCGCTCACGTCGCCCTCTAGAGTGAGCCTCGACTGTTATGGTTATGGCCGGAGGCGAGGGTAAATAAGCTCAATCATCATCAACCTATTTAGTCACTCACCCACATGGTTCTTCGGAGGCGAGGGTAAATAAGCTCAATCATCATCAACCTATTTAGTCGCTCGTCCACATGGTTCGCCGGAGGCGAGGGTAAATAAGCTCAATCATCATCAACCTATTTAGTCGCTCACCCACATGGTTCGCCGGAGGCGAGGGTAAATAGGCTCATTCATCATCAACCTATTTAGTCGCTCACCCACATGGTTCGCCGGAGGCGAGAGTAAATAAGCTCAATCATCATCAACCTATTTAGTCGCTCACCCACATGGTTCACCGGAGGTGAGGTAAAATAAGCTCAATCATCATCAACCTATTTAGTCGCTCACCCACATGGTTCGCCGGAGGCGAGGGTAAATAAGCTCAATCATCATCAACCTATTTAGTCGCTCGCCCACATGGTTCGCCGGAGCCGAGGGTAAATAAGCTCAATCATCATCAACCTATTTAGTCGCTCACCCACATGGTTTGCCTGTGGCGAGGGTAAATAAGCTCAATCATCATTAACCTATTTAGTTGTTCACCCACATGGTTCGCCGGAGGCGAGGGAAAATAAGCTCAATCATCATCAACCTATTTAGTCGCTCACCCACATGGTTCGCCAGAGGCGAGGGTAAATAAGCTCAATCATCATCAACCTATTTAGTCACTCGCCCACATGGTTCGCCGGAGGCGAGGGTAAATAAGCTCAATCATCATCAACCTATTTAGTCACTCACCCACATGGTTCTTCGGAGGCGAGGGTAAATAAGTTCAATCATCATCAACCTATTTAGTCGCTCGTCCACATGGTTCGCCGGAGGCGAGGGTAAATAAGCTCAATCATCATCAACCTATTTAGTCGCTCACCCACATGGTTCGCCGGAGGCGAGGGTAAATAGGCTCATTCATCATCAATCTATTTAGTCGCTCACCCACATGGTTCGCCGGAGGCGAGGGTAAATAAGCTCAATCATCATCAACCTATTTAGTCGCTCATCCACATGGTTCGCCGGAGGCGAGGGTAAATAAGCTCAATCATCATCAACCTATTTAGTCGCTCACCCACATGGTTCGCCGGAGGCGAGGGAAAATAAGCTCAATCATCATCAACCTATTTAGTCGCTCGCCCACATGGTTCGCCGGAGGCGAGGGTAAATAAGCTCAATCTTTATCAACCTATTTAGTCGCTCACACACATGGTTCGCCGGAAGGGAGGGTAAATAAGCTCAATCATCATCAACCTATTTAGTCGCTCACCCACATGGTTCGCCGGAGGCGAGGGTAAATAGGCTCATTCATCATCAATCTATTTAGTCGCTCACCCACATGGTTCGCCGGAGGCGAGGGTAAATAAGCTCAATCATCATCAATCTATTTAGTCGCTCACCCACATGGTTCGCCGGAGGCGAGGGAAAATAAGCTCAATCATCATCAACCTATTTAGTCGCTCACCCACATGGTTTCGCCGGAGGCGAGAGTAAATAAGCTCAATCATCATCAACCTATTTAGTCGCTCACCCACATGGTTCACCGGAGGCGAGGGAAAATAAGCTCAATCATCATCAACCTATTTAGTCGCTCACCCACATGGTTCGCCGGAGGCAAGGGTAAATAAGCTCAATCATCATCAACCTATTTAGTCGCTCACCCACATGGTTCGCCGGAGGCGAGGGTAAATAAGCTCAATCATCATCAACCTATTTAGTCGCTCGCCCACATGGTTCGCCGGAGTCGAGGGTAAATAAGCTCAATCATCATCAACCTATTTAGTCGCTCACCCACATGGTTTGCCTGTGGCGAGGGTAAATAAGCTCAATCATCATCAACCTATTTAGTCGCTCGCCCACATGGTTTGCCGGAGGCGAGGGTAAATAAGCTCAATCATCATCAACCTATTTAGTCGCTCACCTACATGGTTCGCCGGAGGCGAGGGTAAATAAGCTCAATCATCATCAACCTATTTAGTCACTCACCCACATGGTTCTTCGGAGGCGAGGGTAAATAAGCTCAATCATCATCAACCTATTTAGTCGCTCGTCCACATGGTTCGCCGGAGGCGAGGGTAAATAAGCTCAATCATCATCAACCTATTTAGTCGCTCACCCACATGGTTCGCCGGAGGCGAGGGTAAATAGGCTCATTCATCATCAATCTATTTAGTCGCTCACCCACATGGTTCGCCGGAGGCGAGGGTAAATAAGCTCAATCATCATCAACCTATTTAGTCGCTCATCCACATGGT
The DNA here is from genome assembly GCA_014843695.1 of Archivesica marissinica. Classification (NCBI taxonomy): domain Eukaryota; kingdom Metazoa; phylum Mollusca; class Bivalvia; order Venerida; family Vesicomyidae; genus Archivesica; species Archivesica marissinica. The sequence continues at coordinate 88,240,129 of CM026397.1, read as the reverse complement.
TCGCCGGAGGCGAGGGTAAATAAGCTCAATCATCATCAACCTATTTAGTCGCTCGCCCACATGGTTCGCCGGAGGCGAGGGTAAATAAGCTCAATCAGCATCAACCTATTTAGTCGCTCACCCACATGGTTCGCCGGAGGCGAGGGTAAATAAGCTCAATCATCATCAACCTATTTAGTCGCTCGCCCACATGGTTCGCCGGAGGCGAGGGTAAATAAGCTCAATCATCATCAACCTATTTAGTCGCTCTCCCACATGGTACGCCGGAGGCGAGGGTAAATAAGCTCAATCATCATCAACCTATTTAGTCGCTCACCCACATGGTTCGCCGGAGCTGAGGGTAAATAAGCTCAATCATCATCAATCTATTTAGTCGCTCACCCACATGGTTCGCCGGAGGCGAGGGTAAATAAGCTCAATCATCATCAACCTATTTATAGTCATTGTGGAGATGATACAGTGACCAAATTTTTGGTGGCGATGGGTTTGAATCGTGTCTTAATAATTAGAAGAGAATTTCAATGAAAATCTGGAATGTGTTAGGTTGAAAGACACTAAATCCATTCAACACAAAGTAACTGACATGGACTGATGTATGCTATTTTTAGACAAAGAAATTAATAAGAAAATACATTTGGACCAGTTCATTTATCAAAATGGGTAATTTTGTCTGAAAATAGTAATATTACTGGCAAAAAGTGTAGATCCTGATGATATACTTTTTGTAAGCCTATTTAGAGGTATATGGTGTTAAATAATGTTTTATATATTAAAAGACTAAATATTTTGCAATTTGACTTCCTTGCGAATGTTAGATCTGTCGCAATGTTTCAATGGTCAGGACAACTTGTTTGGGTGACATTTACAACATATCCCGCTACCTGTATGTATGATAACAAATGCACATAAAACTAGATTAAAGAATGTGACTTCACTCCAACTTACTAAGTGTAGTAGATTAAAGAATGTGGCTTCACTCCAACTTACTAAGTGTAGTAGATTAAAGAATGTGGCTTCACTCCAACTTACTAAGTGTAGTAGATTAAAGAATGTGACTTCACTCAAACTTACTAAGTGTAGTAGATTAAAGAATGTGACTTCATTCAAACTTACTAAGTGTAGTAGATTAAAGAATGTGGCTTCACTCCAACTTTCTAAGTGTAGATGATTAAAGAATGTGGCTTCACTCCAACTTACTAAGTGTAGTAGATTAAAGAATGTGGCTTCACTCCAACTTACTAAGTGCAGTAGATTAAAGAATATGGCTTCACTCCAACTTACTAAGTGTAGTAGATTAAAGAATGTGGCTTCACTCAACTTACTAAGTGTAGTAGATTAAAGAATGTGGCTTCACTCCAACTTACTAAGTGTAGATGATTAAAGAATGTGGCTTCACTCAACTTACTAAGTGTAGTAGATTAAAGAATGTGGCTTCACTCTGACCCTAATAAAATTAACAGTCTTTCAGATGGGACTTTAAACCGAGGTCTCGTGTCGGTGCTATACACAGTGTACGGAAAAGAACCAGAGCAGCCGCTGGAATGGGTCTCTGTCACTGTAGGCTTATCATTGCACTATCCTCCAAAAATCTAAAATGACTAATCTCTTCAGGAGGCATCGCTCATATGGGCAACCAGTAGCTACGATAAATAAACGTAAAACACACACATTTGTTTCAATATGTTCCCCAACTTTCACTTGGTACAATGGAAGTTATTCTCAGTAACAAGGGTGGCGTAAAAGTGTGTCACGAGGGCTTCATGTGCACAAAACATGCAGCTAGAAAAACAAAACTGTGGTGGAAGTGTGTCAAGTGATCAAGTGGTGGTTGTCGGGGTTCCTTGATTACGAACTTGGAAAGAGGGCACCCAGAGACTATTCAGCCACACAACCATGGTGCAGACCCAAACCAAATCCTGCGGAACCTGTGCACCAACATTCTCGAGGGCCGCAAGACTGTGGCCGAGTGTCTGCGTGGAATTGGGTGGAATATCCGCCTCAACCACCAACAATGAACTCTTTACATATATAAATTGTTTCTGTGACTTTTTTTCCTGTGACTTTATTTCCACCGTTTAATCACCTTGTGTATTATACAATATACAACTATACTGATTGGGAACACTCAAGACTGATTGTATGTTTAGATAGCTGTCCATCCATCCATATATAAATAAATATACAACTATACTGATTGGGAACACTCAAGACTGATTGTATGTTTAGATAGCTGTCCATCCATACATATATAAATAAATATACAACTATACTGATTGGGAACACTCAAGACTGATTGTATGTTTAGACAGCTGTCCATCCATACATATATAAATAAATATACAACTATACTGATTGGGAACACTCAAGACTGATTGTATGTTTAGATAGCTGTCCATCCATACATATATAAATAAATATACAACTATACTGATTGGGAACACTCAAGACTGATTGTATGTTTAGATAGCTGTCCATCCATACATATATAAATAAATATACAACTATACTGATTGGGAACACTCAAGACTGATTGTATGTTTAGACAGCTGTCCATCCATACATATATAAATAAATATACAACTATACTGATTGGGAACACTCAAGCCTGATTGTATGTTTAGACAGCTGTCCATCCATACATATATAAATAAATATACAACTATACTGATTGGGAACACTCAAGCCTGATTGTATGTTTAGATAGCTGTCCATCCATACATATATAAATATCAAGCCTGATATAAGATATATCGATAAATAGTTTAAATTTTACATTTGTTTTAATTATAAGGAAATCATAAACAGAATTATTACATCATTACAATTTATATGGATCATTCTCAGTAAATGTCTTAGTAGTTATATAAGTTCTAAATGAATCATGCAAGTGTCATATATGTGTGTGGAACCTATATGGGCATTACACTAGTCGTAGATAGTTTGAATTGTACCACGATAATTTTGTATGGTCTATTAACAAGTAGCTTGTTCTTATACTGGAATTATCTATCCCAGCATGAATATAATTTACATGAAATCAGATCTTGGAAGTGAATACAATTAACCAGTCGCAAAATTCCCTATTGCTCCGCCCCTAAGATCACTTGACCAAGTAACGCGAAACCTCCGACAAACAAATACAATATGGCTATGTGATATATAGAACTATATGGATTGAACCAGGACTATAGGTAGAGAAAACAGGCCCTGATTGAACATATTAATTTTAGTACTACACTAAAATAATAAGATGGATGTCAGTAAAACAGTAAATATTGCTGATGGATGGTCATGATTATAGTACGTAGATATTGTGTAGCACAAAGAGTGGCAATTGTAATTTAACATTGTTCAAACAATTTATATTATAGTCAGACTTGTAATCTGTGTATGTCGAGGGAAATAAAGTGTATATATATATACAACAGGAAATTGATAGATGCCTTGATGTTTTTATACAAATAAATGACATGTATTTCCTCGTTGCCACTCTTTGTGCTACACAATATCTAGTACTATAATCATTGTATTCACTTCCAAGTTCTGATTTCATGTAAATTACATTCATGAATATTCACAACAGTTAACTTATTTACTTCCAAGTTCTGTGTTCTTTTTATTGTTTTGTGCCATTCTCTGTTCTATTGCAGTTTCAATCTGTTCGCAATCAACTCAATAGAATTAGTATACTGGTCATGTGCAATAAGCTAATATTATGCAAGACATCCGCATCTTTCTTTACTGTTTTAGTGATGTGAAAGAATTTAATATAAGTTGAACACAGGTACATGTACAATGAATCTTGAACAAATCCATCAACCAATAATATGTTTGTTTGGGATTTCGCCTGATTCAGCACCATTTTGGGCTATATAACCGGTGGCCAGTTTACCTAACAACACCCTTCCTGGACAGCTCCAGCTGTTAACTAGTATTTGATGCACCAACCTCCATAAGAAACTGCAAACTTTTTCATATAAATGAAACCTGAGCGGGCCTCGAACCAGTGACCATCAGTGAGTGAGTATTTGGTTTAACGGCGCATCAGCACAGTTCAGGCTATATCGCGCCGGGTTAAGTATATTGTATACAAGATATCTACAATTAAAAATATTATGTAGATAACATACTGTATGTATTAAAATTGTAATGACGAAAGGTCAATTGTAACAACATTTATCAAGCTGTAAATATGATAATAAAACGTCAGTTGTAAAACTTACAATCTATGGAAAAGATGTGATTCTTTTAAAAATGCAATAATGTATTTAAAATCAAGTGTCAAAAAGCTCCTTCATTTGTCACAACTGTATAATATTTTCAAAGAATGAGTGCTAAATCTACACAGTGAATTAAGATGTGTTCAACATTTATGGAGGAATGGCATGGTATATACCACGGTGGATCCTCTCTTTTCAATAAAAATGAGTGTGTAAAACGGGTATGTCCAAGTCTCAACCGTGACATTACTGTTTCCTCTCTACGGTTGGAGTGATAAATAAAAGATGATTTGCCAATATTTGGCTTAATTGGTTGTAGTTTATTGAATTGTATGTTATTCCAAGTGGTTTGCCACTTTGAAGTAATGTAAGAAAGAATCAATTGCCTAGCATCAGTGTATGGTACATGTATTTTAGAATTGATACAGTCTAGTTTGAGTGCATCTTTTGCACTTTGATCAGCCATTTCATTGCCACGAATACCAAT
>CM026397.1:88195763-88234422 GCA_014843695.1 Archivesica marissinica | reverse complement strand
CCACCCAACTGAATAATGACATCAATGACTTGGTATCCAGCAATATATAACATGTTTAGTTGATGTAATATCTGTGTGTTTAATAAGTAATTTGTGAATAAGGTTTTTTTTAACGTTCATGTTGTCTACTGATTGTAGTACAGATAAAGAATCTGAAAGGATCATAAATTTTCTATCACGTGATGCATCAGCAAAATTCAAAGCTAAATCAATAGCCTCTACTTCTGATGAAAATATAGACGCATGATCAGGTAGTCGTAATTTAGAATTATGTAATTTACTGACAGCAGCACAGTCAACTTTGTTGCCGGCTTTAGATCCATCCGTGTATATTGGTGTATAATCTGAAAACATGGTTCTGATTTCATCTAATTTTGATATAAACATTAGTGGGTTAGTATATGATTTCAGGTTATCATGAAGTTGTAAAATAACGCTGGGATTAATCAGGTCAAAAGGAGTTATATCTGATATTTGTCTTTGCCTCATAGGAAGTTTTATTGTCTAGATCAAACATGACTTTGTACGCTGGATTTCTTGGGTTTGATTTAAGCTTAAAGGCATATTGTAGAGATAATTTTTCATGTCTGAGGTAAAGGGATAGTTCATTTGCTTCTACATTGTTATGTTATATTTCGGGTTTTACGCCTGCATCAGCACTATTTCGGGCTATATCGCCGGCGGGCAGTTTACCTAACAACACCTTTCCTGGGCAGGCTCCAGCGGTTAACCAGTACTTGGGTGCACCAACCTCCGTAAGAAACTGCCAACTTTTTCATATAAATGAGACACGGTCTGAGCGGGGCTCGAACCCGTGACCATCAGTGATGATAGGTTACAGTGGTATACAAGTCAGCGACCTTAACCACTCGACCACGGAGGCGGATGCTTCTACATATAAACTAGCTCCGAGTGCAAGTCGTAAGCCTTAATGATGTATTGGGTCAAGTGTTTTGATATATGATGGTCTGGCTGATCCATACACAATTGATCCATAATCGAGTTTGGAACGAACTAGCACTCTATACAGTCTAAGGAGGACCTTTTGATCAGCTCCCCAGTACGTATGAGCTACTATTTTGATAAGGTTACTTGCCTTCAAGTGAGGAATAAATGTCTATGATACTGAAGGATGCTCCCTGGGTTCTTCCTATGCATAAACTGGAACTGGCAGCTCTCGACAGTGTGAAATCAGATTCGTACATGAGACAATTTGAAGACGTAGTTAAACAATGTCCTCCTCAGTACAAAACTATAATTTTGTTTAGTGCTGATATACTATGAGGTGTACATATACTGTATGTAAAAGCATGTGATGATATCCTAAAGTGATGTGTGACAGTGTCATCATGTGTGATGTTATACAAAAGTCAATGCTGATGTTCTAATGATATACCGGTAAAGATGATCTGATAATACACTGTGATGTTCTTATGTGATCATATACTATGATGTTATAAATAAAACGTATGAAACTGTACTATATATATTACTCTTTCATTCAATAATTAGCCTAATTATTGGGGCAAGTCAAATTTACATTGGGGCAAGTCAATTTTGCCAGTGTCACTTGTCCCGGGCAAGTCAGTTTGAAAAACATTTGTCGAGCCCTGGTTAATCATGCTCATAGTTTTAAAACGCAAATTGTTAATGCGATAGGTCGATAATTGTTTGGATTAGTGTTATCTTTTCATGGTTTTGGTATTTGGATTACAGTGGCTTCTTTCCAGGAATCGGGTAATATGTCAAGTCAATACAAGTCGGCGAATTGCAAATTTCGACTGGGGATTTGACTCAACTAACCTTATAATCAATATTAATTTCCGTAAATTATTCTCTAAATTTGCGGCATCGTTCAAACAATATTTATTATGGCCCATGAACATGTGCTAATGTGTTATAAAGTACTATTTACGTAACTGTATTCTACGATAAAATGACTAATAACACTTCTGGAGACATTGCCCAGTTTATATCAAATGCCATGAGCTACAGGTCACTGATCTGTCTTCTGTCGAAACAGTGAGTATCTTATGTAACTAACATCTTGAATGTGATGTGCTGGCCGACGTGACAAATTGCATGCGACACTGAACAAACTTATGATTGCTTAACCCTTTCCCTTATAGAAGCACCTCTTGACGCCATTACCAATATAACATACATTGTCCATGTAGTAGCTAAACCAATGTTCATAATAAAGGCCAGATTCTCATGTAGTCCCAGTAATATCTATGGAGGTGGGATAGATATGGCGACAACTTATCCACTGCATGATAGCTAAATGGCTGTCGTTTGTATGGAGATTTAATAGTATATTAACCTAAATCTCTATGAAGGAAAGTGTTAATACCCCGGTATGCGTTAGAACACACCGCACCAATGAAATCAATAAACGTCCACCGTTACTCATTTTGTATGGGCAGGTATAAGCTACGGATTATAACATTGCAGACCATAGGTAGTCCGTCTGCCGATGTAATTTAATATCGACTACAAACTGAGGTATCTATAACTGTGTGCTATACACCTGCATGTAAAAGAACCAGTCATGCTTCTGGAATTGGAGCATCTTCTGTGTCTTGGCACTATCCTCACAACAATAAAATAACCAATAAATAAATACTGAAACGTTTACTGACAATATGGTAATTAAAATGACAACTTATCATGCCCTTTGATCTCGCTTGACCATATGGTTCGCCAGCGGCTCAATAATTACCATTTGATCTTCACAGATATATACAACTATATGACACTGTATATTCCAAAGTTTTAGTACTACATTAATGGTATTGTTTCAGGAGATTAATCTGATCTTGTATATTGTAGGGGATATACAAATTAGCATATAAGATAAGGATTGGCTGTAATTCGTAATGTACACACCAATTTTTAAAGTAAATGCATAGCAATGTATCGCACAATGGAGAACAATATGTGAACATGTGTGTCAAGCTGATCTTATTTTATCCAAAGACCTGTATTTAGCTGAACAGTTTACATGAATGTGTAATTCATATTGTTTCATGTTATAAGTGGTGTGTCTGACTGCACAAAATTTCAATACGTTTTCCATGACATTGTATGCGTAAATACGCACTTGCCCATCTTACCCCAAGCACTGTTGAAAAATGTTTGGTTTTTAAACTTTTATAGAGTTATCCCGAGTGATAAAATGTGACCTTTATAATTTATCATAATTGTGGTGATATAAACACCAGTTGGTACACGGTAGACGTGATCCGTAAATATGCATAGGATATAAGCCGAAAACGATCCAATATGTAAAATATTATTGGACTGTGTGAGGTGCGTAGTGTATTAAGGAATAGATATATACTCCAGCAAATTATTTTTAAATGGTCCGCGAATTAGCGACCAACAGTTTATTCCAATGACAAAATCCACTCGCTGCGAGATGTGCGCCAACTCCGTAAGGTTGTCAGTAGTCGGATAGTACATACATGTATATCATAGATAGATATATATATTGATTGTTACCTACAGCCTTTGCATACGAAAAACAATGATGGACATTTCAACACTTCTTTATTATTCAATTTATTGACAGAATGGATTTACGAATTTCCCATGTATAAAGAACCTTTGGCGGATTTATGTTTTCTTTGTTAAACCTGAGAACGGGTATTTTGGAAGCTCTCGAATGAGTTTCGTCCTCCTATATATATAGACTAAGAATTCCGTTTCACCCTGTAGGTGTGTCCCTATTAACCAATCATAACTGTATATAAATCCGTTCACCAATCGACGCGCTCCATTACAACAACAGTTCAGCGATTAGTTCCACGAGCGTGCGCTGTTCAAAATGTAGATCCGTTTACTCTCCAAATCATCAAAGGAGCGAGCCGCCATCAGTATTTGTTTTGAAAATTTCTAAAGAGGCGCAATTCGCGTTGAAACGAGCGTTCTGATTGGATTATGATTATTCTTCATATAAAAACAAACATCTAGTTACATTCTAATAATCCAATCAGAACGCTCGTTTCAACGCGAATTGTGCCGCTTTAGAAATTTTCAAAACAAATTGAAAAATTCTACGAAATCTCTTTTTGACGTACATTTTTGCCGAATAAACCTACACGTTAGTGGAAACACATTTTATTGATAATGTTATTCACAGTTAAAACTCTCCCGTCGAAGATTTTTTGTTGTTGCTGACAGAACCCGTGTCCTAGTATGGAAATGTGACCTGCTATGGCCAATGTCTGTGGCAATTGTTTGCAAAGTATACATGCATGCAGCTTAAAGTTGTGTTTTATTTGAAGAACAATATAAAGACTCAGGATAGGCGTTATATTTGGACAGATTTGTACAAAATTGTTTCAGCCATTTTACTGATCGATGCGAAATCTGAGGTAAGCCTTTTTTCTCAACTGAATAATGACATCAATGACTTGGTATCCAGCAATATATAACATGTTTAGTTGATGTAATATCTGTGTGTTTAATAAGTAATTTGTGAATAAGGTTTTTTTTAACGTTCATGTTGTCTACTGATTGTAGTACAGATAAAGAATCTGAAAGGATCATAAATTTTCTATCACGTGATGCATCAGCAAAATTCAAAGCTAAATCAATAGCCTCTACTTCTGATGAAAATATAGACGCATGATCAGGTAGTCGTAATTTAGAATTATGTAATTTACTGACAGCAGCACAGTCAACTTTGTTGCCGGCTTTAGATCCATCCGTGTATATTGGTGTATAATCTGAAAACATGGTTCTGATTTCATCTAATTTTGATATAAACATTAGTGGGTTAGTATATGATTTCAGGTTATCATGAAGTTGTAAAATAACGCTGGGATTAATCAGGTCAAAAGGAGTTATATCTGATATTTGTCTTTGCCTCATAGGAAGTTTTATTGTCTAGATCAAACATGACTTTGTACGCTGGATTTCTTGGGTTTGATTTAAGCTTAAAGGCATATTGTAGAGATAATTTTTCATGTCTGAGGTAAAGGGATAGTTCATTTGCTTCTACATTGTTATGTTATATTTCGGGTTTTACGCCTGCATCAGCACTATTTCGGGCTATATCGCCGGCGGGCAGTTTACCTAACAACACCTTTCCTGGGCAGGCTCCAGCGGTTAACCAGTACTTGGGTGCACTAACCTCCGTAAGAAACTGCCAACTTTTTCATATAAATGAGACACGGTCTGAGCGGGGCTCGAACCCGTGACCATCAGTGATGATAGGTTACAGTGGTATACAAGTCAGCGACCTTAACCACTCGACCACGGAGGCGGATGCTTCTACATATAAACTAGCTCCGAGTGCAAGTCGTAAGCCTTAATGATGTATTGGGTCAAGTGTTTTGATATATGATGGTCTGGCTGATCCATACACAATTGATCCATAATCGAGTTTGGAACGAACTAGCACTCTATACAGTCTAAGGAGGACCTTTTGATCAGCTCCCCAGTACGTATGAGCTACTATTTTGATAAGGTTACTTGCCTTCAAGTGAGGAATAAACGAGTTTTTTATCAAAAAGAAATTTAGTCTCAGGAACAACAGGAATGGGGACTCCATCAAGAGTTAATACAGGGTCATTGTGTAATTTTCTTGACTGACAAAAGTGAATACAATTGGTTTTGGCCTTCGAAAATCGTTATTTAAAGCCCATGCCTGGACTTTATTTAAACAAAGTTGAAGATGGCGTTCAATAGTAGCCATAGACTTTGATCGATAACATATAACAAAATCAGCTACATATAAAGAACACTCAGTATCTTTGCCAAGGCATTTCACAATGTTATTTATTTTAATATTAAAAAGTGTAACAGATAAAATACTGCCTTGCGGGACACCCATTTCTTGTTCGTGATTGCTAGAGAGGGTGGAACCCACTCTAACTTTAAATTGTCTATCCACGAGAGAGTCAGATATAAATTGTGGCCTTTAAGGCCTAACTCGTGTAAGTCTTTCATAATACCATGTTTCCATGTTGTATCGTAAGCTTTTTCAAGATCGAAAAATATAGAAACTATGTGTTGTTTCTTGATAAAAGCATCACGGATAAACGTTTCCAATCGCATTAAATGGTCATTGGTACTTCGTTCATTCCGAAATCCACTTTGGAATTCGGAAATTAAATTGTTGGACTCCAGATACCAAACTAGTCTGGAGTTAATCCAGGCCTCGACAAATCATATTGCCCGATGCCCCGGGCAAGTCAAAAACCGTATTCGGGCAAGTAGCCGTCAACCAGAATTTAGTCTGGGGCAAGTCAAAATTCCATAGATGTGATTATCGGACAAGTGTCCAATAAACAGATCAATTAAATAAACAAACTAATAAACTGTTTATTGTCCTGATTGGGCCCCAGTATCAATCGTAAACACTGCCGTCTGCATTTATGAACGACATGCATCACCAGATACGATTGGCCAATCAAAGCTCTCGCTACGTTTCAATTGTTTCATTTGCACGTATGAAATTAGTCCTATTAAACTGAATTCAGCGCTTTTAACATCCGGGCGGTTCCTTAATTTCTACAATTGCATTCGGCGGCGAAATATCAAAGAATCTATCAATGCCTTGCTTATTACCCATTAATTACATCTTATTCGGAGCAAAGAGATTATCCACGAGTATTTACACGGTAAGTACATGGTAAGTACATGTTTTCTGCACCTATGTTGATGTGTCGTCTCGAATACAGGCCGATTTCAGTGATCTATTGAAGTATTGTACGACAATAATTGACCAATTAAACAGTTAGAACTCGAGGTAATTATAAGATTATACAGTTTGTTGTTTATAATCAAGCCCCAAATCCCCTGGTATCATTCGACTACGAATACAGTTACAATGAGCTTGCTTAAATTCTTTAAGTTCAAGGAAAACGAAAGTGAAAGTAGTTCTGTAAACAGTAAAAAACGGAAACAAGATAATGATTCAAATTGTGTGCCTGCTTCTAAGAAAGTGAAACTTACTGAGAGTAAAAAGGATGTAAAATATGATTCCAAACGTGAAAGGACTTTTAAAGCAAAGTGGCAAGATGATTTTAACTGGCTGTTTCATGATGAACATAAAAATCTTATGTTCTGCAAGTTCTGCCAGAAATACCCAAAATTATCAGAGGGAAATATTAATCAGAAAGTGGTATTTGTCACTGGTTCAAACACTTTCCGGATAGAACCAATACGTGCTCATCATGCAAGTGGTTCGCATAAGGCATGTGCCGCTCAGTACATGCGCGATGGTGAGCAGGAAGTAGGCCTAGTGGAGCACGAGGTCAATGCTCCTATACATGAAACTACCATAGCAAAGGCATTTCAGAAGGTAGATGAAAAAGATTATGCACGCATGAAAGCACTATTTAATTGCGCTTACTACATCGGATACAACAATAAACCGTTTAGTGACATGCCCCTTCTGTTCAGTCTGCTAAGTAAAAATGGTGTTGACATGGTGTGAAAATTATAATAATGATCACAGGGCCAGTGAATTCATATCTGCTATTGCTGACACAGTACAGCTAGATGCTGAAAACGATATTCAGCGGAGTTCATTCATTTCTATTTTGTCCGACGGCAGCACAGATGTTTCCATGAAAGAACAAGAGATTGTTTATGTTAGATACCTGTGTGATGGTGAGGCCATTGTTGTTTCCATTGAGGAATTAAATTCTGCTGATGCTACAGGTGTTAAGGAAGGTATTGACAATGGACTGAATCGTGTAGGTGATATAACCGAAGTAGGTAATGGAAAGCCAACACTGGTTTGCGCAAACTTTGATGGAGCTAGTGTAATGCAGGGACTTAAAACGAGGACAATGTATATGATACTGAAGGATGCTCCCTGGGTTCTTCCTATGCATAAACTGGAACTGGCAGCTCTCGACAGTGTGAAATCAGATTCGTACATGAGACAATTTGAAGACGTAGTTAAACAATGTCCTCCTCAGTACAAAACTATAATTTTGTTTAGTGCTGATATACTATGAGGTGTACATATACTGTATGTAAAAGCATGTGATGATATCCTAAAGTGATGTGTGACAGTGTCATCATGTGTGATGTTATACAAAAGTCAATGCTGATGTTCTAATGATATACCGGTAAAGATGATCTGATAATACACTGTGATGTTCTTATGTGATCATATACTATGATGTTATAAATAAAACGTATGAAACTGTACTATATATATTACTCTTTCATTCAATAATTAGCCTAATTATTGGGGCAAGTCAAATTTACATTGGGGCAAGTCAATTTTGCCAGTGTCACTTGTCCGGGAAGGCAGTTTGAAAAAAAAAAAAACATTTTTCGAAGCCCGGGTTAATCATGCTCATATGTTTTAAACGCAAATTGTTTAATGCGGATAGGTCGATAAATTGTTTGGATTAGGTTATTCTTTTCAGGTTTGGTATTTGGATTTAAGGCTTCCTTCCAGGAATCGGTAATATGTCAAGTAATCCAAAGTCGGGAATGCAAATTTGACTGGGGATTTGCTCAACTAACCTTATAATCATATTACTTTCCGTAAATATTCTCTAAATTTGCGGCATCGTTAAAACAATATATTATGGCCAATGAAATGTGTAATGTGTTATAAAGTACATTTACTAAAGGATCTACGATAAAATGACTAATAACACTCTGGAGACATTGCCAGTTTATATCAAAGCCATGAGCTAACAGGTCATGATCGTCTTATGTCGAAAACAGGGTATTTAGGAACTAACATCTGAAGTGATGTGCTGGCCGACCGTGACAATTGCATGCGACACTGAACAAACTTATGATTGCTTAACCCTTTCCCTTATAGAAGCACCTCTTGACGCCATTACCAATATAACATACATTGTCCATGTAGTAGCTAAACCAATGTTCATAATAAAGGCCAGATTCTCATGTAGTCCCAGTAATATCTATGGAGGTGGGATAGATATGGCGACAACTTATCCACTGCATGATAGCTAAATGGCTGTCGTTTGTATGGAGATTTAATAGTATATTAACCTAAATCTCTATGAAGGAAAGTGTTAATACCCCGGTATGCGTTAGAACACACCGCACCAATGAAATCAATAAACGTCCACCGTTACTCATTTTGTATGGGCAGGTATAAGCTACGGATTATAACATTGCAGACCATAGGTAGTCCGTCTGCCGATGTAATTTAATATCGACTACAAACTGAGGTATCTATAACTGTGTGCTATACACCTGCATGTAAAAGAACCAGTCATGCTTCTGGAATTGGAGCATCTTCTGTGTCTTGGCACTATCCTCACAACAATAAAATAACCAATAAATAAATACTGAAACGTTTACTGACAATATGGTAATTAAAATGACAACTTATCATGCCCTTTGATCTCGCTTGACCATATGGTTCGCCAGCGGCTCAATAATTACCATTTGATCTTCACAGATATATACAACTATATGACACTGTATATTCCAAAGTTTTAGTACTACATTAATGGTATTGTTTCAGGAGATTAATCTGATCTTGTATATTGTAGGGGATATACAAATTAGCATATAAGATAAGGATTGGCTGTAATTCGTAATGTACACACCAATTTTTAAAGTAAATGCATAGCAATGTATCGCACAATGGAGAACAATATGTGAACATGTGTGTCAAGCTGATCTTATTTTATCCAAAGACCTGTATTTAGCTGAACAGTTTACATGAATGTGTAATTCATATTGTTTCATGTTATAAGTGGTGTGTCTGACTGCACAAAATTTCAATACGTTTTCCATGACATTTTATGCGTAAATCGCACTGCCCATCTTACCCCCAAGCACTGTGAAAACTGTGTGGTTTTACACTTTATAGAGTTATCCAGCTCAGTGATAAAATGGACCTTTAGTAATTTATCATAATTGTGGTTGATCATAAACCAACCAGTTGGACCACGGTGAATGATCCGTAATATGCATAGGATATAGCCGAAAACGATCCAATATGTAAAATATTATGCACTGGTGAGGTGCGTAGTGTATTAAGGACTAGAATATTACTCCAGCAAATATTTTTAAATGGTACGCGAATTAGCGACCAACAGTTTATTCAATGACAAAATCCACTCGCTGTGAGATGTGCGCACTCAGTAAGGGTTGTCAGTTAGTCGGATTAGTACATACATGTATATCATAGATAGATATCTATATTGATGCTTACCTACAGCCTTTGCATACGAAAAACATTGATGAACATTTCAACACTTCTTTTAATATTATTCAATTTATTGACAGAATGGATTTACGAATTTCCCATTTATATAGAATCATTAGCAGATTTATGTCTTCATTGTTAAATCGGTGAACGGATATTTTGGAAGCTCTCGAATGAGTTTGGTTCCCCTATATATAGACTTTGGGGGCATATGAATTCCGTTTCACCCTGTAGGTGTGTCCCTATTAACCAATCATAACTGTATATAAATCCGTTCACCACTCGGCGTGCTCCATTACAACAACAGTTCAGCGATTAGTTCCACGAGCGTGCGCCGTTCAAAATGTAGAAGCCGTGTTTATCTTCCAATCATCAAAGGAGGCGAGCCGCCATCAGTATTTGTTTGAAAATTTATAAAGAGGCGCAATTCGCGTGAAACGAGCGTTCTGATTGGATTATGATTATTCTTCATATAAAAACAAACATCTTGTTACATTCTAATAATCCAACCAGAACGCTCGTTTCAACGCGAATTGCGCCGCTTTAGAAATTTTCAAAACAAATTGAAAAATTCTACGAAATCTCTTTTTGACGTACATTTTTGCCGAAATAACCTACACGTTAGTGGAAACAAATTTTAGTGATAATGTTATTCACTGTGAAAACTCTCCTGTCGAAGATTTTTTTTTGTTGCTGACAGAACCCGTGTCCTAGTATGGAAATGTGACCTGATATGGCCAATGTCTGTGGCAATTGTTTGCAAAGTATACATGCATGCAGCTTAAAGTTGTGTTTTATTTGAAGAACAATATAAAGACTCAGGATAGGCGTTATATTTGGACAGATTTGTACAAAATTGTTTCAGCCATTTTACTGATCGATGCGAAATCTGAGGTAAGCCTTTTTTCTCACCCAAATGAATAATGACATCAACCACGCATTTTGACTCTAACCCTAACTAGGGGTGACTATTGGGTTAAAATACTAATGCAATAGTATTGTGATAGTATTGTGATAGTTGTAGGACTATTGCAATAGTATTGTGTAAATACATATTAATTTTAAAAATATTCTGTTTCGCATGGAATACACAAGTTTTGTGTATTTATTTATTATCATGCAATTTTTTCTTTATTATCATGACATCGAACACACTGCACTAATTTACTTGTCCGTAGTGAAAACCCACTTGCCCGTATATCCGAACTTTATTTTTTTAAATAATATAAACCAACCTTATTTAAAAATCGATACACAGTCCCGCTAAGTTACATGATTGTTTACCTGTCGTCTTCAATAATAAGGCTGCGTCACATATCCGTTCCCGTATATCGATTTAGCGACCGCGTAGTATACTTGTAACTGACGCATGCGCTATAGCACTTTAAATTACCCATACCCTGGATTATAGGGGTCACATCGCCTAATTTGATCACTATTCAGTACCAAAGAAGCCATTTTCGACAGTAGTTTTTCTTATTGACAGCTGGCTTGTTTTGAGCGGAAAATAAATTACATACCCACCGCATTTTACACAGTTTTTATTAACTCCGGTTCCTAATCATGTTATTGTCGGCTGGGAATTGTTGTCCGCCACCATTGTCGGCTGGCTTGTGTTCATTGCGGAAGTTCCGCAGGAAAATAAACAAGAAAATTTGCCGATGCTTTCTCATTAAAATACGATTTAAATGCCATGGGAACATGAAGTAAATGCACTCGCCAGTATTTTTACTTGTCCACGGACAAGTTACATTCGAAAATCTACTTGTCCGACGTAACAAATGACCGGGTCGGGCAACTCGGGCTATTGATTTCGCCACCCCTGGCAACTATCGTAACTATTGCGATAGTACTGACGCAATGGTCAATACTATCGATGGTCATATTTACCATCGATGGTTGACTATCGTGACGCTGTCTATTGCGATGCATCGTTGCACCCCTAACCCAACCCTAACCCTGGGCGGAGCAAGTGATGAAGGCGTTCTTTATGCGTGGTTGATACTATATTCTGATCGGCTGGTTGAGATCAAGATTTTACGGAAAACTGACATCCCACAGAGTAGAATCCCTGTACTTAAATATATATATCCCGGCGTGAAGAGTTTTCGCCCAGAACAGGTTTTCGCCCAACTGTGGAAATAGCAAGTCGCAAGAGATCACGCAATATTTCACGCTCCAGTTACCGGAATTATAAATAAACATACCTTGTGCACTTCCAATCTATTTCTAACTGATCATAATATATCAGACAAGGTAAATTAGCGGTGAAAACTTTAAACCTACCCCCAGTTTTCACTAACTTCACTATATCCGTTTTATGTCACCATATAAATATCATTTTTTAAAGAAATTGCCAATTTTTTCTCCAAAATGACATATGCATCGTCTGCCACGCCAATATATTTACGAATAAAAATGTCATTATAGTCTCACTGCTCCGTGTTTATGAGTTATGTCCGTTATTACACACAAGGGGTCCTTATTAATAATATCGATTTTCACCGTGTTTCACCTACTGGTCCACGGGTTGTCACAGAGGTTCTCCAACTGATATATATGGTTGTGTAAACCTAGTTTTTCTTTGTTGGGCACCGTGTGATGTGTTCGATGGATGGGTCCATTTACGGTTCTGCATTTAGTCAGAGTAATTAGGAGGGATGATGACTTCTTATGCCCCGTGTGTTTGACCTAGTTAAATTAAATGTTAGTGTTTTAGATACAGTATATAGACAAAATGCTCTCCAACAAATGAATTTTGAGTGAAAATGATAAATTAAGCCTCTTATTAAAGTAAGTCTTCCTTAGTTTATTGTTTTGTTAAAAAAGAACTGTTGCTTACATACTAATGGTGGCGCTGTAGACAATTTCCACAGTTAGGCGAAAACATGTGACGTCATTCCGGATTACTGAGAATGAGGTACCGCTATTTTGTCAACTTTTCTCAAAAAGTAAACATTCGATTTTCTTCGAGATTTTTGTGGATGAATGGTAACATATTGTTTATTTGGTGACATAAAATTGTTTGCAGTGTATGACCATTTTAAACATATAGGAGTCCGTTATGTACTACATCGTCGGAAACTAGTAACACCGGGATACTAGTACCCCCAAACGTGCCGAATCCCTGTGATATAAATAAGACCTCTAGGCCCTACATAAATATACAAATAAATGGTCTAATTCCTAATTTATTTATGGCGTAATAGCTAAATTATACCCGAACTTCTGCTTTACTTTCTGTCCATTTTATCAGTTTGTAACTTTGTTACTGAAGTGCTTAGATTCAGTCACGTGACATACTTCACGAGCGAACGAGATTTGAAAACGAAAGTAGACAAGTTTACAAGTCGGCAAATAAGTCTGTCTATGGAGCAATGTCTGCTTATTTATGAATGTCACTTTCGGATCACGGTCGGTCGTCCAAAAAAAAAATGACAGCAAAAGACGTTTACGTCTTAATGCAAGTATGTCTCTGTGGCATTATAGAGTACTAAAGTAACTAACCGAAATCGGGGTTTGAACCCGCGACCGCCTGATCCTCCATTACCATAAAAGCTAGCTCTATATATACTGAGTCAAAAAAGAAACGATACCAAGCCAATTTGACGAAAAAGATGCAAACTTATAAATGCCTGTGATAAGCTACTACTTTTCAGTTCGGAATGACGTATGACTATGATATTCATCCATATACACAGGTAAATAATGCATCCATATTTTCCTAACGCTGATTTTCCATTTTGCACGTGATCCGCGAGGAAGACGATTTGCTATACATGGATATATCCACAAACTAGTTTTTTGTACTCATATTGTAATTACTTCGAGCAAAAACACTAAAATGATCTGCATTTTCCTCAAAAGAAATGCCCAGACTCGACCAAATTTCCAGAAAGCGAGCAGTTGGGATGATTGAAGCTGGTTTACGTCATAACGACGTCGCTAATCGTTTTGGTGTGTCCCGGATCACGATCACACGTCTACTTGGACGGTACCGAACACGTGGATCAACTGACGACCGCCCACGTACTGGTCGACCACGCGTGACGACGCCAGAACAGGACCGTCATATTCGGACGTCACATTTACGTGACCGCTTCCTGCCCGCTACTCATACCGCCAACGTTACTCCTTGGAGGATCAACAATATAATCAGTGCTCACACAGTTCGGAACAGGCTCGCTGAACGTGGAATCCGTCCCTACAGACCGTATACCGGGTCCATGCTGACGCGACGTCACAGGAACGAACGTTGTGAGTGGACGGGTGAACATGCACGTTGGACTCGCTTACAGTGGAATTCCGTTATGTTTAGTGACGAATCGCATTTCCGTTTACGGCGTGCGGATGGCAGGGCTCGAGTTTACCGTCGACTGGGAGAACGTTACGTCGATGCGTGTGTACGTGAGGTGGATCGGTTTGGGGGCGGTAGCGTTATGGTATGGGGCGGTATCACATTCGACGGCCGCACACAACTGATTATTGTTGACGGAAACTTAACCGCATAGCGGTACTGTGACGAAATTATTACGCCCGTTGGTTTGCCATTCTTTAACGTCAATCGACGCGTCACACTGTTCCAACAGGACAACGCCAGATGCGATACTGCACACATTACCACTCAATTATTGGAGCAGGGGAGCATTGAACATTTACCGTGGCCAGCATTGTCACCAGACTTGTCTCCGATAGAACATTTATGGGATACCTTAGACCGTCGTGTAAGACTCCGTCAGCCGGCGACGTTACACCAACTGAGTGATATTCTGCGTCAGGAGTGGAACAACATTGGCCAATATGAGATTCTGACACTTATTCGTTCCATGCGACGGTGCTACATTGCAGTGAGAGATGCCAATGGAGGTCATACACGGTATTGACTATTGTGTGAATATTCCACTTGACCCCTTAGTCACAAATGACGCCACAGCGTAACAGATAATGATGGTATGATCGAATTTTAAACTTGTAACATTGTCTCATATATTTCAATCTCGGTATACGAAATTTCAGATGAATTGCTTATTTAGTAATTAAAATACATATGTGTTTATACCATGTATCGTTTCTTATTTGACTCAGTATATATACAACTACAGTACTATTACATCAATGCATACGGAAAATATACATATGTATCATTCTTACTTGCAAATTATGCATATATATATCTTTCTTTTTCCCCCCATTATAAGATGACAATTCAGTTTGTTATCCAGTTGCTATTCACAATCAGGCTATCAGAGGCAGTATGGTCTAACTTTGTCCATTATAAAAATCAGTCCGTATATAGAAATAATTACTGCATGGCGCATGCGGGCGCAGGCGCAAATATTGCTCGTGGTTTTGAAAATTGGGCGGTAGTGCACAGTTTTCGAGTCCCAAATAATGAAATAGTAGGTAAGATTAACGTTTGAGTA
Organism: Archivesica marissinica; assembly: GCA_014843695.1. Lineage (NCBI taxonomy): Eukaryota > Metazoa > Mollusca > Bivalvia > Venerida > Vesicomyidae > Archivesica > Archivesica marissinica. The sequence goes on along the minus strand of CM026397.1, from coordinate 88,218,828 downwards.
TATGTATGATCTTTATAATAGTTATTTGGTGTTGGCATTGCTTCTGGATGCTGAAAATGGATGTTTAGAATTAATGAATTTAATTCTTGGATTCCAGAAACAAATTTAGTATAATGACATCTGATGAATCAAATATTACATTAGCATTTTGTGATAGAAATTCTAATGATGAATCAAATATTAAAATACCATTTTGTGACAGAAAACCTAAAAATACATTAATATTTATTTCACAAATCATTGTGATTTATTTCATTATTATAGCAGCTATCATACAATTAAGTTTACAAAATACAAACAAAGATTTATGGATAATATTACTAAGTAGTTCTTTAGGATATATATTACCATCACCAAATTAAAAATATAATAAGAAAAAATGAATTCTTTATATGTAACTTTACTTAGTGATTCTTCATATGAAACATTTCCAAATAATACATTACATAATTTTACAACAAAATTACCTAAATCAATAAATATAAAAAAAGAAAATTAGGAAGTAGCCTTAGTTGAATTAATTCATCCGTCGCAAATTATAAATATAAATAATGACGATTCAAGTTTTTATTAGGTAACTTCTGATGTAACATTAGGAAACATTTTATACTTAAGTTCTAGTTCTAATTATAGTCTTAAAGATGGACTTCATACAATTAAATGTAGTATAAAACCAGGTGTATATTCAGGAATTGGTCATGTTGTATATGAAATATTACAAAAATGTTTAAAATATACTTTTGTACATGATGAGATAGATTTATCTATATCATTATCAGATGCTAGTAAAAGACCTGAAGTAGATTATGTTGTAAATCTTAAAGATCCAAAACATACTGTAGGTAAAACAGGTCTTTTATTTTCAGATTTTTTATATGAAAAATTAGGAGGAAATAAAAAACAATAATCGTATTATTTATGATGATGATGTAGATTATTTTCCTTTTTCACCTGATTTAAATATAGGATCAAATCAATTATTTATTTATACCGATATAGTAGATTATAGTTCATTAGGAGGTGTAGAAAGTCCTATTTTAAGAATAGTACCATTTGAAAATAAAGAAATATCATTTCAGGTACATAGAGAATTTGTTCACAAACATTACCTACCTATATCAAAATCTATTTTTGACGAAATAAAAATATTTATAACAGGAGAAACAGGCATCCCTATTTCAAAATACAGAAGCTGAATCTTTTTGTGACAATCATGATTTTGGTAATTTAGACTGTGCTTTTGAAGAACTTGATAAAAGTATAACTATTGAAGAAATTTTAAATGTTGTTAAAAGATTAAAAACTGGTAAATCCACAGGTAGTGATTGTATAATGAACGAGTATTTAATTGAAAGTATTGATATTTTGGCAGCCCATATATGTGACATTTTTAATGCTATTTTAGACTCAGGTTTGTTCCCGGATACTTGGACTGAGGGTATTATTGTCCCCTTGCATAAAAAGGGTGATGTTAACAATGTAAATAACTATAGGGGTATTACCTTAGTGAGCTGTTTATCAAAATTATTTACGTCAGTGTTAAATAAAAGAATAGATAACTTTTATGAAAATAACCATGTAATATCAGACGCCCAGTTTGGATTCCGAAAGGGGCGTTCAACAGTTGATGCTGTATTTATTTTATCAAGCATTGTTCAAAATTATTTTTTCAATAATAAAAGATTATATTGCGTGTACGTCGATTTATGTAAATGTTTTGATACTGTGTATAGAAATGCCTTGTGGATGAAATTATATAAAGTTGGTATACAAGGCAAACTTTTACGAATTATTAAAGATATGTACCAAAAGGTTAAGTCTTGCGTCAGGAATTGTGGTAACTATTCTGATTGCGTTGAATACGCCATTGGCCTGAGACAAGGGGAGATAATGTCACCCATTTTGTTTTCATTGTTTGTTGAAGATTTAGAATTATTTTTACAGGGTAACAACGACTCTGGATTATTAATTGATGATATTTCCCTATTGCTATTGTTGTTTGCCGATGATATGGTCATATTAGCAAAATCACCACAAGAATTGCAAACCAATTTAAATTTATTAAATGACTATTGTAAACTTTTACTATTGTAAACAGTTTTTGTCAGGCAAAGCATTAAAAGCGTTGAATATTCTCCTCGCTAACTGTACATAAATAAGCCTGAAACCAAAGCTGCTTTGCCAGCTTTTTGATGCCTTTGTGGGCTCTATTTTAAATTATAGTTCTGAAATTTGGGGTTTCACCAAATCAAAGGAGCTAGAACGTATTAATTTGAAATTTTGTAAACGTATTTTAAATGTAAGATTAACTACTTGTTCTATAGGCGTATATGGCGAATTAACCAGATATCCACATTACATAACACGTTTTACTCGAATTGTAAAATATTGGTTTAAATTGTTACATACAGATAATATAATTATAAAACGTGTATATAACCAGGCTATAAATGATTGTGCAAATGGTTCCAGAAATTGGGCGTCCAAACTTAAAGATATTTTAAATAGTTATGGTTTCTCGAACATTTGGGAAAATCCATATAGTGTACAGTGTAGCCAGTTTATAAGTTTGTTTAAACAATGTGTGATTGATTGTTTCATTCAATGTTGGTTTGTAAACAAAGAGACAAGTGGTGTACTAAACTTGTATGATAGCTGTAAATTAAAATTTGAATATGAACCTTATCTAGATATTGTACCATATATCTTACGTTTTTTAATTACAATATTAAGAATTTCTGCACATTCATTACGAATACATACTGGTAGATATGGACAACATAGAATTCCACAAAATGAACGCTATTGTTTGTGTTGCAATACACACGACCTAGAAGACGAATATCATTGTATACGTGTTTGCCCGTGCTATTCAGATTTGAGAAAACTTTACATAAAGAAATATTATTTTGTTAGACCAAATATGCTTAAGTTTATTGAATTGTTGCAATATAATAAAAGAAATATCCTATATAATTTAGCTTTATTCTATAATAAAGCATTTGATATTAAAATAACACTCTTAAATAATATGACATAAATCCAATATCAGCACTAATTATTGTTCATCCTCATAATTAGGCCACAGACCACACCATCCAGATCATTGAAGAAAGAAGAGGAATTCGGCACCGACTGAAGTAGGCGAAAACCAGAGCACAGAAACAGAACATCCAGGGAGAATACAGCACCAAGAACAAAGAAGTCAAGAAGAGCGCACGACAAGACAAAAGGGAGCAGGTAGACAATCTGGCTGGACAAGCACATGAAGCAGCATACCACAACGACATGAAGACCCTATACATCATAACTAGACAACTTTCCGGCAGAAGGAGCAACCCCAACAAACCAGTGAAGGACGTTGATGGTAACACCCTCGCCAAACCAGAAGACCAGATGACAAGGTGGAAGGACCATTTCCAGGAACTACTCAGCGGTACACCTGTGACCAACCCACCAGACATAGCAGACGGACCAGAACTGGAAGTAGAGATGGGACAGATCACAAGGAACAAGGGCCATCAACAAGATCAAACATGGGAAAGCACCGGGGCCAGACAACATCCCACCAGAAGCACTGAAGGCATCGACTGAGACCACATCAGCACTACTACTAGACCTTCTACAGCAAGTCTGGGATGAAGAAGTGGTTCCAGAAGAATGGAGAGTAGGGCACATCGTCAAGTTACCCAAGAAGGGTGACCACAGCAACTGCCAGAATTGGAGGGGCATCCAGCTACTGTCCATCCCAAGTAAAGTCCTCACAAGACTCCTACTAGAAAGGAACAAGAATGCAGTGAACGCCAAGCTGAGGGAAGAACAGGCAGGATTCAGGGCAGGAAGATCATGCACGGATCAGATAGCAACACTCCGCATCATCGTTGAACAGTCCATCGAATGGCAGTCTCCAATCTACATCAACTTCATCGATTTCAAGAAAGCGTTTGACACGATTGATAGAGACGTCATATGGAACATCCTCGGGCACTACGGCATACCAGGAAAGATCATCAACATTATTCGGAGCCTGTACAACAACACCACTTGCCATGTGATCCATGACATGAACCTTTCACAGCCATTTCCCGTCAGCACCGGCGTCCGTCAGGGCTGTATGCTCTCGCCTCTCATTTTCTCCGTCGTACTGGACTGGATAATGATAACGACAGTAGACAGACCCAAGAGGAATACAGTGGACACTTACAGAGAAGTTGGAGGACCTCGACTTTGCGGACGATATAGGCCTCCTGTCCCACACACACCAACACATGCAACAGAAGTCAGAACGCTTACACACAGTTGCAAAGACTACAGGGCTGGAGATCAACATTAAGAAGACCAAGTGCCTCAGGGTAAACGCGGCCAGGAACACACCCATTCAGATAGATGGCCATCCAATCGATAATGTTGACTCCTTCACCTACCTCGGCAGTGTCATCAGCAAAACACGGGGAACAGAAGAAGACATCCAAGCCCGTATTGGGAAAGCACGACATGCCTTTGTGACGTTGAAGCCAGTATGGAACAACAATAACATCCACCTCAAGACAAAGCTCAAACTGTTTGAGACGAATGTTAAGACAGTCCTCTTGTACGGAGCTGAGACCTGGAGACACACCAAGGGCCTTGACCACAAACTACAGGTATTCATCAACAACTGCCTCAGACAGATCCTACGCATCAGATGGCCAGAAAAGATCACCAACCAGGAGTTGTGGCGGCAAACAAGACAGGACCCCATCACAAACTCTATCACACAGAGGAAGTGGCGGTGGATAGGGCACACTCTACGACGAGACCAGCCCAACATAGCACGCCAAGCACTGGATTGGAATCCACAGGGCACACGGAAAAGAGGTCGACCAGTTACGACATGGCGAAGGACTCTGGACAGTGAACTGCGCCGAAGCAGGATGTCCTGGGGGGGGGGGAGCCAAAGCAGCAGCAACGGACCGGTCCAAGTGGAGAGCAGTGGTGAAGGCCCTATACCCCAACCGGGGTGAAGAGGATTGATGATGATGATGATGAAACATTCTGATATGAATGGTAACAACAAATCCATTTAATTTTCAACATTTTAAAATATCAAAATTAGATATTAGTATAGATGGTAAAAGTATTCATAATAAAGCATTAGAACCAGATTTTACTAGTGCTGCAAATAAAAAACTTTACAATCATATTTTACACTATTGAATTCACTAGGTGTAAATGTACATGATGTTTCATTTGGGTTTCCACTCAATGAATATGTACATGGACATACAATGTGGGGGTTTGATTTAACAGCAGATCAAGGAAGTGAAGAAGGGCATCTACATTCTATAAAAACAGAAAACCTACGAATTGAAATGGGATTTAGTGAAGCATTAGCAGACCCTATAAACGTTATTATATATGCTGAATATGATAATCAAATAGAAATTAATAGCATCAGAGAAGTGATTACAGATTATTAACAATGGACACATATTCACTACACTATTTATTGGGCAAATCTACTATATTAAAACATTTAAATGGAATTGTGTGTGCAAAAGATGAACTAGCAAAGGAAAAATATCAAAAAAGCATATATTGTGAACACAGACCAGGAAAGCATTGGGTGCTAATATATTTCAAAGATAACAATGGATTTTATTTCGATTCTTATGGAACTACACAACATATAAAAGAAGAGATTGTGGACTTTATGAACACTAATTGTATAAAATGGACTAAAAATAGTGTTAGAATTCAAAGTACATATAGTGTTATGTGTGGAATATTTTGTTTATTTGTTCTTGATATTTTAGCTAAAGGTATCGATCTAAAACAAAAAATAAACAACATGTTCTATACAAAAAATGAATATTTGTATAAAAATGACATTACTATTAAAAATTGGTTTGATAAACATTATGGAACATTATATGAACATGGTAAAATGATGAAGGAAATAGATAATACTGTTTATGTTAATTATAAAAATAACCAATGTTGTAAATGTGAAAAAAATTAAACATGTATGTTACTAATGTTTTAGTTAATAGTTATAATTAGTAAATAAAATTATTATTAAAAAATAGTATGTGTTTGTTTTTAGTAGTCACTAGGGTTGGAACAATAGGGCATGCTCACCCAACTTTTTTCTATCCAATATTGCCCCCATAGTGCCACCCCGTTGAGTGAAATATATATGTACCGAACAATATTTTCAATAAAAAAAAATGCTGAACTGCCAAGAACATAACATCGCTGAGAAGATCCTTAATTCTACAAATCCATATGAAATAAAACAACTAGGAAGATTAAGATCTACACACTTTGATGTACAACAATGGAATAGTGATTCATCACAAGTACTTTTTGAAGCAAATTGGTTAAAATATAACCAAAATGGTGACTTAAAACGAATTTTATTAAATACTAATAATAAAATTCTTGCTGAAGCTAATCCAAGAGACTATATTTGGGGGATTGGTTTAAATATGTGGAATAAAAATGCTACAATACAAGAACATTGGAAAGGACAAAATAAATTTTGGGAAATATTAATGAATATTAGATATTTTATTATGAAAAATAGTTAATTATAATTAGTAAATAAAATTATTAAAAATATTATGTGTTGTTTTTGAATAGTCACTAGGGTTGGAACTATAGGGCATGCTTCCCCACATTATACCCAAATTACCCCATAGTGCCACCCCGTAGAGTAAAATTGTCCCATAGTGCCACCCCGTGGAGCAAAATGTCCCATAGTCAATAAAAGTGCCCCATACTGCCACCCACCTCGGTAAAATGCCCCATAGCGCCAGAGAGCATGCCCCATAGTGCCAGAGAGCATGCCCCATAGTGCCACCCTATACTACTACCACTTTCCATGGGTTTTCGAGATCGTTGGATCCAATTAGAGTTTTCTAACGTAAACGGAAATCGAAAACGGACTTCGTAATTCTGAAATAAACCAGGGATCTTCTCAAAATAATAATATAACACATATCACCGTTTATATTCACAATTTATTGGACATTTTAGTATACACTAAAACGACCAACTAACTAAGCATAATCTTCGTCGCTGGTATCGCTGCTTACTCCTAACTCTCGAAGGAGTTTTGGTACCTTCCCAGAAAGGAACCTTCTGTATAACATCTGGTTCTCTCGAACCAGGTCTGCGAGCAGTCTCCTCGCCATTCGCTGCCTTCGACGTATCGGGCGGCGGTTGACATTAGCTCTACCCTGTGGATTAGCTGGTTGATTCGCTGGTGGATTAACAGGTGCAGCCTGTTCATTCTGGTCGCTATCAGCAGCCCTGGGCTGTGGTTGTTGTCGTGCTTGTTCCGCATCAGCATCGACTACGGTATCACCAGCCGAATTAGTACTTACTTCCTCCAACATTGCATCACGCCTATCAGGCTCAGGCCGTGGTGCAGCTCGTTCCGCAACAACCATTCGCCTTTCCATGTCCCTTACACGTTACACAATTTATTGGACATTTTTACTGTTTCTACAACACCAAGTAACTTATTGTATCTGTTATATGTGTTCATACATCACAAGTCCCTGTGAATTTATAACAATCACGCTATACGCACGTGAGTATGTAAATCCACGAAATGCTCGTGCACTAAACCTATACATTTAAAAGTTGATTTTTGGTTTTTGCAATTTTGAAGAAACTGAACTGGTGCACTAAAGTGTGACATGGAACACCAACAAGAAGGTATTTTGTGTAATACATTCTATACATGAAATAAACAAAAGGTTTACCTGTTGTTAAATTATGTGTATCCTTTTTAAGTATTTTCTCTGTATTCACTGTATAACACGTGTTTCTGTATCAGTGTTTATACATGTATGTCGGTAACCCACGTGATCTTTATACATGTCGGCGCGTAGTTGCCTTTACGCCACAAAGCCCGGGCTTGCACATTATTTTCAGGATTATTTTTGCTGGATATACAGTAGTCAGGGCCGTCGCTGGAGCTAGTTCGATGATACGCACGGCCAAATATGCTTGTTTGTCGAGTGAGCATAGCGAGCGAGTACGCTAGGAGGTCCGGGGGCATGCCCCCAGGATATTTTTGGAAATGAGGAAGCAATTTCCTGCATTTCAATGCATTTTGTAACATACAATTGCAGGACTAAAGTTCTTACGACAATCCGTATAAAGGTATAAATTAAGGCTAGATGTATAATATACATGATCCATCGCCCTTATCAATTAAACAAGCATGTAAAATAGCAGAAACTAAATTTCGAGATGCACCATATTTGCAATGGACTCAATTATTCCACTAGTCCACACATCACGTATGTATCCCTACTACCTCTCCCCCTGGGGTTTTAATGCATTTTTGGAGTTTTCATTTTTTTTCATTTTCTGAGACCAATGATACGCACGTGCGTACTTGCGTATGCCCAGCGACGGGCCTGGTAGTACTTAGATATATCATAGTATATGACTATTCTACATTAAATAACATATATAGTAGACCTGAGTTTTCTATCCCCCCCCCCTTATGAGAGCATGTGTACCTGGTCCAGGGTCTGCACATTATTTTCAGGATTTTTAAAATATTTGTTGCTGGCTATTGCTGGATATACATTAGTAGATATATCAATAATGTTAGTATATGACTTTATTAAATGAAATAATATCTAGTAGACCTGGGTTTTCAACCCCCCCCCCCCTTATGAGAGCATGTGTCCCGGGCTTGCACATTATTTTCAGCTGGCTACGCCGCTGCTACATGGGTTCTCTACATTGAAGTATCTAACACCACAGGTAAAAGAAGCGTACCCTGGTTCCTCCCTCGGATTAAGCGTAACCCCGTCCATGCTGTAACACTCAACAATAAAAATGCATTGATTACATCCTTATGGACTAGGTTGTATAGTCAGTATATATGAAACATTGTATATTTTCAGCTGTACCACGTCGTCGCCGCAGGAAACTGCCATTCCGGGGAACTGGATAGACATCGTGAATGACATAAAGTCCAATGTAGAACGACTGTCTGCTAGGCATCAAGAACTGTACGAAAATGGATCCACCAGGCAGCTGAAGGATAGAGTTTCCTCCAAGTTTGGTCGACTTCTGTATGGAAACGTCGGCGCCATAGCAGATAACGAAATTAGGTAACAATAGCTACATTCTCTAAATAATTCCCATCGAGATTGCGAACATGATATTAAATTTATAATAATTGATATGTTAATACGTTTTACGTGTACGAGCAGACGGGCGTGCGTCCAGAACATATACAGGCCTTTACCTCAAATGACAGGGTTACACTTACAGGATAAATATCAAATATTGGGAACACCATTGCATATTGAAAGATTTTCACGTAATTTCGCACAATTGTTTCCCATGATGGGACGCCAACCAATTTACAACGGGGGACACATGTCTCCGATGGACGCAGCTTCAACATTTATCTAATGTATTGTGTGTACGCCTCTCCGTGGAAAGTGTACGGATGTGTCATATTAAAAAGATGCAACGTGTAAGGGACATGGAAAGGCGAATGGTTGCTGCGGAACGAGCTGCACCACGGCCTGAGCCTGATAGGCGTGATGCAATGTTGGAGGAAGTAAGTACTGGTTCGGCTGGTGATACCGCCGTCGATGCTGATGCGGAACAAGCACGACAACAACCACAGCCCAGGGCTGCTGATAGCGACCAGAATGAACGGGCTTCACCTGTTAATCCACCAGCGAATCAACCAGCTAATCCACAGGGTAGAGCTAATGTCAACCGCCGCTGGATACGTCGAAGGCAGCAAAGGGCGAGGAGACCGCTCGCAGACCTGGTTCGAGAGAACCAGATGTTATACAGAAGGTTCCTTTCTAAGAAGGTACCAAAACTCCTTCGAGAGTTAGGAGTAAGCAGCGATACCAGCGACGAAGATTATGTTTAGTTAGTTGGTCGTTTTAGTGTATACTAAAATGTCCAATAAATTGTGAATATAAACGGTGATATGTGTTATATTATTATTTTGAGAAGATCCCTGGTTTATTTCAGAATTACGAAGTCCGTTTTCGATTTCCGTTTACGTTAGAAAACTCTATTATGATGTGATTTGATGATTTAAGGTCAAGGTCAACCCTTCAAGATCATCTTAATAGTCATTTTAGGTCAACATAGACAGATTTAGTATTTATGTCAACATTTACAAGCAGTAAAACAAGCAATTCTTACTGTCTCTGGATATCTGGGGTAATCTAGCTTGACCTTGATATCATGTTTCAAGTTAATATTACGTGCTAGGGTCATGCATTATAGAGAAATCAGGCAGATGTGGTCATACTCATTAATAAGTTAAAAACGCCATGAGTTTGAATCACAACTTTCATGTGATTTACGGAGAATCCTATTCTACAGTTATTTTGATGGTTCTATGCCAAATTTTGCCACACAATTTTAGGCAGCAATTTTCACTATAACACGACATGGAAGAATTATATTAAAGCAGCATTACATCGTAATAAAGGATGTTTTGGGTAAAATATAAATACTAATGTGTGTGTGTTTACAAAAATCGAAATAGTCGCTCAGAAACGATAAAATTCCAATAAATTTAAACCGTCGTATACGCGAATTTGTTTATCAACACACGAGATAAAACACGCACAGCGCGCATGCGTGAATCAACAGAGGACGTAAGAAAACAACGTATATATTTTGAACATGAAATACTATCTATCTATCTTCCTCTAAATTCGAATGTAGAAATGTCCCTAAAACAGAGGTATGAATAAACATATCAAGTAATTTAAGTAAAAAAGACAACGTGGGACAAATGGGGTCGATGCATTCTGAATGTAAACAAGTGCGAACGATGCGTTCCGGTTGTAAACAAGTGTGTGACCGATCGACTCGGAAAATCCTACTTTCGGTTTCGAGTTTGTTTTATCGCAAAAAAACACTGCTTACCAAATGAACATAAGCATACAAAGTATAATGTTAGAATGTGTAGCAGCATTGCTACCCATACGTAAAAATTGAATTTTTCAAATATATTTTATTTCATACGATGTAATGCTGCTTTAAACTACTTCAGAAATAACATCTGAATACAAAATAATGTTAACTACAAGTCATGCAGCATTGCATGACCGTTTAGCAACAATGTTTGTCAGTGGTTGATATTGCTTCCTATGTATCCCTGGCGTATTCTCTATTAGTTTATACAAATTTATTTTAGTTTGATTGCGAAACAAGTTCTTACAACTTATATTAATCACTCTCGAGACCTCATTCCTTATGGAATCCATCGCCAAGAGGGAGAGAGAAGATGAAATGTGGAAGTTAAATGCATTGCCTAAGGGCACACTCAACGGCTAATAAGTAATGCTTCGTCAGAGGTAATCTGAGTACTGATTTGATAGTTTGTCAACGACTATTTGACCTAGGCACGTGTATATGTTTACATCAACTGTCACTTTGTGAACACGTGCGCATCGATTCCTAAATTTCTAAAGCGGTGCAATTCGCGTTGAAACGAGCGTTCTGATTGGATTATGATTATTCTTCATATATAAAAAAACATCTTGTTACATTCTAATAATCCAATCAGAACGCTCGTTTCAACGCTCGTTTCAACGCGAATTGCGCCGCTTTAGAATTTTCAAAACAAATTGAAAATGCTACGAAATCTCTTTTTGACGTACATTTTTGCCGAATAAACCTACACGTTAGTGGAAACACATTTTATTGATAATGTTATTCACAGTTAAAACTCTCCCGTCGAAGATTTTTTGTTGTTGCTGACAGAACCCGTGTCCTAGTATGGAAATATGACCTGATATGGCCAATGTTTGTGGCAATTGTTTGCAAAGTATACATGCATGCAGCTTAAAGTTGTGTTTTATTTGAAGAACAATATAAAGACTCGGGATAGGCGTTATATTTGGACAGCTTTATACAAAATTGTTTCAGATAGGGCCATTTTACTGATCGATGCGAAATCTGACATCCCACAGAGTAGAATCCCTGTACTTAAATATATATACTAGTACCCCCAAACGTGCCGAATCCCTGTGAGCAATATCATTTAGTATGATTTAAATTAAATTTCACTTTTTTGATAAAATCTTTATCAGAATAGCGAGATTTGGGCCGTAGTTCTAAAGTTGCTGCACGCCATATCGTGAGTTTGGAAATATATAAGACATACACAGAATTTCTGTTTATTTCTTATTAATTTGAGAAGTCAACATTTTCGAGTAACTTGTATATTGCGACGGATAACCTGACGCGATACTTAGTGAACATTTTGAGATACGGAGTTTTTTTAGCAAAGAATGAGTTATATATATACTAATACATACTACCTATTACACATATATATATATATAATAGGTAGTATGTATTAGTTTTACTGTTATATCTGAAAAGTGTTAGCACGAGCAAAGGTGTTTAGTAACCAATACGGATAGTAGTCGTTGTTTGCACAGTGGCGCAGTGGTACGTCTAGTAATCTGACGGTACGGGATTGAATCACACTAGAAGTGCAAAATAATTAAAATTTGAAAAGATGTTTTTTCATCATGACATCGTAAGTAAGTATACAAATGTATAGTACACTGACGTCTCCATCACTGAGAAGTTGACATATCAGTAAGTAGTGAAAGATTATAACTGCACATGGTGTTATCGAACAAGGAGAAGTAATCAGGTTAGTAAGATAATAGTTTATCAACAGTAGGAAATAGCCTTGTATTTTGATTTAAATACTTAGTTACATATAATTAGTTGCTGTTGTGTGTGATTATAAGTGTATTGTGTTTTGTAATTAAGGTCACAGCAGTTGTAACACTGATATAGTGTATGTGAACTGACATGTGTGTGATAACATTGAGATCATTGTATATTTTATGTATGTTTTTCAGATTGTAATAATAAACGACAGTGATATTGTATACCCTGGAATCTAGTTGTGCTATATAAATATGGCAGAATATTTATCTGATAGAGACATTAGAATAAGGAAAAGGGATATGTTGAGACAAGAAACCGAAAGAAGGATTAGAGAACAGAGTGAAAGGGATTTGACAGACGAGGAGACACTGAGAATACAGATAGATCAACGTAGAACTCAACGATTAAGACAAACGCAGTCAGATACAAACTATGAATTGGGCAAACGTGATAGTTATAATGATGAGTTGAGAAAACTTGAACATGCATATAACATACAAAATGATAATGACTTTAATGAAGGAGATAGCTTGCATGTGATTGACTCTACAGGATATTTAGAGAATGAACAATATGAAATTGGAAATGGTCACCGCACTAAGACAGATGAAATTGAAAGTGAACTAGAAAAGTTGAATACCATACTAAAGAAATATGAAAGAGTAAAACATGATAGTACACATAGAAAGGACGACATGGATAATAGTGAACAAACTCGTAGGACATTTAGTAGATTGCGCACAAGAAGTGGCTACATTGATTCATTATATGATGATGGAGTCCAGCAAGAGAGTACGCCACATAGAAATACGTTGGATCACCAACATTTGAAATATGATGAAATGATAACTGAAATATATAGAGAACATACTAGTAGTTTGCGAAGAGTTAATCAAAGAGAACGTCAGAAAAATGTAGACATGGATAGAATGATTGAATTGAACGAACTGAACAGACTTACACAGGAGAAACAGAAATTGGAAAATGCTCTGGTGACACAGGAATTAGAACAGCAACGAATGTTGTTAGTAATGCAAGAAATGAATACACGTAAGATTGAAGAAGAATGAAAGGAAGGAAAGGAAATAATATTGAACGAAAGAAAGCTGAAAATATTGCAAGAGGAACTATATATACGAATAGAGCATCTGAGAATTCAAGATGCGATTGAAGATACTGACATATCAGAGGATGATGAGGATTTGGTTATACAAGAAAGACTGTATAATCTAAAGCAAGAAATGGAACTACTACAGAAAAGAGTTAAACAGGAAGATACATTTTATTTGAAACATAAGAATATAGTTATAGATAAAAACTACTCAAGCAATTTAATTGGAAAAGTTACCACACTTTGATGGAACGCAATTTGAGGAATGGCGATTAGATGTTACAAGTCTGCTGGAAATTGGATTATACCAAGAATATGTCACTGAGAAATCCCATCACATCAAAGGCAAGAAAGGTGCTACTGACATTGAAGCCATCAGCCACTACCAAGGAAATAATAAAAAGATGGAAGACATAAACGGCAACATAAGAAGTGGTGATGCAATAATACAGGATTTCTATTCTGCCAAGCAAAATGAGACCGAACCTTGTTCAGAATGGGGCATCAGGTTAGAAACATTATTCAACCAAGCTTTAGAAAGAGGAGATATCGAGGAATCAAGAAACGATAGGAAGCTAAAAGAAAGATTTTGGAGAGGACTCTGTTCCGAGAAAATAAAGATGTCAACAAGGTCAGCATATGATTCAAGTGACTCCTTTGATATACTAAGAAGAAAGACTAGGATTGAATAATTAGAAATGAAAGTGGAGAATACACCAATAAAATCAGATAAAGATAAATACACAACATATACTAAGAATAAGGCAGAAGAGACAAACGTCAACCCTTACAAAAGGTAGATGGGAATAAGACAATGATGGATCAGCTACTGAAGAAAATGGAAGGATTAGAAAAAGAGATTAGAGAAGTAAAAAGAAATCAGCAAACTGAAAAGCTTGATAGAGGAAGAGAAAGCTACCAACATGCTACATAAAATAGACCATATGGAGGAGGATATAACCAGAGAGGTTTTAGAAACTATCATTACGGAGGAGAATCTAGAAGCAGTAGTAGATATGAAGATACTAGAAACCGGACTCCAGAGTATAGGCAGAGGCAAGAACGCTTATCATTTCGACAGAAGGTGGACAGTAGTGAACCACAAGGAGAAATCAAGAAACGATTAAACTAAAGACGTCTCCGTTGAAGGGCAAACTGGAGACACATTTAGAAGCCCTATAGGGAAAAGTACAATATATAACATAATTGTTGGAAATAGTAAAGAAAGTGAAATAATTGTCGAAAATACCAGAACTAAAGGCTTAATAGACACTGGATCCATGATAACAACAATGTCTGTAAAATTCCACCAATCTTTAAATCAAGTACCTTCATTATATCCATTGGAAGATTTTGAATTGGACAGTAGATGTGCCAGTGGAGAACAATTGCCTTACATTGGCTACGCGGAAATAAATATCAGAGTTCCATTATTATCTGATAAAGCTTGTGGTGGAAGACACTGACTATCATGATCAGGTTCCTCTTGTCATAGGAACGAATCTGATTCGGGAAATTAGACAACACATAGAGACACCGGACACGCATACACTACCGGAGCCATGGACTATGGCTGTCAGTGCAATATCAGGTCGCTCAATAGGAGTAGTAAAATCTACAAGAGTACCATTGGAAACAAAAACAATAGCCGGGTTTGTTCGAAAACAGAAAAACACGGATGCAGCTGTTACGGAACCATTGGAAAATTCTCCTGAAAATCTAGCTACAGTGTGCCCTAGAATAGTTACTTTAGGCAATCCTAGTAAAAAATGCACGTGTCCCAGTTCGAATATGCAATATGTCTGCAAAGGCTATACGAATAGCAGCAAAATCAAATATTTGTCAGCTAGAGGAAGTGAAAGTTGTCCGTGAAGCTCCTATATTTGAGAACAATTCTACATCGATCAACCTCGATCCTCGTCCATCTGAAAAAACAGAAACAAAGCAGCACATGAATGGCAGTCCATCATCAGTCAGTCATCATCGGCACAAGCAGTACCTGAAAAAGAAATAGAGTGATTAAACAAATGAATCAAGACGAACTAAACATGGACACAACGTTGAATACATACAGGGTGGATCTTGGGGACTCAAGTTTAACTGAAGAACAGAAACTAAAAGTATACAAACTATTTGATAAATGGAAGACCGTATTTCCAAAGAGTTCATCTGATCTTGGCCACACGTTTGCAGTGAAGCATAAAATAGACTTCAATTATAACAAACCGTTCAGAGAGCCCTATCGTCATATACCACCAGCTATTTTTAACGAGGTCACGGAACATCTCCAAGAGATGTTGGATATTGGTGCAATTAAAGAATCTAGTAGTCCTTGGTCTTCAAGTGTTGTAATCGTGCGCAAGAAAGACGGAAAACTCCGTTTTCAGAAAACTTAACGAACGCACAATAAAGGACGCATATGCAATACCCCGAATTGAAGATACACTACACCTGTTAGCTGGGGCTAAGTAATTCTCCAAACTCGATCTCAATACGGGATATTGGCAGTTGGATCTCCGCGAGGAGGATACAGAGAAAACTACATTCCAGGTGGGAAGTGGTCTGGGGTTCTATGAGTGCAATAGAATGTCTTTTGGGCTATACAACGCGCCAGCCACTTTTCAACGCCTGATGGAGCGATGCATGGGTCACCTTAATCTCCGTGACTACCTTATATATTTGGAAGACATTATTATCTTCAGTTCAGATGTAGAAAGCCATATTGATAGACTGGATGCAGTATTCGAAAGACTTACAGAATATAATCTGAAAGTCAATCCATCTAAATGTGAGTTTTGTAAGACCAAAACCGCATACATAGGTCATGTTGTCTCTGTGGAGGGAATACAAGCTGACCCCGACAAAATTGAGGCAGTGAAATCCTGGCCAGAACCATCTACAGTTAAAGAGGTACGCCCGTTTTGGGGCTTTGCTGGGTACTATAGGCGTTTCATTCAAGGATTTGCCTCAATTGTAAGACCTCTCAACAATCTTTAATCGGTCACCCAACTGGGAAGCAAAAGCAGAAACAAAAGAAACCAACCAAGAAAGCAGTAATCAAATGGGAAAATGAACATCATCAAGCATTCGACACAATAAAAGATCTACTTACCAACCTTCCTGTGCTAGATTACGCAGATTACACAAAGCCATTCAAAGTTCACACAGATGCTGCCTTATACCAAAGAAAGAGATATAAAGGTAATTGCCTATGCCAGTCGCAGTTTAAAGCAAGCTGTGACTGAGAAATTTCACGACTACCTGTAGGGCGGGAACTTTGATGTTGTGACGGACAATAACCCTCTAACATATGTGAAGACTACTGCGAAATTTAATGCCACCAGCCACAGGTGGTTAGCAGCTCTGTCTAATTACGATTACAGCCCAACATACAGAAGTGGACTACAAAACGCGGATGCCGATGGACTTTAACGTCGAAAATATGTGTCTCGCATGGATCCCGAGGTCGTAAAGGCATTCAATAGAAACTGCAACAATATTTTATTGACAATATAAGGCTACCAAAACACTACGACGCTACCTACGAACATCCTCCTTGCTAGTAGTATATCTGCTAAATACTGGATGAAGGCTCAAGCACAGGACAACCTAATATCGCATGTCACATCGCGCGTGCGTGCGTGCGTGCGTGCGTGCGTGCGTGCGTGCGTGCGTGCGTGCGTGCGTGCGTGCGTGCGTGCGTGCGTGCGTGCGTGCGTGTGCTCTAGTGATATATGAGGTGCATTTTGGAATATTTTAGCATACTATTTGGTGAAAAATAAACACCATATTATAAATGCAGATGTCAGTGCAACATTCACCACCAAATTACCTTCAGAGTATGGATGGGGCTTAGTGATAGCGAGCAAAGTAGGTGATGTGACCCCACAAGACTACACTATGTAGCCTGGTATACTAGCTGCTAAGTGACACCAAGTATGACTCTCTATATTGGCCTGGGTGACCAACTGTAAGCCAACTGTCCACCACACTGCTCGCTATTCAGTACCAAAGAGGCACAGAACCGTAATTCTGTGGTTTTCGAAGTGGTGGTGACCCGTTAACTAAGTGTATGGTCCACCCAGGCCAAGATAGAGAGTCATGCTTGGTGTTTCTAAACAGGTATTATACCAGGCTACATACGTATACTCTTGTGGGTTCACGTTACCTATTTTGCTCGCTACTCAGTACCAACGAGGTCCGTATCCGTACATGGTGTTGCTAAGCAGCTATTACACGAGTCCGTATATGCATACCGGTGTCATATAGAATATTGACCCGCCAAAATAATGACCCACGGGTCATTATTCTATATAGACTAGGACAATTTTCAGGAAGTGTGAATGTTGGAGGCGTTTTTGAGGAAAAGTTGGCAAACAACTTTTTCCAATGGATATGGGTATGCTGAAAATGAATATTTTGTTTTCCAAGCTCAATTTTGATTTTTTGGTACCCAAATTGCTAAAAACAAAAATGGCCGCCATGGAAAACTTAAAACGTCCATAACTGTTGAATGAAGGGTGATAAAGCAAAGTGTTTTGCACCAAATACCATGTTTTTGATGCCTAACAACACACTGAACATACCATAATGGAGCTATGTTCAATATATGTTCACTTCTCAGTAGACAACATAGACATAAATGATTCAACTTTAGATGGCAAGATCACTTTCCATGCCACCCAAGTTGCAGCTTGGCAGAGAGGGCCAGCTCCTGACGACTTGTTGAAGAACATAGAACCCTCCAAACATACATCTTTGAGTGTTCCAGAAGCAATGGAAGCTATCATCCCAGTCAACATCAATGAAGGCACCACCGAACCACAGTTTGGGGAATTGAAAGCGGAATGGTTTGAGAAATCCAATGATATTCCCACATCGGCATTGAAAGCTAAAGCTACAGACAAAGTATTTATGTTTATACGTCAACACGAAGAACCTAAATCCACCTGGACATCTTTTAGCAGAAGGCACAGTCAAATGGATCCAGAAAAGACCACTGTTGGATACATGCCTATCATTCATGCACCAGCACATGAGATCCAAACTTTGAACACAATTGTTCAAAGAGTCCTACATGTAGCAGCCTCTTTACAGCAAAAGCATGCCGTGATTACAGTAGACCAGGCTCTCTTCCCTGCACTGATGGAGCTGAAATGGACAATACTACAGTACAAGGATCTTCTGATACCCAGATTAGGAGGCCTACATACGGCGATGAACTTTCTGAACACACTGCAGATTCTGGTTTGGCAGACGTCTGGATAGATAGTGGAATGTTGGGGCCAAATTCAACAGAGAAAGCAATGACTGGAAAATCATATGCTAAGCGGGTGCGTGCACATAAACTAACACTGCAAGCTATGTGGCAACGTGTGCTTCCACAACTCCTGCCGTATATAGAGAAGAAAGACCATGAGCTGAAAGAAGATATATTGAAAGCAGCCAAGGTCAGATGCTCCACAAGATTATGATGCACTGGTGACAACACTGGCATCCACACGAATTTGCAATCTCATGGCTGAATGTGTTCTTAGCAAAGAGCAAGATGTCAACTTCCAGTACTGGTGGCAGTATATGAACATGGTATGTATACTACTCCTGTTCACCAGGGCCCAGCGTGATGGTCTCTGGGAGCTTCACCTCTATGCTTTTAAGCAAATGCTTCCATACTTCCACCGCTATGACCACATAAACTATGCCAGTGGGGGTACTGTGTACTTAGCCGAAATGAACTAGCTACCTGATGAAGTCAAAGAGGAATTCTACAAAGGCAACTTTATTGTGAAGGGATCAGACCAGAGATTCAACCAGGTTGAAACCAAACCACAGCCAAGAGTGGCTAAATGGCACAGGGAAAAAGGGTGGTGGTATCATTGGAATTACCAAAACCACAGCAGCATTGAGCCGCTGGGCCTCGTCATATAATTTCAGGGCATTCATTGCAACCAACACAGGGGCACTGTTTATGGTTGGACATGAAGACCAAATGATTCACAATGAAACCACTCCTGCTAGAATGAAACGGGACACCGAGGATGAAGACAAAATCATGTCAGTTCTACAAAGAATGAAAGTTTTTGCACTAGACACATCCTGGGATGTGCTCCAGAATATTTCTACCAAGGATTTAGCAACTACTGATATCCAAGAATGTCTTCTGAAAGCTCAGCATCTGGGCCAGGTACAACTCAATACATCGTGAATGAGATATTGATTGCCTCTGGTGGCGGCCATACAAGAGTCAAGTTCAGAGATCCCATACATAAGTCAAAGGCACTCACCTTCTCATCTCTATATGTGGCGCAGACAGACTCCAAGGGTAAAGAATCCACCATGAAGGCAGACCGGAATATACTTCAGCGCCTCATCATTGCCTACCAGGCTGGCAGGAAGGTGGATCTTCACAATGTATTACAACATGAACTGATGAATGTGCCAGTTGCAATTGCAAATACAAATGGCAGTCTGCGGGTTGGTAATAAAGCTACCCTAACTGATGTGATGAACAAAGATGTGACCTGTCCACCAGAGATTACCCTTGACAGAACATCCTGTCTGGTGATAGATGGCCAAGCCCTAGTAGTGGCACTTGGGAAACTTTCAGGTGTTAATAACTTTGGTGAACTGGGAGATGCATTTGTGCTGAATGTCAGTCATGCTGGGAGATCTTTTGACAGGATCGATGTCACCTTTGATCGGTACAGAGAAACATCAATCAAGGCTGGTACCAGGAAGAAACGTTCAAAACATTCTCGTCCGATCAGAAGAGTTGTCGAGGACAGTACTGTGCCAATCCCCAACAACTGGAATGATTTTCTGGCTGTGCCTGCTAACAAGGCAGACCTAGCAGATTTCCTCTCAAAACATTTGATCGCAAATGCTCCTCCAGGGAAAATACGGGTAGTCTCTGGTGGATTCCAGAGGGAGGACACAGTTTGGACATCTGACCCGGAATTGGACATTCATCTGCTCGAGGCCAGCCATGAGGAGGCAGATACAAGGCTTGTTTTGCATTGTATGCAAACAGATGCAGAGAGTGTTGTTGTGTCAGCGCGAGACACATATGTCTTGGTGCTACTGCTAGCACATTTCCCCAAAATGAATTGCAGAAAGTTGTGGATGAAGGCAGGCACATCAAAACGTCGGAAATACATGTACATGCTATCACGTATAATCTTCCATTCAGCAACTCAGTGTTTGAAACCCTCATCCCATTCCATGCAATAACGGGCTGCGATACTGTGTCCTACTTTGCTGGACATAGCAAGAAAACTGCATGGAAACTGTTCACCACAGACAACCATCTCCTCAAAGACCTTGGAACAGGAGAACTGACACAAAATACAATGAAGGATGCAGAACAGTTTGTGTGCAAGTTGTACAACGTTCAAGAAGTAGCCAGCTGTGACAATGCTCGTGTCAAATTGTTCTTCAAATGTAAATCGCAAGATGCATTGCCTCCTACATCAGATGCACTACAATTTCATGGTCAGCGAGCACACTTCCAAAGTATGGTTTGGATGCAGGCTACCAATCCACAACCAGTCCTACCCTCACCTGCAACCATGGGCTGGACATTGGAAGGTGGACAGCTGTCACCAAAACGTGTGTCACTCGCTCCAATTCCACAGTCATGCAAGGACATTGTTGCATCTAGATGCACAAAAGGCTGTAAATCACAGAGTTGCACCTGCAGAAAGGGCAAACTGACATGCACTGGAGCCTGCAAGTGTGTAGACAGTGACAACATTTGCATGAACAAATGAAGCTGAAAGAAATACTTCCAAGACTTGCGATACAGTACACCGTTATAGACATTTACTATTTAAACATAATATAATATGCTGAATAACATTACGGCCTAGTTTTCCTACTATGTATAATATATGTTGGACAGTTTATAAATCATGTAAAATACACTTATTAATATAATCAGTCACTATGTGCCATGCTTCTGGTCATATAAAGGCATTTCATGATCTAACGTTCTGATTTTGTTTATTATTTGTCAGTTTTCAAATGAAATGCCACTTATATTATTTTCCACCCATTTATATTGAATATAGCTCCATTATGATGTGTTCAGCGTGTTCGTAGGCATCAAAAACATGGTATTTGGTGCAAACAATTAAGCTTTATCACCCTTCATTCAAATGTTATGGGTGTTTTAAGTTTCCCATGGCGGCCATTTTTGTTGTTAGCAATTTGGGTACCGAAAAATCAAAATTGAGCTTGGCAAACAAAATATTCATTTTCAGCATACCCAAATCCCTTGGAAAAAGTTGTTTGCCAACGTTTCCTCAAAAACGCCTCATAAACTCTAAGCACCAACATTTCGCTGAAATTGTCCCAGGGAAAAGTGACCCGCGGGTCCATATTCTATTATAGAATAATGACCCCCCTTATAGAATAATGACCCCCCCAATCCCCAAAGCCTACAAAAACAATATTATCAATATATTTTATTAATAATTGCATAAGCTATAAAATTAACAATTATCAATAAAATTATATTGAATTTATGAATGAAAAAAGACATACACTCAACTTAATTGGTATTTGAAACCATGCAGCTCAAAATAAATACCATAAAATAGCACAGTACTAACTATTCTTATCATATTCATGCATGTTCTCTTAAACTTTCCAGAAAATATATAATATGCTGTTAACCATTATAATTCTGACTAGTGTGGCTAACTAATTTGTCCACAGGTGTGAAAATCGCCATAATAAAGCAATAAAACCTTATTGTTGAAGCACTGCAATCAACTGTGACACTTCCTGTGTTACATGTTTTATATCATTCATAATACATAATATGTTATTATTGTATGAGTAAGGACAGATAACATTATGTTTTATAACGTGTGCCTCCAAGTGCAAGAAACTTTTCCATGCCATAGAATAATGACCCCCCTATGTTTACACAGTAAGAGTGAGAGTGGTCACTTTTCCATGCCATAGAATAATGACCCTCCTGTATATTAACTATATGAGCGAGGTGGGGTCACTTTTCCATGCCATAGAATAATGACCCCCTGAATATTAACTATATGAGTGAAGGGGGGTCACTTTTCCATGCCATAAAATAATGACCCCCCTGTATATTAACTAACATTAGTAAAGGGGGGTCACTTTTCCATGCCATAGAATAATGACTCCCCTGTATATTAACTATATGAATGAAGGGGGGTCACTTTTCCATGCCATAGAATAATGACCCCCATGTATATTAACTATATGAATGAAGGGGGT
>CM026397.1:87989828-88194763 GCA_014843695.1 Archivesica marissinica | reverse complement strand
GGGGGGGGGCATTATTCTATGGCATGGAAAAGTGACCTACCCTCAATCAGATAATCTACATTATGGGGGTCACATTCTACATGTATGCATGGAATAGTTTCTTGCACTGAATAGATAGGGAGGCACACGTTATAAAGTATAATGTTGTCTGTCCTTGCTCATACAATATTAAAATATTACTTATTTAATATTTATGATATAATACATATAACCAGTGTATTGGGAACACAGGAAGTGTCACTGTTGGTTGCAGTTCCCTAAAAATAAGGTTTTATTGATTTTCACACCTGTGGCAAACAAGATAAGGCTTAATATGACCCACAATAGTCAGACTTACAATTGTTAACAACATATTACATAATTGTGCACATTTTCTGGAAAGATTAAGAGAATATGAATAACATGGCGTCCGTGGTCCAGTGGTAGAGTGTCGGATTTGGAATCGAAAGGTCCCGGTTCGATACTCGGCCAGGCCACATATGTAGTGTCATTAAGCAAGGCACCTCACACACATTGCTTAGTTTTGGTTAATCGCTTAGGTCGGCTAAGCCTGCCCAGGAAAACATGTCTACGTCCCCGCAAGGGGTTTGACATTAATGGAACATGCATACATGATGAGAATAGTTTGCTATAATAAGTGGATAACATATTAATTAAATTTGTTAAAGAAATATACATCAATTTCTGCTGTAGAAGCATCCATAGTGTGAGTGTGTTTTTCAATTATTTATCGTCACTACTGGTTGCCCATATGAGCGAAGCCTCCTGAAGAGATTAAGTCATTTTAGATTTTTGGAGGATAGTGCAATGATACAGAGGGGGTCATTATTCCATGGCATCGAAAAGTGACCCTCTCTCTCATAATTGTAGTCTACACATAGGGGGTGGGGGTCATTGTTCTTATTTGTTTTATGTTTGTCTGTGTAAATAGTATGCATTATGTGAACCTCCTAGTTATACAGCACCCACCACCTCATGATCATCTTTAGAAATTGATAAGAGACAAATTATCTGCATACTTCTTTTTCAGATTCAATATATTTATGTTATCCTGTTATGTTATGTTATATTTCGGGTTTTACGCCTGCATCAGCACCATTTTGGGCTATATCGCCGGCGGGCAGTTTACTTAACAACACCTTTCCTGGGCAGGCTCCAGCGGTTAACCAGTACTTGGGTGCACCAACCTCCGTAAGAAACTGCCAACTGTTTCATATAAATGAGACACGGCCTGAGCGGGGCTCGAACCCGTGACCATCAGTGATGATAGGTTACAGTGGTATACAAGTCAGCGACCTTAACCACTCGACCACGGAGGCGGACATGTTATTCTGTACATCGTTAAATCAAAATATATGTTGTTAGGCCTTAAACAGTGCTAACTAACATTTAATTATAATAAATTTAATATTTTCCCACTATATATTGCTATTTGCAAGGGGGGGGGGGTCATTTTCCGCAAGGGGGGGTCAATATTCTATGGCTGAATAATGACCTGCGGGTCATTATTTTGAGGGGGTCAATATTCTATATGACACTGGTGTTATGGGGTCGCATTGCCTAGTTTGCTAGCTACCCAATACCAAAGAGATCCCTTAGCATATGTATGCCCTTTTTTGGTGCTGACCCATTAACTAAATGTAGCGTCCGCCCAACATTGTAGAGTGCCATATGTGGTGTTCTTTTATAGCTGTTACATAATCGCTACCCAATATGTTATTCTTCTTCTTGGTGATTTCGGCACTCCCTCAATATTGAGGATTATGTGTCGTCGCTGGTGAATTTTGAGATGATGATATTTACAATGATTAATTAACAAATAAGTGAATGTCCAAAGACAAATATACTACAGTGCTTGTTTAAGATTTGGGATAGAATGAATGCTTTATATCATGGTTGGGAGGGCAGAAACAGGGATGAGTGCTTTAAAGCCATCAACTGTTATTGCTTCTTGTGCGGCAAGTGGTAACAAGTTCCATTGGATGACGATTCTTGGATAAAAAGAGAATTTGTATGAATCTTTGATGACAGGGATGTGTTTATAACAATATGGGTTTGTGTGTCTGGTTATGTTGTCTATGGGTATCAAAAGGTTTATGGGAATGTGTACAGCTACTATTTGGTGTATTATTTTATAGAAGAGAATCAATCTGTATCCAACTCTGCGTGTCTCAAGTGTTGGCCAGTTTAGGTTGTCGATCATTTCGGAGACTGAACTAGTGTTATGGTATCGGTTGGTAACGAATCTGGCAGCACGTCGCTGTACCGTCTCAATTTGGTGTTTTTGTGTTTTAGAATGTGGGTCCCAGATAGTACTGGAGAATTCTAGCTTGGGTCTTACTAGTGCTTTGTATGCATGGTCGTTTGCTTTAGATGATGTGAATTTTAGGTTGCGTTTCAAGAATCCTAGTGATTGGTTTGCTTTATTGGTTATCGAGTTAATATGTTTGTCCCATTTGAGATTGCTTTGCAAGGTTAGGCCTAAATATGTTGCATCATTTTCTTTTTGAAGGGGATGGTTATGGAGTTTATATGTAAAGAGAAATGGCTTACGTTTTTGTGTGATGCTGAGTAGGTTACATTTATCGGGGTGAAATTTCATGAGCCAATCTTGCTCCCATCTACCAGCTGAATCAATATCTTCTTGGAGTAATGTGGTGTCATTTTGTGTTTTAATTTCTTTATAAATGATGCTGTCGTCAGCGAAGAGACGAAGGGTACTATGTTGGATATATTCGGATAGATCATTAATGTAGATGAGGAATAGGATTGGGCCCAGAACTGTGCCTTGGGGTACACCCGATGTAACAGAGGCCGTGTCTGACATTTCACCCTCCAAGACAACAGTCTGGGTCCTATCTGATAGAAAGTCGTTACTCCAGTTAAAAGCGTTACAATTTATGCCATAGTATTCTAGTTTATAAAGAAGATACTTGTGTGGAACTTTGTCAAATGCTTTGGCAAAGTCCATGATAATGATGTCTGTTTGAATGTTATCGTCATTTGATTTTGTAATAGATTGAAGGAGGGATGTCAGTTGAGTTTCGCAGGAGCGGGATGTTCGAAAGCCGTGTTGAAGGTCATAGAGTATGTTATTAGATTCTAGATGGTTCATGATATTGCTTGATATTATATGTTCTAATAGTTTGCAACAGATGCATGTAAGGGATATTGGTCTATACTTGATAGCATCATGTTTATCACCTTTTTTAAAAACTGGGCACACATTTGCATGTTTCCAGTCGGTGGGTATAGTACCAGAAGACAGGGATTTTGAGAAGCTGATAGTGAGGATAGGTGATATGTGTTCTCTACATTCTTTTAGTATTCTAGCATTGATGTTGTCTGGTCCTGAAGCTTTGTGTGGTTTAAGATTTGTGAGTAGTTTAGTTATTCCATTTTGAGTGATTTTGATGTTTTTCATTTGTGGATGTGAGCTTGGCCCTTTGTTATGTATAGGTTCATCTGTGACTTGCGTAAATGCTGTTTGAAATTGGTCATTAATGATGTTTCCTTTAGTTTTGGAATCTGACTCTAGGCGGCCATTCTTTCTGATTGGTGCAATATTTTGTTTTCTGTTCTTTGCGTATGTGTGTGTTTTACGTTTATGTATCGTCGCTACCGGTTGTCCATATGAGCGACACATCCTGATGTTATTAGTCGTTTTAGATTGTTGGAGGATAGTGCAATGATACAGACAGAGACCCATTCCAGAGTCTCCTCTGGTTCTTTGTCTGTAATTATAATTTCGTTGTTTTATACCCGAATCTTTTGTCGAATAATGAGATTGTTATAATAATGAAAAATTACAAGGGGAGTTAATTATTTTCAAGTTAGTGTTTGCTGGAAATATTTAATGTTTGCTGCAAATGAAGGCTCACTATATCTCAACAAATGTAAGCAAAATACGTAAAATGGGAAGTTCGCACAGTCATTTTACAGAACAAGAGCTGAATGATTACCAGGTTGGTTATGTATATATCGTGCTATAAACTAATATTATCCACGGCTTTAACAGATCTACATGTACGGTAGTCTTCAATATTCTCTAGTTTCACAAAATATGTGACCTAGTTTAAACAGTATTTTTTTATCTATGGCTATGCTTGGCGTATTCCTATGCTCGGCGTATTTTTTCCATTTATATCCGTATTTAAAATATTTAAATAGTTTTAACCTATTTTCGCTGACAGAGGTGAAGCATGGTTCAATAACATTCCGTTGTGCATACCGGTAGAATACAGGTAATTTCGGCCCTCGGTAAATTCGGCCCAGTGATTCCGGCCCAGTGTTTTTTCTGTAGTAAGGTCGTGGGGGGGGGGGGGGGGAGTGGTTTGGTAAGGACTAACTGTAAATTGCTATAGATCTGTTCAGGATAGGCACTGACTCTTACAACATTCTCCTCTAAACCTATGTGCTCAGTTTAGATGAAACTTCACCAAACTGATCATTGGGTGACTGTCTAAGTACTACAACGTCTGCAAGGCATAAACTGGGCTGGTCCTTGTAAACGAATCTTCTTGTACTGGGAACAATACGCTGACGGTGACCGATCAGCCCAGCAACTTATTCGCGCTTGTTTACGTATCTATGGTCCAACCGACTGACTTATCTGACTCAGAATTTAACGAACTTTAACGCCGGAACGTGTGTTTCTTTACGTATTAACATGATTAATGTCCTGTAAAATAAATTGCATGTATCGAATGACATAAAAAATAAAATACATTTTGTGAGTGAATAAACATTGCATATAATCTACACTGTTGTTACTGATGTTACATTGTTTTGACAAACTTATATTGCCCGATCCTAAAAGGCTAAACCATACATATATGTTCAGCACCAACAATACTATATATATATATATCCAACATTTATCACCGAAAATATACAATTTATACATTTTAATAATGACCTATTGTGTATAACTAATACGTAATAACAATATACAGCAATACAATATAAATGATGCTAAACTTCGTCGACATCTTATAAAATTCTTGTTTTCTCTTCTCACTTCATCTTCAAATCATTGGGCACACTGCAACCTGGAACTTGAATAGAATGAATGTAATATGATCAAGATACATTTTTTTAATCATGTTTACTATTCTGAAGTAGATCTATAGATAGATAGTTTATTGACACATAATTGTTAAATAATGTTACATCATAGTCTGTCGGTTCCCGCGCTAAACATAGTAAGACACTGTCCTTGTCGGTGTGGAGGCGTGGCAAACGGGAAGCTCAGCCAATGAGCAAACGATATACGTGGATGGGACGCGGGTTGTTTATGTTGTGCCACTGACACCGAGAGATGGCAGGTGTGTTATGTCTACATGGTCTGTGTGATGTGTCGTGTATCCCAAAAGTGGAGTTGACGTCAGCAGTCAATTTAGAAGGACGATTAGTGTATTGTTGTCAGATAAAAGAGAAATTGGAAGAGATATTTGGGGAGGGATTTTCCGTAAATATAGTCTACATATGTAAAAGAACTTTTTTGCTGCAATCATGGAGTCCGCCGGATGATATGGCTTTAGAAGCCTGTGATAACCCACTCTCCCCATTAATTTATGGGCCGAATTCACTGTGGCCGAAAACACCGAGGGCCGAAATCACCGGATACCTACCGGTAGCCTAATGCAACTGTCACATGACTGGTTTAGTAGCCGAATATAAATAGACAACTTGTTGGGAAATTTTTTTCACCGAAATGTGCAGTTTATGAGCATTTCAGATGGCTATCCAGATTGGGGAAAAAATGTACAAATAACCAGAAAAAAGTTTCTTATGAGTTGTAATATTGTTAGTTATTGATGTTACTAAGTCAAAATAATATATTTAACATTTACCCATGCATAAATAAAAAAATTCTTGTACGCCGTGCATAGGTGCCCTAAAGTATCTAGTTCCCCATGGAAATAGGTGCCATTTGCGATAGCTGTATTTAGGCACATGAATGAAGCTAAAATTTTCAACAACAATTTTATGAAAGTTGTGTTCACGACTTAAGAAAATAATAATATACGACAAGTGCAATTACCATTTTATATTGGTCATTATATGTGGGATTTACGCTGAGCATAGGTTCCACCACTCTAGTGTTAAAAACTTGAGAAGACACTATCTAGAGAGTCTGGTCCTAGTGTAACGTGTCGTGCGTGTGTATGGTTGGTTTAATGTGCGCAAAACATGAACGATAATACAATAGCGCATTAAATTACAAACAGAGCATGTAACGGCTCCAATGAAAATGATGGGTGCTGGTCAAAACGTACCCGCATTTTAAGTCAAAACGTACCCAACTGTAAGTCAAAACGTACCCATTCTTTGGTCAAAACGTAGAGTGGTGGAACCTATGCTCGTCGTATTTTTCCCATTTACATCCGTATTTTAAATATTTAAATAGCTTTAACATATTTTCGCTGACAGCGGTGAAGCATGGTTCAATAGCATTCCGTTGTGCGTACCGGTAGCCTAATGCAACTGTCACCTGACTGGTTCAGTAGCCGAATATAAACAGACAACTTGGGAACTTTTTTTCCACCGAAATGTGCAGTTTATGATTGTAAAATAAATGTACAAATAACCAGAAACAAATTTCTTATAATTGTAATAGTTGTAACATTGTTAGTTATTGATGTTACTAAGGCAAAATAATATATTCAACATTTACCCATGCATAAATAAAAAAATTCATGTACGCCGTGCATTGGTGCCCTAATGTATCTAGTTCCCCATGGAAACAGGTGCCGTTGCGATAGCTGTATATAGGCGCATGGTTACGTAATGAAGCTAAAATTTTCAACAACAATTTTATGAAAGTTGTGTTCACGACTTAAGAAAATAATAATATACGGCAAGTGCATTTAACTTTTTTTATAGGCCATGATATGTAGGATTTATGCCGAGCATAGGTTCCACCACTCTACCCGCATTTTAAGTCAAAACATACCCATTCTTTGGTCAAAACGTACCCACTCAAGAAGTAAAATGTACCCAAATAGATAGTCAAATATATCATTGTGGTTGATATATTTTGCATTGACTAGACTAGAAGTGGTATGTCATTGTCCAGACGCAATGGAATGCGGGATTCGGGCAGTGTATTCCAGGCAGGATGTCATAAAACTGTCAAACTTCCTGTCCACTTGAGGACAAACACACCACGGTTAATTGGTGACCGTGTCATTGGAATTCCATTTTAGATATTTGGTCAGTTGGAATTTTAAACAGAACTAAACAAGTATATACAGAACATTTTTTAAATTTATTATATGTGTGTTCAAAGGTCTTTAATCAACAACAATTAACCCAGATTAATGTCTTAAATGAAATCCAATTATCATTGATCAATCGGCCATCATATCTGCAAACACAAACACTCCAACATTATCATGAATTAAAGCAAGAGTGTTTCCAATTACCAACACAAACAAATTAACAAATATCAAATTTCACTAAACTCACAGGAAAAAATACCTTCATGTATGTTGCGAAAAATAATTACCAATGTATATGCATATTTTAATCTCAAGTATACCATGTTTTCTCTCATCCTAATACCTTCTAAGTATGATTTTACCTATCTACAACTTTTTACTTGACACATAATATTTCCAATCTATTTCCAGTTATTCAATCTCTATATTATCCTATGGGTACGTTTTGACTTATGGTAGAGTACGTTTTGACTTCTGGTGGGTACGTTTTTACTTAGGTACTTTTTGACTGGAACTCCAGTGAGCTATGTTGCTATATAGGCATACGACTTGAGTTGTGCGCAGGAGCTCCAATACCACAGTATGGTTCTTTCGGTTTAGTATACGTTGATTCGCACTTGTTATAGACTTACAGTGACATGCGTCTGTTATGCGAATGCAGAACCAATGCCTGTATAGTACTTCTATGAGTCACTGGTACTGAAATGTGAATGCTACACTACCCCTTGAACAGAACAGCGGTCTATTATCATGCGTATGACCGGGTTCGAAACCTTCTATGACTGCTTGGGCTATCAAGTGATATTTACGAACAAACATGTATTACTTGTTCATACGCTATGCAGTTTGTAGGAACACCTATGCACAGGAATAGAAGAAATATATATATATATACTCAAATAAATGACAACAACATTCTCAATTTGGACATAGCACAAAACAGCTCTAACAATAATGATTAGCAAAAACAATATTAAATGATAATATAGTATGTACTAGCTCAAGGGAACACATGCTGGATAATAAGATGTTATGTACTGTGGGAAACTTTGGTCGACCCACTCAAACTAACGTGAGACTAAACGGCACTTCCTTATGCACACTTGCCACTATATAATATACCATGGGACCATATACATATTATTCGTGAAGGACACTAGTTGAAATTCAACTATAGATGCTGGAGTATGCCAGATGGTGAATAAGCAATGTAGTGACTCCTCCCGACCTCTGGCAGTAAATGAAGCAGGGATCTGCTGTATGAGTAGCTATCCAGGTGATGTGGGCGAATCACCTTATGCGAGGGAGCTCGTGTACCTTGCGGGAAGGGTTTGAACTGTGCAAGATAGCTGTAGAGGTAACACGGTTGGCAGTTGTTGTGCAGGTATAAGTCAAGTTGTCACTTGTTAGTGGGTATGGTTTCTTGCCAGCGATGTCCAACACATACGACTCCTGGGAGCGGTTTTAGCCTACGTCTCAATCACAACTATTGGAGTTTGTCTGGTACAAGATTTACATGCGCAGAGACAAAACAAAACAGAAACATCTACCGACCAATGCTTGGTGGTGCTATGTCCTTCCCATGTAAGGAATTTGGGGTTATATGACCTGTGTCTTACCAAAGCTAGGGAGCCTGGTAACACTTACTGGATTCTGAATTAAATGGAGTTGTCTAGTAGCTGTACAGTAAAAATAACAAGCGTGTGTAAATACACGACACGTGCTTAAACAAATGAAAACCGGTTACATGTATCCAGCACACGTCAGTTACTAGTGAGTGGCCATGACTGTTATATCGCGATCACTCCCCAGCATGGACAAAAATCAACACATGGAACGTAACACATGCACAGGCAAAGACAGAAGCCTGCACATGTTTGTTTCACCTGTTAACCAAGGGATAGTAGAATACTGCTAAACACTTGTCAATTTCACAAGTATTAACGACACAGGAGTTAGGAATATATCAGGCATGTACGTGCGAGTTGTTTTAACATGCGTGTGCACAATTCTATCACACGCGTGCTGTGATATACTTTAATTAGCGCTGGTTTCGCACTCGTCAGCCAACATAAATCAACAGTGGTCTTTAACACTCACAAGTCTACAAGTGCATTTGCTAGCATGTGCGTGTCTACAAGTGCACTTGCTAGCACATGTCTGTTCTAGCACATATACGCATACAAGTACACCTGCAATTATGAAAGCCGTCAATGGATTTTGGACCTATAAGTGCGATTTAATAACACATATCACCCAATGAGGCAAAAATATGATGGTCTTCAATGATTGGGATAATCGTTTGCTGCCGGTGAGTAGTATTTTGATCAGAACAAAATGCATACAGTATAGGTGGGATTCGTACTCAAATCATGTTTGTACCGGTGGGCTTTGAACTAAAAATGACCACACTAGTATGATGTCAGGCCAAGTTGTCATGTTTTAAGATGTTAATCTCATGTAACCTGTAAGTTCTTCCTATGTTTAAAGACAGGACTGGAGTGTATGCATACCTAAAGACAGGACTGGAGTGTATGCATACCTAAAGACAGGACTGGAGTGTATGCATACCTAAAGACAGGACTGGAGTGTATGCATACCTAAAGACAGGACTGGAGTGTATGCATACCTAAAGACAGGACTTTGAAAGTATGCAAATGTTGATTGATGTTTTCATTAATCCCATTTATGTGTAGCCTAAAAATCCCTTAAACAGAGGTAAATATAAAGAAATATGTGTTTGTTTTTGTAAAATTAGAAATGTCTGCTCAGGAAGATCACGTGATATTTATGCGACAATGTCATAATGCGCACTTTACAGGTCAATTCAAATATAGTGTTCCTTTTACAGCTTTTTAACATTTTTTCTTCAAAAATACTATTTACTATTCATGCTAATTCAGTTTCATCCATTTTTTCCAATTCCAACCTGGCGTCTCTATTTACCAAGTGCATTGACAAATGCATATCAGGCTGTTAGAGACATTTGCCAGTAAAATCGGCAGCAAGACAGTATGGTGTGCCACTCTTCACATTAAGTGACATTTCTCTCTATGTCACAACTTACCTCATATTGAAGAGTAATCATAATTTGTTGGGTGTTGTATTCCTCTGTTTCGAGTAACAATTATTACTATTAGTATCCCTATCTGTGATTTTTTTAAAAAGAAGCTAATTTCAACTGATTTGGGTAGGTATGGGTATGGACAACTACCAACAAAAGTAAGGAGGGGTAGGGGTTGGGGAAACCTTTTTTATTAGCGATCAAAGGTCATTGACTTCTGCCTA
Organism: Archivesica marissinica; assembly: GCA_014843695.1. NCBI lineage: Eukaryota > Metazoa > Mollusca > Bivalvia > Venerida > Vesicomyidae > Archivesica > Archivesica marissinica. Next base: position 88,184,249 of record CM026397.1, on the reverse strand, counting down.
AATCATATTTCAGCAACACAATATGGTATATAGATGATCTTGGTGTCAAAATGCACAGGATTACGAAGGAAGATGACATAGAATAATTACAGACCCATGGAACCAATTCCTGATCTCCTAAAATGAGGTCAAAGGTCAAAAATAGACGTCTTATCACTACAATATATCAAATATCATATTGGTACCAGTAACAGAATTATACCAAGATACAAACTAAATATGAAATGGATTCTTCACCACCAAAATACGAGGTTAATGGTCAAAATAAGCAGGGGGGGGGGGTAAAGTTCATTAGTGCGACATATTTTGTGTATGTAAAGTATATGTGTATTTATAATCAACAATTTGCAGAATACTACTCACAACTTAGAACTTACAGTATCTATCGGCAACAACAAATTAATAATACTCAGTCTGTTTCCTCTTCATCGCTACCAATTTCTTCTTCTACATCTATGGTATCTGTTCCATTGTCGCAATGCCCACAGCACACGCCACATGCAGATACACACGACATGCGAGCTTTCATGCAGCTGCATATCATTGTTTGACATTGCCTCTCCCCTTCCTTGCAGTTGCAACAAATTACTTTCAGAAGGTTGTCTGGCGCGATACCAACAGATATCATTTTGGGTCTGAGTTTTCTATTGGAATCTATCTCCCATCCTCTTCCTTTGGGATCAAGAATAGAGGTGTCAAGATGCTATCATACAACAACTTGAAGATGGACACGAAGGGAATGTTGAGCTGTTGCATCTTCCGTTGGTGGTAGGCGGTCAGGATCGATTTTGTCCTTGGCTGCTTGCTTCTTGAACTTCATGTAGCGAGACTCTTCTAGGGGAGTATCCCCACAGCCATATGTGATATGCATGGCTTTTAATCCAGCTATTCAAATTATGGAGTCGGTTGATGTGGGACTTGTAAATGCAGTAATGACACTGGCAGGAAATCTGCATTTGTAGAGAGCACATTTGGTATGTCCATGAATACACGAAACAGTGTCGTTTCCAGACCAGCCATACTTGAAGAGGAAGTCTTCTTTGTCTCTGAAGTGTATGCTAGAGATGTCGTAAAGACCACCAAAATCTGCTTGTAAATACAAATTAGTACAGTGGATAGGCATATGATAGCAGACTACAAAGGTAGCAGATATAGCAATGTAATGGAAACAAAGGTGAGTTAGGTGACATATATAGCAATGTAATGGAAACAAAGGTAGCAGATATAGCAATGTAATGGAAACAAAGGTAGTAGATATAACAATGTAATGGATACAAAGGTAGCAGATATAGCAATGTAATGGAAACAAAGGCAGTATATATAACAATGTAATGGATACAAAGGTAGCAGATATAGCAATGTAATGGATACAAAGGTAGCAGATATAGCAATGTAATGGAAACAAAGGTGGTAGATATAACAATGTAATGGAAACAAAGGCAGTAGATATAGCAATGTAATGGATACAAAGGTAGCAGATATAGCAATGTAATGGATACAAAGGTAGCAGATATAGCAATGTAATGGAAACAAAGGTGGTAGATATAACAATGTAATGGAAACAAAGGCAGTATATATAGCAATGTAATGGAAACAAAGGTGGCAGATATAACAATGTAAAGGACACAAAGGTAGCAGATATAGCAATGTAATGGAAACAAAGGTGGTAGATATAACAATGTAATGGAAACAAAGGCAGTAGATATAGCAATGTAATGGAAACAAAGGTGGCATATATAGCAATGTAAAGGACACAAAGGTGGCAGATATAGCAATGTAATGGAAACAAAGGTGGCAGATATAGCAATGTAATGGAAACAAAGGTATCAGATCTAGCAATGTAATGGAAACAAAGGTAGCAGATATATCAATGTAAGGGAAACAAAGGTAGCAGATATATCAATGTAAGGGAAACAAAGGTAGCAGATATAGCAATGTAAAGGAAACAAAGGTGGCAGATATAGCAATGTAATGGAAACAAAGGTAACATATATAGCAATGTAAAGGAAACACAGGTTGTAGATATAGCAATGTAATGGAAGCAAAGGTAGCAGATATAGCAATGTAATGGAAACAAAGGTGGCAGATATAGCAATGTAATGGAAACAAAGGTGGCAGATATAGCAATGTAATGGAAACAAAGGTGGCAGATATAGCAATGTAAAGGAAACAAAGGTGGCATATATAGCAATGTAATGGAAACAAATGTAGCAGATATAGCAATGTAATGGAAACAAAGGTGGCAGATATAGCATTGTAATGGAAACAAAGGTAGTAGATATAGCAATGTAATGGAAACAAAGGTAACATATATAGCAATGCAAAGGAAACAAAGGTAGTAGATTTAGCAATGTAATGGAAACAAAGGTGGCAAATATAGCAATGTAATGGAAACAAAGGTAGCAGATATAGCAATGTAAAGGAAACAAATGTGGCAGATATAGCAATGTAATGGAAACAAAGGTAGCAGATATAGCAATGTAATGGAAACAAAGGTGGTATGTATAGCAATGTAATGGAAACAAAGATAGCATATATATAACAATAAGGTAAAGAAAACAAATGTGTCAGATATAGCAATGTAATGGAAACAAGGGTAGCATATATAGCAATGTAAGGGAAACAAAGGTAGCAGATATAGCAATGCAAAGGAAACAAAGGTAGTATATATATAGCAATGTAATGGAAACAAAGATTGGAGTAATGGAAACAACGGTAGCAGATATAGCAATGTAATGGAAACAAAGGTAGCAGATATAGCAATGCAAAGGCAACAAAGTAAGTAGATATAGCAATGTAATGGAAACAAAGGTGGCAGATATAGCAATGTAATGGAAACAAAGGTAGCAGATATAGCAATGCAAAGGCAACAAAGGTAGTAGATATAGCAATTTAATGGAAACAAAGGTGGCAGATATAGCAATGTAATGGATACAAAGGTAGCAGATATAGCAATGTAATGGAAACAAAGGTGGTAGATATAACAATGTAATGGAAACAAAGGCAGTATATATAGCAATGTAATGGAAACAAAGGTGGCAGATATAACAATGTAAAGGACACAAAGGTAGCAGATATAGCAATGTAATGGAAACAAAGGTGGTAGATATAACAATGTAATGGAAACAAAGGCAGTAGATATAGCAATGTAATGGAAACAAAGGTGGCATATATAGCAATGTAAAGGACACAAAGGTGGCAGATATAGCAATGTAATGGAAACAAAGGTGGCAGATATAGCAATGTAATGGAAACAAAGGTATCAGATCTAGCAATGTAATGGAAACAAAGGTAGCAGATATATCAATGTAAGGGAAACAAAGGTAGCAGATATATCAATGTAAGGGAAACAAAGGTAGCAGATATAGCAATGTAAAGGAAACAAAGGTGGCAGATATAGCAATGTAATGGAAACAAAGGTAACATATATAGCAATGTAAAGGAAACACAGGTTGTAGATATAGCAATGTAATGGAAACAAAGGTGGCAGATATAGCAATGTAATGGAAACAAAGGTGGCAGATATAGCAATGTAATGGAAACAAAGGTGGCAGATATAGCAATGTAAAGGAAACAAAGGTGGCATATATAGCAATGTAATGGAAACAAATGTAGCAGATATAGCAATGTAATGGAAACAAAGGTGGCAGATATAGCATTGTAATGGAAACAAAGGTAGTAGATATAGCAATGTAATGGAAACAAAGGTAACATATATAGCAATGCAAAGGAAACAAAGGTAGTAGATTTAGCAATGTAATGGAAACAAAGGTGGCAAATATAGCAATGTAATGGAAACAAAGGTAGCAGATATAGCAATGTAAAGGAAACAAATGTGGCAGATATAGCAATGTAATGGAAACAAAGGTAGCAGATATAGCAATGTAATGGAAACAAAGGTGGTATGTATAGCAATGTAATGGAAACAAAGATAGCATATATATAACAATAAGGTAAAGAAAACAAATGTGTCAGATATAGCAATGTAATGGAAACAAGGGTAGCATATATAGCAATGTAAGGGAAACAAAGGTAGCAGATATAGCAATGCAAAGGAAACAAAGGTAGTATATATATAGCAATGTAATGGAAACAAAGATTGGAGTAATGGAAACAACGGTAGCAGATATAGCAATGTAATGGAAACAAAGGTAGCAGATATAGCAATGCAAAGGCAACAAAGGTAGTAGATATAGCAATGTAATGGAAACAAAGGTGGCAGATATAGCAATGTAATGGAAACAAAGGTAGCAGATATAGCAATGCAAAGGCAACAAAGGTAGTAGATATAGCAATTTAATGGAAACAAAGGTGGCAGATACAGCAATGTAATGGAAACAAAGGTAGCATATATAGCAATGCAAATGAAACAAAGGTGGCAGATATAGCAATGTAATGGAAACAAAGGTGGCAGATATAGCAATGTAATGGAAACAAAGGTGGCAGATATAGCAATGTAAAGGAAACAAAGGTAACATATATAGCAATGCAAAGAAAACAAAGGTAGTATATATAGCAATGTAATGGAGGAAGCAAAGGTGGCAGATATAGCAATGTAATGGAAACAAAGGTAGTAGATATAGCAATGTAATGGAAACAAAGGTGGCAGATATAGCAATGTAATGGAAACAAAGGTAGTAGATATAGCAATGTAGTGGAAACAAAGGTGGCAGATATAGCAATGTAATGGAAACAAAGGTAACATATATAGCAATGTAATGGAAGCAAAGGTAGCATATATAGCAATGTAATGGAAACAAAGGTAACATATATAGCAATGTAATGGAAACAAATATAGCAATGTAATGGAAACAAAGGTAGCATATATAGCAATGCAAAGGACACACAGGTAGTATATAAATAAATGTAATGGAAACAAAGGTGGCAGTAATGGAAACAAAGGTAGCAGATATAGCAATGCAAAGGAAACATAGGTAGTAGATATTGCAATGTAATGGAAACAAAGGTGGCATATATAGCATTGTAATGGAAACAAAGGTAGTAGATATAGCAATGTAATGGAAATAAAGGTAACACATATAGCAATGCAAAGGAAACAAAGGTAGTAGATATAGCAATGTAATGGAAACAAAGGTGGCAAATATAGCAATGTAATGGAAGCAAATGTGGCAGATATAACAATGTAATGGAAACAAAGGTAGCAGATATAGCAATGTAATGGAAACAAAGGTGGCAGATATAGCAATGTAATGGAAACAAAGGTGGCAGATATAGCAATGTAAAGGAAACAAAGGTGGTAGATATAGCAATGTAATGGAAACAAAGGTGGCATATATAGCAATGTAATGTAAACAAAGGTAGTAGATATAGCAATGTAATGGAAACAAAGGTGGCATATATAACAATGTAATGGAAGCAAATGTGGCAGATATAACAATGTAATGGAAACAAAGGTAGCAGATATAGCAATGTAATGGAAACAAAGGTGGCAGATATAGCAATGTAATGGAAACAAAGGTGGCAGATATAGCAATGTAAAGGAAACAAAGGTGGTAGATATAGCAATGTAATGGAAACAAAGGTGGCATATATAGCAATGTAATGTAAACAAAGGTAGCAGATATAGCAATGTAAAGGAAACAAAGGTGGCAGATATAGCAATGTAATGGAAACAAAGGTAGTAGATATAGCAATGTAAGGGAAACAAAGGTGGCAGATATAGCAATGTAATGGAAACAAAGGTAGCATATATAGCAATGTAATGGAAACAAAGGTGGCAGATATAGCATTGTAATGGAAACAAAGGTAGTATATATAGCAATGTAATGGAAACAAAGGTAACATATATATCAATGCAAAGGAAACAAAGGTAGTAGATATAGCAATGTAATGGAAACAAAGGTGGCAAATATAGCAATTTAATGGAAACAAAGGTAGCAGATATAGCAATGTAAAGGAAACAAAGGTGGAAGATATAGCAATGTAATGGAAACAAAGATAGTAGATATAGCAATTTAAGGGAAACAAAGGTTGTAGATATAGCAATGTAATGGAAACAAAGGTAGTAGATATAGCAATGTAATGGAAACAAAGGTGGCAGATATAGCAATAATGTAAAGAAAACAAATGTGTCAGATATAGCAATGTAATGGAAACAAAGGTAGTAGATATAGCATGTAAGGGAAACAAAGGTAGCAGATATAGCAATGTAAGGGAAACAAAGGTAGTAGATATAGCAATGTAATGGAAACAAAGGTAGTAGATATAGCAATGTAATGGAAACAAAGGTAGTAGATATAGCAATGTAATGGAAACAAAGATAGCAGATATAGCAATGTAATGGAAACAAAGGTAGTAGATATAGCATATAAGGGAAACAAAGGTAGCAGATATAGCAATGTAAGGGAAACAAAGGTAGTAGATATAGCAATGTAATGGAGGAAGCAAAGGTGGCAGATATAGCAATGTAATGGAAACAAAGGTAGTAGATATAGCAATGTAATGGAAACAAAGGTGGCAGATATAGCAATGTATTGGAAACAAATATAGCAGATATAGCAATGTAATTGAAACAAAGGTGGCAGATATAGCAATAATGTAAAGAAAACAAATGTGTCAGATATAGCAATGTAATGGAAACAAAGGTGGCAAATATAGAAATGTAATGGAAACAAAGTTGGCATATATAACAATGTAATGGAAACAAAGGTGGCAGATATAGCAATGTAATGGAAACAAAGGTGGTAGATATAACAATGTAATGGAAACAAATGTAGCAGATATAGCAATGTAATGGAAACAAAGGTTGTAGATATAGCAATGTAATGGAAACAAAGGTGGCAGATATAGCAATAATGTAAAGAAAACAAATGTGTCAGATATAGCAATGTAATGGAAACAAAGGTAGCAGATATAGCAATGTAATGGAAACAAATGTAGCAGATGTAGCAATGTAATGGAAACAAAGGTGGCAGATATAGCAATGTAATGGATACAAATATAGCAGATATAGCAATGTAATGAAACAAAGGTAGCAGATATAGCAATGTTATGGAAACATAGGATACAGATATACCAATATAATGGAAACAAAGATAGCAGATATAGCAATGTAATGGAAACAAAGGTAGCAGATATAGCAATGTACAGGACACAAAGTTGGCATATATAGCAATGTAATGAAAACAAAGTTGGCATATATAGCAATGTAATGGAAACAAAGGTGGCATATATAGCAATGTAATGGAAACAAAGGTAGCAGATATAGCAATGCAAAGGAAACAAAGGTAGCAGATATAGCAATGTAATGGAAACAAAGGTGGTAGATATAGCAATGTAATGGAAACAAAGGTAGTAGATATAGCAATGTAATGGAAACAAAGGTGGCAGATATAGCAATGTAATGGAAACAAAGATAGCAGATATAGCAATGTAATGGAAACAAAGGTAGCAGATATAGCAATGTAAGGGAAACAAAGGTAGTAGATATAGCAATGTAATGGAGGAAGCAAAGGTGGCAGATATAGCAATGTAATGGAAACAAAGGTAGTAGATATAGCAATGTAATGGAGGAAGCAAAAGTGGCAGATATAGCAATGTAATGGAGGAAGCAAAAGTGGCAGATATAGCAATGTAATGGAAACAAAGGTAGTAGATATAGCAATGTAATGGAAACAAAGGTGGCAGATATAGCAATGTAATGGAGGAAGCAAAGGTTGTAGATATAGCAATGTAATGGAAACAAAGGTGGCAGATATAGCAATAATGTAAAGAAAACAAATGTGTCAGATATAGCAATGTAATGGAAACAAAGGTAGCAGATATAGCAATGTAATGGAAACAAATGTAGCAGATATAGCAATGTAATGGAAACAAAGGTGGCAGATATAGCAATGTAATGGATACAAATATAGCAGATATAGCAATGTAATGAAACAAAGGTAGCAGATATAGCAATGTTATGGAAACATAGGATACAGATATACCAATATAATGGAAACAAAGATAGCAGATATAGCAATGTAATGGAAACAAAGGTAGCAGATATAGCAATGTACAGGACACAAAGTTGGCATATATAGCAATGTAATGAAAACAAAGTTGGCATATATAGCAATGTAATGGAAACAAAGGTGGCATATATAGCAATGTAATGGAAACAAAGGTAGCAGATATAGCAATGCAAAGGAAACAAAGGTAGCAGATATAGCAATGTAATGGAAACAAAGGTGGTAGATATAGCAATGTAATGGAAACAAAGGTGGCAGATATAGCAATGTAATGGAAACAAAGATAGCAGATATAGCAATGTAATGGAAACAAAGGTAGCAGATATAGCAATGTAAGGGAAACAAAGGTAGTAGATATAGCAATGTAATGGAGGAAGCAAAGGTGGCAGATATAGCAATGTAATGGAAACAAAGGTAGTAGATATAGCAATGTAATGGAGGAAACAAAGGTGGCAGATATAGCAATGTAATGGAGGAAGCAAAAGTGGCAGATATAGCAATGTAATGGAAACAAAGGTAGTAGATATAGCAATGTAATGGAAACAAAGGTGGCAGATATAGCAATGTAATGGAGGAAGCAAAGGTTGTAGATATAGCAATGTAATGGAAACAAAGGTGGCAGATATAGCAATAATGTAAAGAAAACAAATGTGTCAGATATAGCAATGTAATGGAAACAAAGGTAGCAGATATAGCAATGTAATGGAAACAAATGTAGCAGATATAGCAATGTAATGGAAACAAAGGTGGCAGATATAGCAATGTAATGGATACAAATATAGCAGATATAGCAATGTAATGAAACAAAGGTAGCAGATATAGCAATGTTATGGAAACATAGGATACAGATATACCAATATAATGGAAACAAAGATAGCAGATATAGCAATGTAATGGAAACAAAGGTAGCAGATATAGCAATGTACAGGACACAAAGTTGGCATATATAGCAATGTAATGAAAACAAAGTTGGCATATATAGCAATGTAATGGAAACAAAGGTGGCATATATAGCAATGTAATGGAAACAAAGGTAGCAGATATAGCAATGCAAAGGAAACAAAGGTAGCAGATATAGCAATGTAATGGAAACAAAGGTGGTAGATATAGCAATGTAATGGAAACAAAGGTAGTAGATATAGCAATGTAATGGAAACAAAGGTGGCAGATATAGCAATGTAATGGAAACAAAGATAGCAGATATAGCAATGTAATGGAAACAAAGGTAGCAGATATAGCAATGTAAGGGAAACAAAGGTAGTAGATATAGCAATGTAATGGAGGAAGCAAAGGTGGCAGATATAGCAATGTAATGGAAACAAAGGTAGTAGATATAGCAATGTAATGGAGGAAGCAAAAGTGGCAGATATAGCAATGTAATGGAAACAAAGGTAGTAGATATAGCAATGTAATGGAAACAAAGGTGGCAGATATAGCAATGTAATGGAGGAAGCAAAGGTCGTAGATATAGCAATGTAATGGAAACAAATGTGTCAGATATAGCAATGTAAAGGAAACAAAGGTGGCAGATATAGCAATGTAATGGAAACAAAGGTGGCAGATATAGCAATGTAATGGAAACAAAGGTGGCAGATATAGCAATGTAATGGAAACAAAGGTAGCAGATATAGCAATGCAATGGAAACAAAGTACAATTAATTAGCAACACGCATGTATATACACACACGTACAATGAATTAGCAACACACCTGTATATAGACTCAATGATTACTGGACATGTACAATGAATTAGCAACATACCTGTATATAGACTCAATGATTACTGGACATGTACAATGAATTAGCAACACACCTGTATATACACACAATGATTACTGGACATGTACAATGAATTAGCAACATACCTGTATATAGACTCAATGATTACTGGACATGTACAATGAATTAGCAACATACCTGTATATACACACAATGATTACTGGACATGTACAATGAATTAGCAACATACCTGTATATACACACAATGATTACTGGACATGTACAATGAATTAGCAACACACCTGTATATAGACTCAATGATTACTGGACATGTACAATGAATTAGCAACATACCTGTATATAGACTCAATGATTACTGGACATGTACAATGAATTAGCAACACACCTGTATATACACACAATGATTACTGGACATGTACAATGAATTAGCAACACACCTGTATATACACACAATGATTACTGGACATGTACAATGAATTAGCAACACACCTGTATATACAATGATTTCTAGACGTCTTTATTTTCAGGAGCTCACTTATTTCACAAAAAAGGAAATTCTACAGTAAGTTTTACATTTTCGTGTCTTTGCAAATTGAAATACATGTATTGATCATTTTGTAAATAATTAGGTCTAAACGGAGGTTATTTCAAATATAATATTACTTTGCAAATTCATGTTAATTTTTGAGCAGATTTACAAAATTCATCTTTCAATTTGAATAAATTATTATTGAAAAATTGGAAATATTAGACTGTATTCACAATTGCTAGCCATATAGCATACTATGAATGTATGGATCCCAGATATATACAACCCCCAGCTACATGTATGGCTCCTACCACCTATGTCCCCTACTCCTTACGATTTGACAGCATGCCCTACCTACATGACTTCCTTAACCCTTTCAACACCACAGGCCTCTCAATAGGCTGTCTCATCAAGATCAGCACATTTTGCCAGTAATATTACTATTTTTATACAAAAATTACCCATTTTGATAAATGAACTGCTCCAAATGTAATTTTCTTATTCATTTATTGGTCTGAAAGTATCATCCACCAGTCCATGTCAGTTACTTGGTGTTGAATGGTTTAAGATGTACATAAATGATCGTGTACATAAATGATTGTGTACATAAATGATTGTGTACATAAATGAGCATGTACATAAATGATTGTGTACATAAATGAGCATGTACATAAATGAGCATGTACATAAATGATTGTGTACATAAATGAGCATGTACATAAATGAGCATGTACATAAATGATCGTGTACATAAATGATTGTGTACATAAATGATCGTGTACATAAATGAGCATGTACATAAATGATTGTGTACATAAATGAGCATGTACATAAATGATCGTGTACATAAATGAGCATGTACATAAATGAGCATGTACATAAATGATTGTGTACATAAATGAGCATGTACATAAATGAGCATGTACATAAATGATCGTGTACATAAATGAGCATGTACATAAATGATTGTGTACATAAATGAGCATGTACATAAATGATTGTGTACATAAATGAGCATGTACATAAATGATCGTGTACATAAATAGTCCGCCTCCGTGGTCGAGTGGTTAAGGTCGCTGACTTTTATACCACTGTAACCTATCATCACTGATGGTCACACGGGTTCGAGCCCCGCTCAGGTCGTGTCTCATTTATATGAAAAAGTTGGCAGTTTCTTACGGAGGTTGGTGCACCCAAGTACTGGTTAACCGCTGGAGCATGCCCAGGAAAGGTGTTGTTAGGTAAACTGCCCGCCGGCGATATAGCCCAAAATGGTGCTGATGCAGGCGTAAAACCCGAAATATAACATAACATAACATAAATGATTGTGTACATAAATGAGCATGTACATAAATGAGCATGTACATAAATGATTGTGTACATAAATGAGCATGTACATAAATGATTGTGTACATAAATGATCATGTACATAAATGATTGTGTACATAAATGATCGTGTACATAAATGAGCATGTACATAAATGATTGTGTACATAAATGAGCATGTACATAAATGATCGTGTACATAAATGATCGTGTACATAAATGAGCATGTACATAAATGAGCATGTACATAAATGATCGTGTACATAAATGATTGTGTACATAAATGATTGTGTACATAAATGATCGTGTACATAAATGAGCATGTACATAAATGATCGTGTACATAAATGATTGTGTACATAAATGATCGTGTACATAAATGATCTTGTACATAAATGATTGTGTACATAAATGATTGTGTACATAAATGATTGTGTACATAAATGATCGTGTACATAAATGATCGTGTACATAAATGATTGTGTACATAAATGATCGTGTACATAAATGATCGTGTACATAAATGATCGTGTACATAAATGATCGTGTACATAAATGATTGTGTACATAAATGATTGTGTACATAATGTGTACATAAATGATTGTGTACATAAATGATCGTGTACATAAATGATCGTGTACATAAATGAGCATGTACATAAATGATCGTGTACATAAATGATTGTGTACATAAATGAGCATGTACATAAATGAGCATGTACATAAATGATCGTGTACATAAATGATTGTGTACATAAATGATCGTGTACATAAATGAGCATGTACATAAATGAGCATGTACATAAATGATCGTGTACATAAATGATTGTGTACATAAATGAGTGTGTACATAAATGAGCATGTACATAAATGATTGTGTACATAAATGATCGTGTACATAAATGAGCATGTACATAAATGATTGTGTACATAAATGAGCATGTACATAAATGAGCATGTACATAAATGAGCAATAAATATTTTATGAAACAAGCTTTGGAAAAATAGTTTCATAAAATATGGTGTGCAATCACTACAAGTGTTAGATCCTGTCTATCACATTACCTCAGTATCAACAACCATAAATGTGAGCCTTGTTACATCTCAAGGAAATCAGTAAAGTGTGTGTTTTACGTTTATTTATCGTCGCTACCGGTTGCCCATATGAGCGACGCCTCCTGAAGAGATTAGTCATTTTAGACTTTGGAAAATAGTGCAATGATACAGACAGAGAACCATTCCAGAGTCTCCGCTGGTTCTTTTACGTGCACGATGTAATGCACCGAACATGAGACCTCGGTTTAACGAGTGTAGGACAAAACACCCCCCGGACTAAACACCCCCCGCTCATTTTTGTATAGGTGGACAAAACACCCCTCATCATTTTTACAAGGTGGACAAAACACCCCCTACGGTTTTTACAAGGCGGACAAAACACCCCCTACGGTTTTTACAAGGTGGACAAAACACCCCTTAACTAAAACACCTCCTAATAATGAGGTTACAATAATGACAAAATATTTTTCAATATTTTATTTTTTATTTTATTACACAAGTTTAATTTACACAGAAAATAAAACATTCAAATGGATTTACATAACAGAATAAGATATCAGTTTTCAACTGATTGTCAAATTGATTTACATAACAGAATAAGATATCAGTTTTCAACTGATTGTCAAATTAAAGGTAACACTTTGAAGTATTTAATCACTATTAATTGCTTACAAAGTGTTACCTTAAAATTGACAATCAGTTGAGTTTCAACACCTAAAGACCAATTTTACATTAACATTATATTTCATTACCAAAGAAAATTTAAATTTATTCAATATAAGCTACACTTAGCACATAGATTTTAGCACCTAAAAAATGTTTTGTCCAGTTTAATGCAGTCTGATGCACTGTCCCATGGTGTGCAGAAACTGGGCCAGAGTCTTCTGTCCGTTGTTGAGTTGAAGGCACAATGTCTTAAGGCGCTTCTGGTGTACGAGAGTGTTTTTTTCTTTTTCTCTTGGGAGCTGGTTGCCCCTGCTGGTTACTGTACACTTCTGTTTCTACCAGTGCGGCGTCCCTCTGTAAGCACTGGATTACAGTCCACAGTGATGGGTTGTTATGGCCAAACAAATGCTTGAAACCATTATTCCATGACTCGCACATATTATTAGTGCGATGCTGGTCTGTCACTGTGGCGTCATGAACATTCCAGATCTTAGGTGGAAACCGTGGAGTTGTTCGCCGGAACCTCATTCTTCCTTCCTCACCAACCACAGCTCTGTAATTTCCGGACACATACGTTCTGTCGAAATACTCGATCAGCCCGTTGAGATTTTCTGGCGCAGTTTCCTTCAGGATTCTCATTCCCTCTTTGACCCGGTCGACTGGAAGGAACGCCAGGGCATCAAGCATCCCACAGAAGATGCAAACTTCTTCATCTGACTTGTAGAGATTCTGAAGACCCTCGGACTGGACACGTCTCCATGTTGACTGAGTGAGGTGGTAGAAACATCCCTGTATATGAATATTTGCCGAGATGACAGCCCTTACTGCATTGTGTATGGCGACCTCGTAGTCTGCGACAATGCGGTTGGGGTTAGGACGGATGTCATTTCTCAGGCAGGCGTCTAGGAGGGCGGTGAGGCACTCTTCATACACCTCCTGATGTTTGGATGGCAGCAGCGCGTAGGCAGCAGACACACATGTTTCTCCCAGAGGAACACGGATGCAGAACAGCTGAGGGAACTGAGAGGGCGTTGTGGAGTGGGTTCCATCCATGAACCATGTATCAGCGTTTTCGAGGAGCTCAAATCCATCACCGCTTGCGAACACCAGTAGCCTCTGATGTCTGGATCCGTTGTCGTAGATTAGGAATGACCCGTCCCCTCGCATAGTGGTGTATTCCTCTGGTAGTGGGTATGGGATGTCCTGTCTGGTTGCTGGCTCTGATGGTGCTGTTCCACGTTTCGCCCGACGTACGACTCTCTTCAGGGAATCGACCCTGCCAGCCGCAGATGCTACCTCCTTAGGCACGGTGGCTAGTTTGTCTGTAACAATCTGCCTAGGTTTCCCTCTGTTGGCCTGGACGGTAGCCTTGATTTCGGACTTCACCTTCATGGCAGCGATGGCGAACAGATCAGCCTCATGGTTGTGCTCTGTTGTAGACTTCACCTCTGTAGCAGCACAATCAGTTGTGAGTGCACCTTTGCACTGTTTGCTTTAGCGATGAGTACACTCCCACCAAACTGTTGTTTTCGACTCTTTCTTCTTAGTGTACGCATACCCTGCATAGCAGAGTTTTCTAGAGCCTTTATTACTGGTTATGAATTCCATATTTGCAGTTGCAATGATGGAACAGAAGATATGTTTCTTGCAATATCAATTGGCAACCTTAATTAATTATTAATCTTTATATAACAGACATTTTGTGCAGTTTGCATCTTTTTGCAGTTTGCATTTCGCAGTTTGCAGTTTGCAATATCAATTGGCAACCTTACGAACGATGTAGCTTTGTTTAAAGTCGCCACCGCATAAATGCATTTGGGCGACTGTACTTTCTAAGTAGTTTATGTTGATTTCTCTCTAAGTTGTTTATGTTGACGAAGCTGTGAAGGCATCCTCGTTCTTCGCAGGGTGACAAGTCCTGGTTTCTCTTTCGAATGGGTCCTTTGTAGGGCCACCCTCACTGTTGGTCACCCCGCAGCAGCATTTATACGGATCTGGCAGTTAGACATCTGGTCGTCGATTGTCACTCAGGGGAGCGTGGATGCCACGACTGTTGCCGCTCCCTCAGGACCGCCGTCTCGTCTATCCGCCGGAGAAGTAGAAGAATGAAGAGAAAGTGTCGAAACGAGCCGGCGAAGATATAGTGCTACTATTACCACTATCTAGAAGAGCTGGTGGATCTGTCCTGATGTGCTGTAGCCGTGGATCCACATGCTGGCAAGCTTCCCCCTTCACAAGATCGACGACCAGAAGATCCCAGAATCCTACGCTGCTGCTGCGGGATGTGCACCGGTCACGACGTGCACGTCGTGAGGAGATCGACCGGCTTGGCAACCTTAATTAATTATTAATCTTTATATAACAGACATTTTGTGCAGTTTGCATCTTTTTGCAGTTTGCATTTCGCAGTTTTATGTGTAAAAATAATATAATTGGCAATAACCATTCATATTATTCTATATCAGTTATACATGATAACAGCTAATCAAGGAATTCCAACAATAAAAAACTTCATAATTAACATTAGCAGAAAAAAAGAAACCATAGGGGTGTTTTGTCCACCTTGTAAAAACCGTAGGGGGTGTTTTGTCCGCCTTGTAAAAACCGTAGGGGGTGTTTTGTCCACCTTGTAAAAATGATGAGGGGTGTTTTGTCCACCTATACAAAAATGAGCGGGGGGTGTTTAGTCCGGGGGTGTTTTGTCCGGCTCCCCGGTTTAACGTCCCATCTGAATTATGTTAATTTTGTTAGGGTCAGACGGGGGATCGAACCTGCGATCCCTGGATTACCAGTCCAGCGTGTTACCACTGGACTACATATCCGTCTGTTCAGTAAAGTGCTTCTTTCTGTACGCCGTAATAAATAGTCCCTGATAATCAAACAACTCCACCCAAATAATCGACACAATACTTTTAATCACTGTATGCCGCCAGCATATTTAGCATTTTATTGATTTTGAACAAATAATGATGAACACAAACTATGTGTCGAATGTGTACATACAAGAAAATACGAATATATTAACCCTTTCCCCCATAGAGATGTAGTTTTATTTCATACATTTGGCTGTAATTTACCAATCATACACAATGGATACGCTGTGAACTTGCATACTCCACCTGCATGGAGGTAACGAGGAATAAGTGTTGTATACACTATGTTGTTCCGATCTTTATTATAGCTTGTTTCACTACTAATGTGTCAGTCTATGTGTAATAGGCATTGGTGTCGAGAGGCGCTTCTGAGGGGGAAAGGGTTAAGCTGAATACAAGGATAGTAATGGGATAAAACATCAGGTCCTAACCTACATCCACTGCTCCTTACAAGATCACATCAGGCAACACCCTACTCCTGGGAATATACAGTATTGGGGTTTTAAGAATTAAGATACTGTATGTATTTAGAAATCAATTTTAAGATGTTCAAGGTGAATAATATATATGTGTATCAACTAGGGATGGCAACGAATAACCAAATATTCGCTCAAACGTCCGAATACTATTACAGTATTCGAAAAATCGGTAGAAAAACAAAATATATTTGCAAAATTTAAATAAACTGTCATAAAATCAGATACGTCGTTGTTGTTTTCTTTTCAATATACATGTATCATAAAACCTTACAAAGTTACAATACAAAAGAAATCGTCCGAGGAGGTGTGCATAAACCATGTTGTGATCGCAAGCAAGGCAGGTGTTAATTGACACTTGCCATGAAATTGGATAATTACAGTAGGTTCTAAGGTAGGTATTGTTGGAAGTATATTGTTTAATTTATAAACATGTTAATCTATATTACTGATTGAACCAATACAATATTGCAAACTAATTTGTTTGCAAATTGTTGCTGCTGGGTAAATATCGGGGGTCTTTGATATGATTTTAAAATTGTTTTGCCGAGAAAATACCTTTGAAATATTACTGAAACTAAGTGAAAGTTTGCAGCACTTTCAGATGGGATGTTAAACCAAGGTCGAGTGTTGGTGCTTCTACAATGTGCACGTAAAAGAACCAGCGGAGACTCTGGAATGGATACCTGTCTGTATCATGCACTATCCTCCAAAAATCTAAAATGACTAACCTCTTCAGGAGGCGTCGCTCATATGGATAAATAAACGTAAAACACACACTCAATATTACCCAAAGGTACTATTTAAAGTATGATTTTTGAATATCTTCCCGACCGAATATTCGGATACTAAAATCGCTAGTCGTTGCCATCCCTAGTATCAACTTATTTGACCCTTTCCCATGTACAGATTCGTACAGATTTAGACCACCTGTAATATACTACTATAGTTTTCGCACACTATATTGGCTCACCCTAAATATAGAACATAAATAAACACATTCGATATGTATTGAGAAATGCACGTATTTTGTATTTGTAAAGCACATCGTCTGGGATGGCCGAGAGGTTAATGTGCTGATTTCAGAAACAAGATTTTTTTAGCTAACTGGCTTGGTGTGGGTTCGAATCCCAGGAGAGGAACTTCTATTTTTTATATTTTGGAGCGGAAAGTGACCTCAGCACAGACACAGACACATGTTTCGATGTATCTACTGTCAGTGGCAATGACAGCACAGACAGCATGAAGGAATCTACAGCTACTGCGGATGAATTGTTTTGTATTGTGAATTTCAAATCAAATGCAATTATAAACGAATAAAAAATAAATGAAACTGAAAATATATATAAAAAATTGAAGAAATGATCAAAATATTAAAACAAATAATATTCTTGATACAATATAAAATATAGAAGTTCCGCTCCTGGGATTCGAACCCACACCAAGCCAGCTAGCTAAAACAAACCTTGGTTCTGAAGTCAGTGTCTTAACCTCTCGGCCATCCCAGATGATGTGCCAAAGATATAAATTATGTATTATAAGGCATATACACCCTGTCTGGCCTGGAACTATCATATTACAGTTACAGTACTGCACCGCAAATCAAAATACTGGAAACTGCATTGAAGCGTAATAAATATTATATATATATGGCAATTTCACTATTTTTGAATGAACTTGGCAATTTAAATTCTCTTTTCATGTAGTGTATTCAAGAGGTTTGGACAACTGAACCAGGATTTGGTGAACAAAGATAAAAATGTTAAGCTGAAACGTGATGAGATTCTCGAGTTACCTGAATTAAAGGTGTGTACTGATTGTAAGATTATTGAAACAGGGCATACATGTTTTCATATTTTGAAATGTTAAGGAACATAAAGGTATTGTAGAAAGCTGGTTGAAGTTACCTCATAGCAAGACAAAATAATTACACTTCATGGCTCTCCTGGGATTGCTACCTGTCAGTTTTTGAGAGTCCTAATTTCAGGGCTATATCTAAATGGTGACTCGGGAGACATATTTTCCCTGATCTCATGTCTCCCTATTTTGAGCTCACAATTTTTGAACAAACATGAAGGCTGTTAATAATATTAGAGCCAGATGGCGGGAACAAACCTACAACCACTGGATTTGCAGTCCTATGTGTGGACCACTAACCCGATACTTCATATAAATCTTTACATCTCATGATCCATATCTTCATGTTGCATCTCATCTTCCATATATTCATGTTGCATCTCATCTTCCATATCTTAATTTTGCATCTCATCTTCCATATCTTCATGTTGCATCTCATCTTCCATATTATCATGTTGCATCTCATCTTCCATATCTTCATGTTGCATCTCATCTTCCATATTATCATGTTGCATCTCATCTTCCATACATTCATGTTGCATCTCATCTTCCATAGTTTCATGTTGCAGCTCATCTTCCATGCCTTCATGTTGCATCTGGTCTTCCATAGCGTCATGTTGTATCTGATCTTCCATATCTTCATGTTGCATCACATCTTCCGTATCATCATGCTGCATCGCATCTTCTGTATCATCATGCTGCATCTCATCATCCATATCTTCATGTGCATCTCATCTTCGATAAATTCCCGTTGCATCTCATCTTCGATAAATTCATGTTGCATCTCATCTTCCATACCTTCATGTTGCATCTCATCTTCCATACCTTCATGTTGCATCTCATCTTCCATACCTTCATGTTGCATCTCATCTTCATATTGCATCTCATCTTCCCTAACTTCATGTTACATCTGATATTCCATATCCTTATGTTGCATATCATCATGTTGCATGTCAACTTCCATATCATCATGTTGCACCTCGTCTTCCATAATCTTCATGTTGTATCTCAACTTCCATACCTTCATGCTGCATCTCATCTTCCATATATTCATGTTGCATCTCATCTTCCATATCTTTATATTGCAACTCATCTTCCATATCTTCATGTTGCATCGCATCTTCCATATCTTCATGTTGCACCTCATCTTCCATATCATCATGTTGCATCTCATCTTCCATATATTCATGTTGCATCTCATCTTCCATATCTTTATATTGCAACTCATCTTCCATATTTTCATGTTGCATCGCATCTTCCATATCTTCATGTTGCACCTCGTCTTCCATAATCTTCATGTTGCATCTCATCTTCCATATCATCATGTTGCATCTCATCTTCCATATCTTCATGTTGCATCTCATCTTCCATATTATCATGTTGCATATCATCTTCTATATCTTCATGTTGTATCTCATTTTCCATACATTCATATTGCATCTCATCTTCCATAGTTTCATGTTGCATCTCATCTTCCATGCCTTCATGTTGCATCTGGTCTTCCATAGCTTCATGTTGTATCTGATCTTCCATACATTCATGTTGCATCTCATCTTCCATATCTTCATGTTGCATCACATCTTCCATATCTTCATGTTGCATCACATCTTCCATATCATCATGTTGCATCTCATCTTCTGTATCATCATGCTGCATCTCATCATCCATATCTTCATGTGCATCTCATCTTCGATAAATTCCCGTTGCATCTCATCTTCGATAAATTCATGTTGCATCTCATCTTCCATACCTTCATGTTGCATCTCATCTTCCATATCTTCATATTGCATCTCATCTTCCCTAACTTCATGTTACATCTGATATTCCATATCCTTATGTTGCATATCATCATGTTGCATGTCAACTTCCATATCATCATGTTACACCTCGTCTTCCATAATCTTCATGTTGTATCTCAACTTCCATACCTTCATGCTGCATCTCATCTTCCATACCTTCATGCTGCATCTCAACTTCCATACCTTCATGCTGCATCTCATCTTCCATATCATCATGTTGCATCGCATCTTCCATACCTTCATGTTGCATCTGGTCTTCCATAGCTTCATGTTGCATATAATTTCCATATCTTCATGTTGCTTCTCATCTTTCATATCTTCATGTTGTATCTCATCTTCCATATCTTCATGTTGCACCTGATCTTCCATACCTTCATGCTGCATCTCATCTTCCATATCATCATGTTGCAGCACATCTTCCATACCTTCATGTGCATCTCATCTTCACTAAGTTCATATTGCATCTCATTTTCCATACCTTCATGCTGCATCTCATCTTCCATATCATCATGTTGCTTCTCATCTTCCATACCTTCATGTGCATCTCATCTTCACTAAGTTCATGTTGCATCTCATCTTCCATATCTTCATGTTGCACCTGATCTTCCATACCTTCATGCTGCATCTCATCTTCCATATCATCATGTTGCAGCACATCTTCCATACCTTCATGTGCATCTCATCTTCACTAAGTTCATATTGCATCTCATTTTCCATACCTTCATGCTGCATCTCATCTTCCATATCATCATGTTGCTTCTCATCTTCCATACCTTCATGTGCATCTCATCTTCACTAAGTTCATGTTGCATCTCATCACGCTGCATCTTACCTTCCATATCATTATGTTGCATATCATCATGTTGCATCTCATCTTCCATATCATCATGTTACATCTTGTCTTCCATACCTTCATGTTGCATCTCATCTTCCATATCACCATGTTGCATCTCATCTGCCATACCTTCATGCTGCATCTCCTCTTCCTTACCTTCATGTTGCATATCATCATCGATAAATTCATGTTGCATCTTATCTTTGATAAATTCATGTTGCATCTCATCTTCCATACCTTCATGCTGTGTTTCATCTTCCATATTATCATGTTGCATCGCATCTTTTATATCATGTTGCATTGCATCTTTTATATCATGTTGCATCGCATATTCCATATCTTCATGTTACATCTGATCTTCCATATCTTCATGTTGTATCTCATCTTCCATACCTTCATGTTGCATCTCATCTTCCATATTATCATGTTGCATCTCATCTTCCATATCATCATGCTGCATCTCGTCTTCCATATTATCATGTTGCATCTCGTCGTCCATACCTTCATATTGCATCACATCTTCCATATTATCATGTTGCATCACATCTTCCATACCTTCATGTTGCAATGCATCTTCGATATCTTCATGTTGCATCTCATCTTCCATATATTCATGTTGCATCTCACCTTCCATATCTTCATGTTGCATCTCATCTTCCATATCATGTTACATCTCATCTTCCATATCTTCATGTTGCATCTCATCTTCCATATCTTCATGTTGCATCTCGACGATCCTTCAGGAATGTATCTCAAAAATGTTCTTCTCAGAAACAACAATACACAAGGCTTTGATATTTTGCAATGTTCAGTTAAAAGGTACCTCTATTAAGTAAGATTATGTTTCTATAGCCCTTTCAGCTTTTCAACTGTGAGTGATTAATGCCACTAAGAGATCTTGTTTAAAACTTAGGATAGATACGATAACATATTTGCCTGTGTCAAGTTAATATGTGGCTTTATAATAATCTACAAGTTGCGATTTTTTAATAAGGAAGAATGAATAATTCAAAATGTAATTTTGTAATGTGAGCCTTTCTTCAATTTTAGGTGAATCCATTCAAAGACCGTATCTGTGAGGTATTCTCATCTAGCAAAGATGGTGACATGACATTTGAAGATTTTCTCGACATGATGTCGGTATTCAGTGACAATGCACCTAAAAGTGTCAAAGTGGAATATGCTTTCAGGATTTACGGTAAGCATAACAAGATTGTGTATGGTTGCTAGCAGGGGAATCAGAAATTGTATAGCCTGACAGCCTTCCTAATACATTACACATATAGAAAATAAAAGAACATACAAGTGGCAAGAAGCAGCAACGGTAGCACACATGTGGTAAGAAGTGACAAGGAGAAAAGGAAACGTGTGTCGCAAGAAGGTATAACATACACTCCTTACCAACTTGTGCCCAGGATTGTGTGCGATTTGTGTGCGATGCAACAATTGTTGTCACTAATATCGCTGAGGACCAGTCATCCGTGATCGTCCTGAGGACCAGTCATCCGTGATCGTCCCTGAGGACCAGTCATCCGTGATCGTCCCTGAGGACCAGTCAACCGTGATCATCCCTGAGGGCCAGTCATCCGTGATCATCCCTGAGGACCAGTCATCCGTGATCGTCCCCGAGGACCAGTCATCTGTGATCGTCCCGTCCCTGAGGACCAGTCATCCGTGATCGTCCCTGAGGACCAGTCATCCGTGATCGTCCCTGAGGACCAGTCATCCGTGATCGTCCCTGAGGACCAGTCATCCGTGATCGTCCCTGAGGACCAGTCATCCGTGATCGTCCCTGAGGACCAGTCAACCGAGATCATCCCTGAGGGCCAGTCATCCGTGATCGTCCCTGAGGACCAGTCATCCGTGATCGTCCCTGAGGACCAGTCATCCGTGATCGTCCCTGAGGACCAGTCATCCGTGATCATGCCTGAGGACCAGTCATCCGTGATCATGCCTGAGGGCCAGTCATCCATGATCGTCCCTGAGGACCAGTCATCCGTGATCGTCCCTGAGGACCAGTCATCCGTGATCGTTCCTGAGGACCAGTCATCCGTGATCGTCCCTGAGGACCAGTTATCCGTGATCGTCCCTGAGGACCAGTCATCCGTGATCGTCCCTGAGGACCAGTCATCCGTGATCGTCCCCTGAGGACCAGTCATCCGTGATCGTCCCTGAGGACCAGTTATCTGTGATCGTCCCTGCCATTTTGAAAATACATGTGTGTGGCATTTTCTGAAATGGATTTAAATTGCGTGATGGTTATGACCTTTATATTTAAATATTTATGAGTTACATTGATCAGACGTGTGGTGCCTTAGGTCAAAGAGTATACATAATTATTGCCTATTTGTCGGTGATAAGCCGACACTACTCGTGTTGAGATGTTAGTGTCGATGCCGGCATCACGTCTGCTTATGGTGGAACTGGTGTTGATGCCGGCATCACATCTGCTTATGGTGGAACTGGTGTTGATGCCGGCATCACATCTGCCTATTAGGGAACTGGAGTCGATGCCGGCATCACATCTGCTTATGGTGGAACTGGTGTTGATGTCGGCATCACGTCTGCTTATGGTGGAACTGGTGTTGATGCCGGCATCACATCTGCTTATTAGGAAACTGGAGTCGATGCCGGCATCACGTCTGCTTATGGTAGAACTGGTGTTGATGCCGGCATCACATCTGCTTATGGTGGAACTGGTGTTGATGTCGGCATCACATCTGCTTATGGTGGAACTGGTGTTGATGCCGGCATCACATCTGCTTATTAGGGAACTGGAGTCGATGCCAGCATCACGTCTGCTTATGGTAGAACTGGTGTTGATGCCGGCATCACATCTGCTTATGGTGGAACTGGTGTCGATGCCGGCATCACGTCTGCTTATGGTGGAACTGGTGTTGATGCCGGCATCACATCTGCCTATTAGGGAACTGGAGTCGATGCCGGCATCACGTCTGCTTATTAGGGAACTGGAGTCGATGCCGGCATCACGTCTGCTTATTAGGGAACTGGAGTCGATGCCGGCGTAACGTCTGCTTATTAGGGAACTGGAGTCGATGCCGGCATCACGTCTGCTTATTAGGGAACTGGTGTCGATGCCGGCTTCACTTCTGCTTATGGTGGAACTAGTTCAATTCGATGGGACGATTTGAATGAAGTGTTAAGCCCTACTTTCTAGGATCAATAATATAGTATTGGTTATCTGCTCATTGCGCCTACTAAAGGTTAAGTGTAATTTACTAATTTTAGTGTTTTCCATTGTGGATATTTCAGATTTTGATGAGGATGACATGATATCTAGCCAAGACTTGAAGGAGGTTGTAGACCGGCTGACTGGAGACCAAAGGCTGGAGGATGAGGATATGCAACAATTGATTGACAATGTAAGAACAACAAGTGTTTTTTTAAGTGTGTATTTATGATAGTACACGATATGCCTTGTCAGGCCGCAGGTAACAGACCTCCAGAAGATTGATAATGCTATTATGGTGGAACGGGAGATCAAACTGATAAGCCCTGGAATCAGCAGTACCTTGTGCTGACAGAATCATCAGTACCTTGTGTTGACTGAATCATCAGTACATTGTGATGACAGAATCGCACCTTGTGCTGACAGAATCATCAGTACCTTGTGTTGACTGAATCATCAGTATATTGTGCTAACAGAAGCATCAGTACCTTGTGCTGACAGAATCATCAGTACCTTGTGTTGACTGAATCATCAGTACATTGTGCCGACAGAATTGTATATTGTGCTGACAGAATCATCAGTACCTTGTGCTGACAGAATCATCAGTACCTTGTGCTGACAGAATCATCAGTACCATGTGCTGACAGAATCATCAGTGCCTTGTGCTAACAGAATCCTCTGTGCATTGTGCTGACAGAATCATCAGTGCCTAGTGCTGACAATCATCAGTACCTTGTGCTGACAGAATCATCATTGCATTGTGCTGACATAATCATCAGTGCCTTGTGCTGACAGAATCACCAGTGCCTTGTGCTGACATAATCCTCTGTGCATTGTGCTGACAGAATCCTCAGTGCCTTGTGCTGACAGAATCATCAGTACATTGTGCTGACATAATCATCAGTGCCTTATGCTGACAGAATCATCAATACATTGTGCAGACAGAATCATCAGTACTGTGTGCTGACATAATCATCAGTGCCTTGTGCTGACATAATCATCAGTACAGTGTGCTGACAGAATCATCAATGCATTGTGCTGACAGAATCATCAGTACCCTGTGCTGACAGAATCATCAGTGACATGTGCTGACAGAATCATCAATGCCTTGTGCTGACAGAATAATCAGTACCTTGTGCTGACAGAATCATCAGTGCCTTGTGCTGACCAAATCATCAGTACATTATGCTGACAGAATCATCAGTGCCTTGTGCTGAACGAATCCTCAGTGCATTGTGCTGACAGAATCATCAGTGCCTTGTGCTGACAGAATCATCAGTACCGTGTGCTGACAGATTCATCAGTACCTTGTGCTGACAGAATCATCAGTACCCTGTGCTGACAGAATCTGGGATCTTAGTACCCCCCAAAAAAAAAAGTTATATGTAAGCTGTTTTGAGTCATTTCAGAAAGTGACAAGTGTTATAGAAATGATGTTAGATGAATACAAGTAGTGGTTTTCTTCCGTGGCGGATATAGATTCACTGAATTTGCTTGTTATATTATCTATGCATTCTTCGATATTTGCAGCCATAATGTCATCTACACATCCTCTCAAACCACTTTCTCACTTTTGATGAAACTGTGTATGAAGCATCGCAGCAACTAGTTAAAAATTCAATAGATTCATTCCTTGAAATTAAAAATGGCTACCATATTGTATACTGTAGTACACTATTATTTTCGTGAATAATAAATACTGTCTCCGAATGTTATATCCGAAAATATGTACATTTTATCAAAATGTTGAATGTCATATACATAAACAGTCCCCTTTATTGTTATGTGTAAATTGTGCAATAAATATGTCAATAATGGATAATAAATAAAACAATATTGATTGCCTTCATTTAATTTGTCTGCTGGTAGTGAAAATGCATCCAACAACATCGTAATATCAATCAACAGAAAAAGGTTGTGTTGCGGAATTTAAACATATTTCTATATCTTGTGGAAGTCGTCATAGAGCAGTGATAGCTTGTTTGCTTCATGTGCAAAAGGCCCGGAGTTCGAGTCCTGCTAGAGCCATTATGATTGTGCTCTTAGGCAAGGCATTTAAATTCCACATTGCCTCTTCTCTCTCCTTCATGGCAATGGATTCCATCAGGAATGAGATCTCGAGAGAGATTAATATAAGTTTGAAAGAACTTGTTTCACAATCGAGCTAAAATAAATTTGTATAACATTTCTATATCGATGTTACATCAAGGCACAGAAAACAAGTTTATATGATACGGGCTTGACTCCAGCGAAGGGGCAAATATTATGCAAAAATTGAAGATACGAACAGGTTAATTTACACACCAATGAAATGAGCTTGTCGTTAAAATCTATTGAAATAGTATTACTGTTAATCACACATTATGCTGGGCTATTGAAATAGTATTACTGTTAATCACACATTATGCTGGGCTATTGAAATAGTATTACTGTTAATCACACATTATGCTGGGCTATTGAAATAGTATTACTGTTAATCACACATTATGCTGGGCTATTGAAATAGTATTACTGTTAATCACACATTATGCTGGGCTATTGAAATAGTATTACTGTTAATCACACATTATGCTGGGCTTGTGTTGATATTTTAGGAATGAATTGATTGAAAATGATTTGTATTGATCTATGACTTATAGCAACCTTTAAATTTATTTATAAACTTATCTTGCAAAATTGGTAAAGTGAGCATTCATTCATTTGCTTTGATGATTGATAAAACTAGTACAATGTAGAGGGAAAATTAATGTTAATTCATTTCTATCGGATATCTGTCATCCAGAAAACTAGTTACCACTACTCTCGATAGTCTAGGTTAATTTTGATGAAATTTGTCTTTGAAGTAAACATTTTGTTGATCACTGTATTACAGATATTTGAGGAAGCTGATCTGGACGATGATGATTCCCTATCATTTGCTGAATTTGAACATGTTATCTCGAAAGCTCCAGACTTTATAAAGTAAGTCATTGTCAGGAAGAATATTGAGCATGAAATGTTGATGTATAATTAGCTCACCTAAGATATATTCAAGATGAATTATTGGTATAGTTGGGTTCTTCGATGTCTGACAACAATTTGCTTCAAACGACATTGCCTTTGAAGCTGCTTGACCAATTTGATGAAACATGGTATGGATGTTTGGGGCAACCAATAGATCAAATATAGCTAAAAGCAAACTAATTGGAAATCCAAGATGGCTGCCTCATTGGCCATCTTGGAAATCTATCATCAACTTCTCCTGAACTGCTTGGTCAGTTTTGATGAAACTTGGTATGAACATCGGGGCAATTAGTAGATCAAAACAATACTCCAATCTGATATTCAAAATGTGTTCATATCTTCATAATATATTTCTCTGAAACCGTAGAGCCAATTCTGATGACACTCAATATTTCAGCTTCTAGTTCAGTTGCCTTATATACATTTACATCCACATTCTTGTCAGTGACTGCAGCACTCAGTCAGATAGTCACTGGTGGTGATTGGATGTTCGTTGTTGGCAGAATGCATTGAAAGGTTTGACTTTATTGTTACCCTTGTTGTAACAAAACATGTTCTATCATGCCTGGTTTCTCTCTTTCTAACTTGTTAATGAGAAAGTGGGGCACTGGAAGAAGCTAATGGCAGAGATATTATGAATTGAACCTGATCACGATTGCTAGAATGCCCTATATGAAGAAGCAGTTCACATATATAGCCCAAAATGGTGCTGATACAGGCGTAAAACCCTAAATATAAATATAACAATTGTTTCGCAATGATTGTAAAATCAATAATGTTAAAACTAGACAAATTCTACAAGGATTTCAGTAGTAAATGTCGTGGTATACGTAGCAAATGGCGGTAATCCATGTGCCTCGATTTTCACGTGTTTGTCTGTATTATTAATCTGATACCTTGTTAAGTTAATGTTATACTTGTTAACTTATATAATTATGTCTAACTCAAAATATAGTTTCTTTCATCTTGTATATTTCAGTTCATTCAGGATACGGCTCTAGGACATTGGATCAAAGTGCCATGTTGAACAATGCAAAAGTCATTCCACATTATATAAACCTGGTGTGGCTAATATCACGCTGACATTCTAAGACCATTACTTGTACACCACTTGTACCTTACTGTCATATTTAGATTGTGTATTTAGTCAGAAAAGTCGTGAATTCCCTGCACAAAAAGTAAAATTGTGTGGAAGATTTACATTTCATTTTATTTATAGTATTATGTTAAAGCTGAAGTTGTGGTAGCGCGTTATCTTCATGTGCGAGGCCCAGAGTTCTCGCCCAGAGTTCTCGCCCAGCTGTAGATTGTTACATGTACAGTTTAAAATTTTAATATGCTCAGCAGTAATGGTCGCACACCTGGTTTTCTTACGCCGATTACTTAAAACCAGCAAGTCTGTAAATGTTCAGCAGAAGGTTAAATATGTTAAAATAATAACATTTTATATAAATATGTGCAATCTGAGGCATTTGAAACAATATAATATTGAACAAGTTGATACCAGATTTTTAAGAATAATATTGTAGCATGCCATCATTTGCTGATAACGTAAATATTTATAATGTGCAGTTAACCGAGATGTAACCAAGATATTAAACTGCCCCATGAACCTCTCTAGGACGGGCCTTTCCTGTGCGCATACAGAATATCCCGTATGCAGAAATGTAAGCAAATTGTTGGAGGTCATCATTTTCGTAGTTATAACGAGCTTCTGCTACACTTGATATAAAGGCCCGGAGTTCGAGCCCCACTGGAGCAGTTACGATTGTGCCCTTAGGCAAGGCATTTAAATTCCACTTTGCCTCTTCTCTCTCCCTTGTGGCGATGTATTCCATCAGATGTGAGGTCTCGAGAGTGATTAATATATGTTGTAAGAACTTGTTTCGCAATCAAGCTAAAATAAATTTGTATAAACTACTAAAGTACTATTCAGTCTCACTCTAAGCACAATGCTTGTAATCAGAGTTTTAAAAATGTTTCTCTCAAAGGACTATTATTACTCCAGTATATAGTATATCTACAGTCTGTTTTCTAACACATTTCATTTATGTATCTATTTTTAGTTTAATTGTTTTATGTCCTCTTTTGCAGAATCTGGGGTATATAGCTTGCACATATCCATGGGTAGATGATTTGGGGTGTATAGCTTGCACATATATGTGGGTAGATAATCAGGGGTGTATAGCTTGCACATATCCATGGGTAGATGATTAGGGGTATATAGCTTGCACATATCCATGGGTAGATGATTAGGGGTATATAGCTTGCACATATCCATGGGTAGATGATTAGGGGTATATAGCTTGCACATATCCATGGGTAGATGATTTGGGGTGTATAGCTTGCACATATCCGTGGGTAGATGATCTGCGGTATATAGCTTGCACATATCCATGGGTAGATGATCTGGGGTATATAGCTTGCACATATCCATGGGTAGATGATCTGGGGTATATAGCTTGCACATATCCATGGGTAGATGATCTGGGGTATATAGCTTGCACATATCCATGGGTAGATGATCTGGGGTGTATAGCTTGCACATATCCATGGGTAGATGATCTGGGGTGTATAGCTTGCACATATCCATGGGTAGATGATCTGGGGTGTATAGCTTGCACATATCCATGGGTAGATGATCTGGGGTGTATAGCTTGCACATATATGTGGGTAGATGATCTGGGTATATAGCTTGCACATATCCATGGGTAGATGATCTGTGGTATATAGCTTGCACATATCCATGGGTAGATGATCTGCGGTATATAGCTTGCACATATCCATAGGTAGATGATCTGGGGTATATAGCTTGCACATATCTGTGGGTAGATGATCTGGGGTGTATAGCTTGCACATATCTGTGGGTAGATGATCTGCGGTATATAGCTTGCACATATATGTGGGTAGATGATCTGGGGGTGTATAACTTGCACATATCCGTGGGTACATGTAAATCATCAGGGGTATATAGCTTGCACATATCCATGGGTAGATGATCTGGGGTGTATAGCTTGCACATATCCATGGGTAGATGATCTGCGGTATATAGCTTGCACATATCCATGGGTAGATGATCTGTGGTGTATAGCTTGCACATATCTGTGGGTAGATGATCTGCGGTATATAGCTTGCACATATCCATGGGTAGATGATCTGTGGTGTATAGCTTGCACATATCTGTGGGTAGATGATCTGTGGTATATAGCTTGCACATATCCATGGGTAGATGATCTGTGGTGTATAGCTTGCACATATCTGTGGGTAGATGATCTGGGGTATATAGCTTGCACATATCCATGGGTAGATGATCTGCGGTATATAGCTTGCACATATCCATGTGTAGATGATCTGAGGTATATAACTTGCACATATCCGTGGGTAGATGATATGGGGTAAATAGCTTGCACATATCTGTGGGTAGATGATCTGGGGTATATAGCTTGCACATATGCGTGGGTAGATAATCTGGGGTAAATAGCTTGCACATATCTGTGGGTAGATGATCTGGGGTAATATAGCTTGTACATATCCATGGGTAGATGATCTGTGGTGTATAGCTTGCACATATCTGTGGGTAGATGATCTGGGGTATATAGCTTGCACATATCTGTGGGTAGATGATCTGGGGTGTATAACTTGCACATATCCGTGGGTACATGTAAATCATCAGGGGTGTATAGCTTGCACATATCTGTGGGTAGATGATCTGGGGTGTATAGCTTGCACATATCTGGGGGTAGATGATCTGGGGTGTATAGTTTGCACATATCCATGGGTAGATGATCTGGGGTATATAGCTTGCACATATCCATGGGTAGATGATCTGCGGTATATAGCTTGCACATATCCATGGGTAGATGATCTGGGGTATATAGCTTGCACATATCTGTGGGTAGATGATCTGCGGTATATAGCTTGCACATATCCATGGGTAGATGATCTGCGGTATATAGCTTGCACATATCCTTGGGTAGATGATCTGCGGTATATAGCTTGCACATATCAATGGGTAGATGATCTGCGGTATATAGCTTGCACATATCCATGGGTAGATGATCTGTGGTGTATAGCTTGCACATATCTGTGGGTAGATGATCTGTGGTGTATAGCTTGCACATATCTGTGGGTAGATGATCTGGGGTATATAACTTGCACATATCTATGGGTAGATGATCTGGGGTATATAGCTTGCACATATCTGTGGGTAGATGATCTGGGGTATATAGCTTGCACATATCCATGGGTAGATAATCTGGGGTATATAGCTTGCACATATCTGTGGGTAGATGATCTGGGGTATATAGCTTGCACATATGCGTGGGTAGATAATCTGGGGTAAATAGCTTGCACATATCTGTGGGTAGATGATCTGGGGTAATATAGCTTGCACATATCCATGGGTAGATGATCTGTGGTGTATAGCTTGCACATATCTGTGGGTAGATGATCTGGGGTAATATAGCTTGCACATATCTGTGGGTAGATGATCTGCGATATATAGCTTGCACATATCCATGGGTAGATGATCTGGGGTATATAGCTTGCACATATCTGTGGGTAGATGATCTGGGGTAATATAGCTTGCACATATCCATGGGTAGATGATCTGTGGTGTATAGCTTGCACATATCCATGGGTAGATGATCTGGGGTAATATAGCTTGCACATATCTGTGGGTAGATGATCTGCGGTATATAGCTTGCACATATCCATGGGTAGATGATCTGGGGTATATAGCTTGCACATATCTGTGGGTAGATGATCTGGGGTAATATAGCTTGCACATATCTGTGGGTAGATGATCTGCGGTATATAGCTTGCACATATCCATGGGTAGATGATCTGGGGTATATAGCTTGCACATATCTGTGGGTAGATGATCTGGGGTAATATAGCTTGCACATATCCATGGGTAGATGATATGTGGTGTATAGCTTGCACATATCTGTGGGTAGATGATCTGGGGTAATATAGCTTGCACATATCTGTGGGTAGATGATCTGCGGTATATAGCTTGCACATATCCATGGGTAGATGATCTGGGGTATATAGCTTGCACATATCTGTGGGTAGATGATCTGGGGTATATAGCTTGCACATATCCATGGGTAGATGATCTGGGGTATATAACTTGCACATATCCGTGGGTAGATGATCTAGGGTATATAGCTTGCACATATCCATGGGTAGATGATCTGGGGTATATAGCTTGCACATATCTGTGGGTAGATGATCTGGGGTGTATAACTTGCACACATCCGTGGGTACATGTAAATCATCAGGGGTGTATAGCTTGCACATATCTGTGGGTAGATGATCTGGGGTGTATAGCTTGCACATATCTGGGGGTAGATGATCTGGGTGTATAGTTTGCACATATCCATGGGTAGATGATCTGCGGTATATAGCTTGCACATATCCTTGGGTAGATGATCTGGGGTGTATAGCTTGCACATATATGTGGGTAGATGATCTGGGGTATATAGCTTGCACATATCCATGGGTAGATGATCTGCGGTATATAGCTTGCACATATCCATGGGTAGATGATCTGCAGTATATAGCTTGCACATATCCATGGGTAGATGATCTGTGGTGTATAGCTTGCACATATCTGTGGGTAGATGATCTGGGGTATATAGCTTGCACATATCCATGGGTAGATGATCTGGGGTATATAGCTTGCACATATCCATTGGGTAGATAATCTGGGGTATATAGCTTGCGCATATCTGTGGGTAGATGATCTGGGGTAATATAGCTTGCACATATCCATGGGTAGATGATCTGGGGTATATAGCTTGCACATATCCATGGGTAGATGATCTGGGGTATATAGCTTGCACATATCCATTGGGTAGATAATCTGGGGTATATAGCTTGCACATTTCTGTGGGTAGATGATCTGGGGTATATAGCTTGCACATATCCATGGGTAGATGATCTGGGGTATATAACTTGCACATATCCGTGGGTAGATGATCTGGGGTATATAGCTTGCACATATCCATGGGTAGATGATCTGGGGTATATAGCTTGCACATATCTGTGGGTAGATGATCTGGGGTATATAGCTTGCACATATGCGTGGGTAGATAATCTGGGGTAAATATCTTGCACATATCTGTGGGTAGATGATCTGGGGTAATATAGCTTGCACATATCCATGGGTAGATGATCTGGGGTGTATAGCTTGCACATAACTGTGGGTAGATGATCTGGGGTATATAGCTTGCACATATCCATGGGTAGATGATCTGGGGTATATAGCTTGCACATATCCATGGGTAGATGATTAGGGGTATATAGCTTGCACATATTTGTGGGTAGATGATCTGGTATGTATAGCTTGCACATATTTGTGGGTAGATGATCTGAGGTATATAGCTTGCACATATCCGTGGGTAGATGATCTGAGGTATATAGCTTGCACATATCCGTGGGTAGATGATCTGAGGTATATAGCTTGCACATATTCGTGGGTAGATGATTAGGGGTATATAACTTGCACATATCCGTAGGTAGATGATCTGGGGTGAATAGCTTGCACACTAACTACACGATTAGCGCAATTGTTAGCGCGCTCGCTTCTCACCAATGCAACCAGTGTTCGGACCGGGAAGTAGTAGTAGTAGTAGTAATAATCTTTATTTACATCTCATCATTGTACGTACAATATTTACAATAATATTACATGTATAGTTTACATAATGAAAGTACAATGCCACTCCGACATGGAGTTATAAGAGATGAACAAAAGTATACATACTCATTTATCACAGTGTGTTAGGGATAAAGCTGCAATGTCCCTGCTAATCGGATATTAAAAACTGCTCTAAGACAATTATAAAACACTGAAATACAAAATAGGTACTATTGCACACTGATTAAGAATTGGTCATATGAAATCTAACTTCGCTTTGATCAGATCATAGCGAATATGATTAGCAGTGATATTACAGACGAACTAAAAAAATGCAGTTAGAGATACAAGTAATAATGTCATTATTCACAAATTAAAAAATTATTTACATAATAAAAACTGACGCCTCTGTAGAATAATAAAACAGGTTTTGGCACAATTACGAATCATCTCTTGGTTTGAAAACAGGAAACAATATTTATCATAATCAGACATTGAGTAGAAATTGATATTACACGCATATGACTTTGAGAATAATTCCTGTCTTAAATAATTGTAAACTGGACAATTCAATATTACATGCATCTCATTTTCAATAGTAGCAGTATCACAAAACGGACAAATCCTAGATTCCTCTGGCAAACCTTCATACCGACCAGTCTCTATCCTAATGGGGGCAATCCCCAGTCGAAATTTGCAAAAAGCAGAACGATGTCTGGGTGGTAATACAATTTTGCAATATAGTCAGTTTTAAACAAATTATATACTCTCAATTATTCCGCCCGCGTCCAGAAGGACCTATGACATTGTTTATCTTGGTTGACCAAGAGTTTATATACTTATCATATGCTTTGACCTCTATAGTATGTGTGAAAGAACGAGATATGGGATTAGCAAAGCTAGTGTACGTAGGAAAATCATTAGCCTCATAATAGCACTTAACATTAAAATGCCAATTTCTACATGAACGACTAGCTTTACTATATGCCCAGAGTGCCACTCGCTTATTGATCCTTGCGGTATCCATACCTGAAAGTCTCGACCAATAAAGCGAGATACCTTTCCATTGTCGGACTATTGGGGGTTTCCAACCCATATTTCCTGAAATACCATTGTTTGGTGAATATTTGCCGACACCTAGAAAATACCTTAATGCCCTATTATGGACGGCTTCGATACACGAATATGATCGAAACCCCCACAAAGGAGCACTATAACTGATTACAGGCCAAACTACCGAATTGTATAACTTTGTAAAAACATCATAGGGCACACCACCCATTAATTTACATTTTGCAATAAGTAAGCCCAATGCGCGACTGACACTCTGAGAAACAGATTTAACTGTAATATTATTATCCAAATGTTCATGGAAAACAACACCTAAGTAAGTATATCTGTCAACAATATTAATCTGATTTATTCCACACGTGAACCTAAACTGTGTGCTTAATTCTGACTTGGGACGAAAGTGCACAACATTACTTTTAGACGCATTTACAGTCATATCATTTAGAGCACACCAATCATTTAAAGCATTCAGTAGCACTTGTAAATCATCAACAGACTCCGCTATTAACACAATATCATCAGCATAGAGCATTATACAAATTTTCTCATCCCCAATTGTGATACCAATACCAAATGTCTTAAGATATAGAGACAAGTCATTTATGTATAAATTAAACAAAAGAGGTGAAAGTATACAACCCTGACGTAAACCGCACTTGACATCAAACCATTCTGTCTTAAATTGATTAACTCTTACACATGACTTTACAGATGCATATAATGACTGCAATGCGCCAAACATTTTACCAGATATTCCTATATCAGATAAACGTTTCCATAAAATATTTCTATTAATAGTATCATAGGCCTTCTTAAAATCTATAAATGCACAGAACGTGGATTTGCGTAACTTTTGTCTTGACTCGATTATATTATTTACCCCAAGTATCTGGTCCGTTGTACTTCGACCTCTTCTAAAACCATTCTGATCATCTGATACTTTATCATTTGCCTCGGACCAAGTACTTAATCTACTGTTCAAAATGGAACAATATACTTTATACATAGCAGGGGCAAGTGAAATACCTCTGTATGATAACGGGTCCCTTCTGTCCAATGTAGAAGATTTTGGAATGGGATTAATTATACATTTACTCCAAACTGATGGTACAATGCCATTATCAAAGCATATATTAAATAAAATGTGAAGAAACGATAGCGCTGCATCGTTATTAAGTACTTCTACAGGGATACAGTCTATGCCACATGCTTTGCCTTTATTGACAGAATTGACCTTTCTGCAAACGCTACTTAGGCACGCCCCCCATAGTTACAGGTGCTCGCTGTAACCACGCGAGACAAGCTATCTAACAAAATGGCGTCTAACGCAGACCTGCATCGAGTTAATCTAGATAAAATTCCGTCGAATTTCTCGGTTTTATTTCACTCAGATAAGAATATCTCGTTGAAAGCAAGAAGGCAAGGGTTTTAGGTGAATTCAGGTGATTTCATATAATCCCTTGTTCGTCTAATGGTAGTTTCGTATACTAGTGCATTCGTATAATCACAGGTTCGTATTTTATATATATATAGTACTGCACTATACAGGCCCATTATAATAATGCTATTATTAGCTATTTAGGTAATTAGACACAATTATGAATGGGACTATGTAGCCGTGTGTTTGCCATACCAGGAGTGATTATCTATCTAGGTTTCAGGCCACTAATCAAGATTAATTAAAGTGAATGGGGGAGAATAAATAAATCATTCCGCATTTTCGATGATTCCAACGGTGGCACTTATCGCAACTAAGAGCATGCATACGGCTGGAAACGTGACGAGAGCAAAAAACACATGGAAAAATAGACGCCATGGTTGTAATGAAATTGATGTGAAGAGCATGATATTTATACATGATTCAAGGGCTTGGACATATGGCACGGCTCAGCTCTAAAGCTGATAAAACATGGGCATACAAGCCAGCATCACAAATGTTTGAGCCGACCAATCAAGGTGTGAAAAATAATATATTCTCCAGTAATTGATTAATTTGTCAACAGCCCATCTCATAATAACGTAGGTGTGAAGGTTATTTCTCTAAAGTACAGATATACGGATGAGGACGTGTTAAGTGTTCGTGGTAAATGCTTGCGCAGTCAACGGATGAGTGAACAACCACATCGTGTCAACTTTGACATCAAAAGAAATGAAATATGCTACCGTCTTGAGAGACTCGACCCTATGCCTCCTAGAAGACTCGAACATTAGGCCCAACAACTGAACACCAGTACGTTCACTGAGCTAATATGGGAATCCCACAGCTCTGCACATGCATGGGTAC
Source organism: Archivesica marissinica (assembly GCA_014843695.1). Classification (NCBI taxonomy): domain Eukaryota; kingdom Metazoa; phylum Mollusca; class Bivalvia; order Venerida; family Vesicomyidae; genus Archivesica; species Archivesica marissinica. The sequence goes on along the minus strand of CM026397.1, from coordinate 88,146,928 downwards.
TATTACTACTATATGATCCCTAGTCCACCATCCACGACAATATGTATGAACCACATGTATAATCACCACTATACTCCCATATCTCTTGTGAACGGTAGATTTATTAATGCAGAATATATTTTTTCGAAATATTTTATTATGCATAAATAAATTAATTTCAACCTACTTTTGTGCAAATATATGTTTGCATTAATTTTGGATGTATTCAGCTGGTCGTTTGGTCGTTCACACAACTTAATCCACCTTAGACATGTTTTCAAGATTTGTCTTAGGTTTTGAAAATGGCACGAATTTAACGTCACCTATCAATCGATCTGGATATCTACATCACTGTCACACAGCCCGTAACTACATCTTTTCACCATTGTCAATGACAGACAGCATTAATTAATTTTAAATATTTTTCAAAAAATAATTTCAGATCACGATCACTCGTTATCAGATTTGATTAAAATGTTACTACATAACTCGTTTATCTAACAGAACGATAAAACAATGACTCGGTGTAGTAATCAATTATATAATTATGTGCACACATTTTATAATTGACCAATTAGCACAATCAGTGCTAAATTCCGATGTGAAATACTTTGATCTTGATAGCAGTGGCCCCTATCGGGTATTATAACTCGGCGGTCTCTGTGATGTACCGTTAGTGGGTAAGTTGTTGATTGCTCCCAATAAACAGTGTGACACGCTTAAATTTGATTGCTGTGTTTGTGAGAAAAGAATGACTATATGGGGTCAGTCGGTGTTTTTATAGATGCATTGTTTTTAAAGCAGCTGTCTGGTATTTTGTGGTTCATATACACACTTTTAGATTTGTCCAAGGATTTTGAAATGGGTTGAATTTAACGTCGATCACCAGGATATCGACTAATTTTGTACTATAACTAACCCGCACACCAAAGCTACACATTTTCAACATCATTAAAACAATTTAAAACCCGTATTTTCGATCAAATTCACGCCTTTTCAAATTTGTCTACTCGTTACTAGTGTGTCTAATATGCATTGTTTGTCTAACAAGATGGCAGTGATAAACCGTTGCCGGGGGTGTGCGCGAATGGTGCGATGCGATTGGCTAACGCCAGCTGTCAATCAAAATCGGCAGAAAGGTCAATTAATAGCTTTATGGACTTCTAACACCGATACATGATTATTAAGATTAGCATCATCATCAGATATATTGCATATATTAGTAACATTATGTGCGGTTTTGAACAGAGAGCTAAAGTCATTTTTCCATCGTGATAAAACAATATCGATATCATTAGAAACAGACCCATCCTCTAAAACAACTTCCATTGGAATTCTGTTATTTTTCTTACAGTTTACTCCAATTTTACCAATTGATTTCCAAAACTTAGTAGTATCAACAACGCATTCATCTAATAGTTGAGATTGTAATGAGTACCAATGGAAACGCTTAGCTCTCTGAACCTCGCGGTCAAACAACTTACGGGTACGGACATACTCAGATTTTAGTGTAAGCCTATTACTCTTATCTGTACATGATAACCAAACCTTTTCAGATTTACAAACGTTATTCCATAAATCAGTCAATCTGTCCGACCACAATGGTTTACCTGGGCGGCGTTTTTTATTATACATACCATATTTAATTACCTTACAATGTAAATTATCCGACATATTCTGTTGGACAATCCCACACCAATCGTTGTAAACATCATCAATATCAGATTGAGTTCGAAAACTACATTCCAGTTTTGAAATTGTTTGGTTAACATGAAACAACGATTCTTGACTGAGCATAAAATCAGATGGAACATTAGTAACATCATATTAATTTATAATGGCTATCTTCCTGTTCATTAATATAATGCGGTACTTGATCATGAAGGTAACTATCGATCATAATAGTCCACATAAGTAGCGAATGGTCTGGCAATGCACTAGATGTAATAGAAGAAACATGTTTGGTTTTATTAATAAGATCTGTCACTCTGATAACTTTAAATTGTTCAAATTTAGATAAACAGTCATGACTGACAAAGCAATAATCCACTACAGAACTTCCTTTAGTAGAAATAGAGGTAAAATCATTACCCCCCATTACCACGACCATTCAACATACACATATTTACATTGACTAAAAAGTCTAACAATAATTCACCATACTTATTAAGATTAAAATCAATTGACCTTTCTGCCGATTTTGATTGACAGCTGGCGTTAGCCAATCGCATCGCACCATTCGCGCACACCCCCGGCAACGGTTTATCGCCGCCATCTTGTTAGACAAACAATGCATATTAGACACATTTGAAAAGGCGTGAATTCGAAAATACGGGTTTTAAATTGTTTTAATGATGTTGAAAATGTGTAGCTTTGGTGTGTGGGTTAGTTATAGTATAACATTAGTCGATATCCTGGTGATCGCCATTAAATTCAACCCATTTCAAAATCCTTGGACAAATCTAAAAGTGTGTATATGAACCACAAAATACCAGACAGCTGCTTTATAAACAATGCATCTATAAAAACACCGACTGACCCCATATAGTCATTCTTTTATCGCAAACACAGCAATCAAATTTAAGCGTGTCACACTGTTTATTGGGAGTAATCAACAACTTACCGGTACATCACAGAGACCGCCGACATAATATACACATCGGAATTTAGCACTGAGTGTGCTAATAATTGGTCAATACTACACCGAGTCATTGTTTTATCGTTCTGTCAGACAAACGAGTTATTTAGTAAAATTTTAATCAAATCTGATAACGAGTGATCGTGATCTGAAATTATTTTTTGAAAAATAATTACAAATTAATTAATGCTGTCTGTCATTGACAATGGTGAAAAGATGTAGTTAATGTAGTGATAGTAGATATCCAGATCGATTGATAGGTGACGTTTAATTCGTGCCATTTCCAAAACCTAAGACAAATCTTGAAAAATGTCTAAGGTGGATTAAGTTGTGTGGACGACCAGCTGAATACATCCAAAATTAATGCAAACATATATATTTGCACACAAGTAAGTTGAAATTAATTTATTTATGCATAATAAAATATTTCGAAAAAATATATTCTGCATTTATAGATCTACTGTTCACAAGAGATATGTGAGTATAATGGTGATTAAAATTATACATGTAGTTCATACATATTGTCGTGGATGGTGGACTAGGGATCAGATAGTAGTAATAGTACCATGCATGTGCAGAGCTGTGGGATTCCCATATTAGCTCAGTGAACGTACTGGTGTTCAGTTATTGGGCCTAATGTTCGAGTCTTCTAGGAGGCATAGGGTCGAGTCTCTCAATACGGTGGCATATTTCATTTCTTTTTATGTCAAAGTTGACACGATATGGCTGTTCACTCTTCCGTTGACTGCGAAAGCATTTTCCACGAACACTTAACACGCCCCTCAGCCGTTAAATATATCTGTACTTTAGAGAAATAACATTCACTGAAAAACTTAAACCATTGCTGTCTTGCTTTCAACGAGATATTCTTATCTGGGTGAAATAAAACCGAGAAATGCGACGGAATTTTATCTAGATTAACTCGATGCCAGACTGCGTTAGACGCCATGTTGTTAGATAGCTTGTCTCGCGTGGTTACAGCGAGCACCGGTAACTATGGGGGGGGGGCGTGCCTAAGTAGCGTTTTCAGAAAGATCAATTACTTCCCGGTCAGTTACAACATCGATTCCTTTAATGTAATCATCATCATCTCCACATCTACTATTAAAGTCACCACATATATACATAGTTCCGCAATCTGTATACAAGTAAATAATAGAGAGCAGCGAATCATAAAAGTTATTGACATCAAATATCCTAGACGAATTTGCAGGAGGAAGATAAGATACACAAGGCAGGATTGTAATATTATCTGACTTGTGACACAATTTAAGCAGTAAAATACCCTCATTAGAATTATCAACTATAGACACATTAAAATGTGTAAAGTATTTCTAATAAAAAATCCAACACCGCCGGAGCCGATCCTGGCATTTCTATGAATGCGAGTTCTGTTGTGGCCATACCATGTAAAACCCTCCAAGCGAAGCACATCGTTGGCAAGTAAATGGCTCTCGGCAATACCTAAAATATCTAAGTCATTTGATAAAACACACGAAGACCTAAGCATGTAATTGTCAGAGTTCTCATCTGCTTTCCAACATTCCAAAACCCGGCACGAATCTACCTACGCTCACGGTTGTAACCACCAGTGCGGCCTCGAGAAAACGAACCTCCAGACCGACCATATCCTCCAGCCATGCCCCACTGAACACGTTGGACATCCCGGCGTTCGTCAAGAGGAGTATCTCGGTTTTCATTACGGTGTTGATCGTCGTGGGAATCAGGGCGGTTTTCCCGATGGTTCACAGAGTAATGCGGATTGTGGTGTCCAGAGGCGTGACTACGATTATCCTTGCTCTCGTAGTTCCTATTAATGATTCGAGATCCCCTCATTTGTAAATTATCAGCGTTCAGGGCACCCAAAATAGTGGCAAAGTTCACATTCGCAGCACGATCAGCAGGGGCTTCATCATGATGAATGAACACCTTGGGGAATTGACGGCTATCCCTCAACTGAGGTTTGGCTTTCATGACTGCTTGCTTGTCACTCCTGGTCTTTAACGTTGCAATTATCACACCAGGTTTAGAGTCACTATAAGACTTCTTTCGGTCGGCTTTGCTCACAGTAACGTTGGCAAGTCTTAGACCATCTTTGATCAGGCCATTAACTTTGGCCTGTGTACTCTCGCTGGCACTCTCTGGCATGTTGCGAATAACAATGTTCAGTGTCCGATCATAAGATGAGTGTTGTCCTGTGGAAGATGTAGAAGAAGTTGGAAGAGATGATATATGATCACGTATATCAGTAATATCAGCAGTTAGTTCTGCTTTCATAGATTGTTTGAAATATTCAAATTTAGAGTCCATTTTCACGTCCACATCACGTTTGATTTTACTTATTTCGCTATTAACACGTTTGTCAAGAATTTGAGAAACTTTGTTTGCAATACGATTCTCTAATGAAGCTTGCAGATCGTCAATACGTTCATTCAGTGACATATACATCATATTAACGTCAGCGGACAGCTTGTCAAACATCTGTTGAAGAGTAGGTGTAGCGCTGCCGTGCACTTCTGCTTGTGAAACAACATTGTTGCGAGGTGCTGGCTGTGGAGCAACATGATTGTACAGGTTCCGCTTGGCTCTAACAGGAGTTCGTTCGGTAAGTATGCCCGGTGAAGTACTACTTCTGGCTTTCTTGGACGCAGTATCACAAGTACCTGATACTGAACGATGGCGTTTACGTTTACTAGCCTCAGGAGTGTCCACTCATGAGATTAACTGCGACGACATAATAGACTGCACATAGTCGGCAGCCTCCGATACAACGATTGAATGGGTCGATTGCGTAGACATTATACTGAATAGTTAGTTAACTAGCTAAAGCCAATGGGCTCACTGTACCTTTATGTACTTTCTAGCGCGCACCAACAGACCGCACAATCTATGTGAACGATCAATTTTTTACCGCTACATTCACGACCTTTATCAAATATGTCCAGCGATTAAACGTATGCTCCAATGCTTGACGATTTTTTTTCGATATAGGATCTTTACAAACCGAGAACGCTAATCTGGAATGCTAAAGCATGTACCTGTTACTAAATATAGTAACACTCAATATGCACCCGGTAAAATGTCACAAAGTCCTCTAAAACAAAGTCACTATTCACAATCACAGAATTTCAAAAGTACCTTTCATCACGTCCTTACAAATATAAAATATATCCAACAATCACAATAAAACTAATTTCACAACGCAAATACTGTTCTCGATAAGAAAGTAAACAACTAGTCGACATTGACCGGAAGTATGTGAGATGGTTGCCAGATTGGACAGGTGTGTTTTCTCCAACACGAATGACCACATGTACGCTTTCATCCGCTCCAACGAGAGTGATTAATATAAGTTGTAAATCGCAATCGTTGTAAAATAAATAAAGTTTAAAAACTACACAACGGTTTGACCTACATTTATAGAGGAGGTAATTAGATAATTAATGTTGGGGTCAGCTAAAGGTCATGGCATCATAGTGACTGTAAAACCTATTCCATTCAAAAAATGCAGAACTGTCTGAATCTCTTTATCAAACGTTGTAGGGTGGGATGGGGTGCATGTTTTACAAACATTTCTTGCGCCTTGATTTTAATGATTCCAAAAGATAATGTTGAGTTCACTCAATAAATTAAGTGTTTCATGTACATCCCCAGCTATTCCGAGCTTGTGTGCCATCATGTTATTGGTACCTCGATAACGATTAATGTGACAAGTGTAAATATAACTAACAAAGTAAAACTTGTAGCTTTTCAAAGATATTGCTATCAAGCTCAAATTGATAGCCTGTTCATTTCTATTAGATGTACATTTTGTATATACAATAAGGGAGTCAATTTATTTATAGATACTTCAATTTCATAACTAATATGTAACCGTTTTCAACCTTTCTAAATTTCGAAGAGTTTATACATTTATAATTTAGAATTTTTGTTCGTTACAATTAAGCACATCAAATACTTCATATCTTTACACAGATAATTACTGCCATTCACACTAGATAGTTATTATGCAACATCTATATTACTCGTCTGCGCAATATGATGACAGGAGATTAGTGTCAAGCCGTATAAAAATTAATTGTTTGTTCTGTTGCATATTTGGATACATAATAAATGTGTCGGCCAGGCGTCTGCCACAGGGATGTAAGCCACGGGCATTATGGGTCCATGAAGATTCAAATTTCACCCATTGGCTGCCCAACCTGGATAGGTGGGTGTTTCAAAATTCACACATTGGCTGCCCAATCTGGGTAGGTGTGCGTTCGAATCCAACACTAGCTGATATACCCCAGAAATTATGGATACATTACGCTAATCCAGAATCTGAAACAGGTTAAATAAATAAGAATTAAATATTTCGTAAAATTTAAATTTTGAATTGGATCTTTTAATTATAGGTAAGAGTCTTTAATATTCTTTTGTTCTCTTTAATAAGCATTGACGTCGCACTATATTGTATGATTTTATGATAGCTGACTTAAATATTAATTGACCTTTCTGCCGATTTTGATTGACAGCTGGCGTTAGCCAATCGCATGGCACCATTCGCGCACACCCCGGCAACGGTTTATCGCCGCCATCTTGTTAGACAAACATTGCATATTAGACAAACTAGTAACGAGTAGACAAATTTGAAAAGGCGTGAATTTGATCGAAAATACGGGTTTTAAATTGTTTTAATGATGTTGAAAATGTGTAGCTTTGGTGTGTTGGTTAGTTATAGTACAAAATTAGTCGATATCCTGGTGATCGCCGTTAAATTCAACCCATTTCAAAATCCTTGGACAAATCTAAAAGTGTGTATATGAACCACAAAATACCAGACAGCTGCTTTAAAAACAATGCATCTATAAAAACACCGACTGACCCCATATAGTCATTCTTTTATCGCAAACACAGCAATCAAATTTAAGCGTGTCACACTGTTTATTGGGAGTAATCAACAACTTACCGGTACATCACAGAGACCGCCGACATAATATCCCGATAGGGGCCTATTGCTATTATCAAGATCAAAGTATTGCACATCGGAATTTAGCTCTGATTGTGCTAATAATTGGTCAATTATAAAATGTGTGCACACAATTATAGTATTGATTACTACACCGAGTCATTGTTTTATCGTTCTGTCAGACAAACGAGTTATTTAGTAAACTTTTAATCAAATCTGATAATTACATATTAATTAATGCTGTCTGTCATTGACAATGGTGAACATATGTAGTTACGGGCTGTGTGACAGTGATAGTAGATATCCAGATCGATTGATAGGTGACGTTTAATTCGTGCCATTTCCAAAACCTAAGACAAATCTTGAAAAATGTCTAAGGTGGATTAAGTTGTGTGGACGACCAGCTGAATACATCCAAAATTAATGCAAACATATATATGTGCACACAAGTAAGTAGAAATTTATTTATTTATGCATAATAAAATATTTCGAAAAAATATATTCTGCATTTATAGATCTACTGTTCACAAGAGATATGTGAGTATAATGGTGATTAAACTTATACATGTGGTTCATACATATTGTCGTGGATGGTGGACTAGGGATCAGATAGTAGTAATAGTACCCATGCATGTGCAGAGCTGTGGGATTCCCATATTAGCTCAGTGAACGTACTGGTGTTCAGTTTTTGGGCCTAATGTTCGAGTCTTCTAGGAGGCATAGGGTCGAGTCTCTCAAGACGGTGGCATATTTCATTTCTTTTAATGTCAAAGTTGACACGATGTGGTTGTTCACTCTTCTGTTGACTGCGAAAGCATTTTCCACGAACACTTAACACGTCCTCATCCGTTAAATATATCTGTACATTAGAGAAATAACCTTCACTAAAGAACCTAAACACTTGTTGACTTGCTTTCAACAAGATATTAATATCTGGGTAAAATAAAACTGAGAAATTCCACGGAATTTTATCTAGATTAACTCGTGTGGTTACAGCGAGCACCTGTAACTATGGGGGGGGGGGCGTGCCTAAGTAACGTTTGCAGAAAGGTATTGCAATCAGGTCTTCTCTGATATAACAAAGGAGGTAAATTGATCAAATAGAGAACTATTTTGCTAAAATGCCATTGCAGCACTAGCAAATAGATGCATGAAACCGCACACAACTTTCTATGTTAATTTAACCGAGACCGGCGAATAATAACTAGAATATTCACAATACACATAATGAATATACTGACCAAGCAATAATACGTTTGTAGTTGATATTAGATAATTTCCGTCATTTCAAAATAGTTGTTTCTTACGTCTAGTATATTTCATATGGGCTCACTTACGATTGTGTGTTGAATAGCATGTGCGACGGTTTCTAAGGCATTTATGAGATGTTGGCAAAATGGAAGAAAACAGCTTTCTTTAATGATTTCCACAATCCATGCCATAAACCATTCAACATGAGTTATCGCGTCTAGAATAGCATTGACTTCCCGTCAGCCACTTTATCAAAGTACTATTAAGCTACTGTTTCAATAGTTCAAATAAACAATTGTCTAAATATGACATGCATCGTATTGACCCAGATATCATCCGTTCATAGAGTGTGACAGACATTATTGTGCCCTTTGTTTATACAGTACACAAGTCTTTATTATTGTGTATAATAAAGATTTTCGAACATAGTATTTCTTTCTAGGACAGGTAAACCTGTCATAGAGAGTTAGATCGGTATATCTAGATCTGGAAGGTTGTTTATATTTGAAAGTTCAAATATTAATAAACGCAATATTTATACATGTATACGGGTTGTGAAAAGATTCGGGTTGTTTGGCCAGCAACAGTCTTTTTTTCCACAGCGTGCAAGTTCCGCGTTACACGTGCTTGGACGCATTGTGAAGTTCAATATAATTGAATTTGACACTCGATCATTGTAATCCGTATATACGTAGTATTATTTGAAGAGCGATTAATTTTCAAATACATTATCTATCGATCAGAATGTTCGCGTTCACGTACCGTGAACGCGAAAATTCTGTTCAATTCGAAATTATTTATTTTGAAAGAATATGTCACTAATCTTCTCTTTCAAAATCCGATAATCGGATAAATGTAACGACAGGTAGTTTTGTACATTGATAACATCAATTGGAAAGATAGCTCAGTGGTTAGTGTGTTGGACCACGGTATTGTCTCGCTTTGTATAGGTTCAGCCGACTGAGGTAATTTTTTTCTATTTTTTTTTATTTCTTCAGTATTGGACTTATTAAAATTTCAAGACTTGATATATTTGTTTGTTATTTTTTACTTCTTGATATTGACTATAGTGTTCTACTATGTAGAATAGGGTGTACTATTATCAATACAAGCACGTACTTTGTGTTGATATCATAAACTTATTTGCATATTCTGCACATACAACTGTGTACTTTGATAGTAATACTTATTGTGTTTTTGTTTGCTATGATATTGTGTACACACTTTGTAAAATATTCATGTCGGTGTAAAACTGGTGTCGGAAGTTTAAATTGTTGAATAATTGAACTGAATTGAATATTGATGTTAATGATTTGAAAGTGAAAGTGAAATCATGGCAGAATACATATCGGAGAGAGAATTAAAGAAACTGAGAAGGGAACGATTAGCAATGGAAGCTAAGGAAAAGGAAGTAGAAAAGAGGATAAGGAAGGAAAAAATAAGAATAGATAAAGAGATAAAATTGAAAGCAATGGAGGAATTAAGGAGTCAGAGAGACACATTAGTGAAATCTAGACAACGGAAACAGGAGGAAACAATGGATTTGAGAGAAAGAGAGAAGGGGATAGTGAATGAAAAAGAAATGTTAGATAAGGGGAAGAAATTGAAAGCAAGGGATGAATTACGGACTCGGAGAGACACATTAGTGAATAGTAGACACCAGAAGCAGGATGAACCAATGGGTTTGAGATTAGAGCATAATATGAACAAAGAATTAGAGAAGAGAAGGATAATGTTAGAAATGGAGATAAATAAATTAGAAAGCATGGAAACAGATATGATATTGGAGAAGAATGGAACAGGGAGTTATACACAATGTGATATGGACAGTATGCACAACAATGTAGAAGGACATGTTGATACAGATGATGAATCAGATATTAGTGGAGAAATTATTGTTGGTGAAGCCAACATAGTCACTGAAGAGGAATATGATGATCATGGTGAATATATAGGAATTAGAGATGGCGGAAATGACACATTGGACAAGGAAAATATGTCGCATTTTGTAAAAAGAGATATGTATATAGATGAGACAGAGTTTGGTGGATACGATATATGGAGTGAGGACAACAAAGTCACTGAAGATGAATATTTTTGATCCAGAATACTTATCGGATCATGATGATATAGAATTTGGAGATGGTAGAAATGACATGTTGGACAAAGAAATGAGATGGTTGGAGAAGAAGGCAACACATATTCCAAGAAAGATATTTAATAGTACACAGACACAGAACAAGAGATACATGATGAGTATGAAATATATAGGCAAGAACAAGAGCTACAGAGGGAGCTGAATATGAAACAAGCATATGCTGGTAGTAAGACTAACTTGGACACAACAAGAAAGAAAGTATTTAGGAAAGGTGTTAGAGATATAGATGAGGAAAGAACACTAGAAAAGTGAGAAAAGAAGTTGTGAAAGTTAAACAGGAAAATGAAGAAGATGAAGAGTATGAACTATTGGAAAGAATACAGAGATTGAAATTGATGGAACAAGAGGTAGAAAAAGAAGCAAGGAGGAAAAGAATGTTGAAGGAAAGGAAACGAAAGGAGATGGATATGGAAAGGAAATTGAAATTGGAACAAGAGAAGAGACGTCTGAAAGACAACAGAATAAAGGTACTGAAAGATCAGGAAAAGATGTTAGAAAAGAGTTTAGTCAAAATGCAAACTGAATTGAGTTTACTGGATACTGACACAAGTGATGACAGTGATATTGACGCTAAGCGAACACTTAGACAGAACAGCACAAAGAGTAGAATGAAAGATGGTAGAAAGCACATAGAAATGAATGATGGCAACACTCTTGCTGATATAGTTGAAAGACAAATTACAGAAAGAGAAAAAGTTAGATCACATATATACAAACCGACAGTGCCAAAGTTAACAGAGAGTTATTTTGAAGAATGGAAAATTGAAATTAACGTCATGATAAGATCAGACCTATATCAAGAGGATATTTTACGACAGGCTGTGAGAAATTCACTTAGTGGATACACCAGAAAGATATTATTAACATTAGCCCCAGATGTCACAACTAAGGATATTGTAGACAAACTTGACACGGTGTATGGGAATGTTAGATCAGGAGAATCAGTAATTGCAGAATTCTACCAATCTAATCAAAAGAAAGACGAGGGTGTTTCAGAGTGGGGAATTAGACTAGAAGGTATTTTGCAGACAGCAATAGATAAAGGACACATACAAAGGAACCAGAAAGATAATATGCTAAAAACAAGGTTTTGGAGACATCATTACAATGTTGAATTAAGAAATGCAACACGGATATGCTATGAAACAGCTATTGATTTTGAGGATTTACAGAGACAGATAAGAAAAGAAGAAGCAGAGATGAGACTTGTGAAGAACAATGATGCTCCAAAACATATTAATACTCAACAGACGGAGATGAAAGAGCAGATGGCCATATTAAAAGACTTGGTTGAGAAAATGAAGAATATGGAGATAAAGTTGAACGATATGAAAACACAGACACATTTGGAGAGTCAGGATAGAAAATATAGACAAGATGATAACAGGGAGCCATATGAATATCATAACACATTGAATCAAAATTGGAATAGGGGAAGAGGATTTAACCAGAGAACCGTTGGATACGGAAGAGGACAATACAGAACAACTATGAGAGGATATGGATACGGAAGAGGACAATACAATGATAGACGCGATTCAGCAGATACTAGGAATTACACATACGATCGAAATACTCATAATGAAGGAAGAAATGATGGACATAGTGATGCTATAAAACATGAACAGAAGACTTTAAACTGAAAGGTGCTCTGTCTACGGGGCAGAACCAGAGCACAAAAGAATACGATAGCCCTACAGCAACAGTCTTTGATCGACTAATCGGTGAATCAAACCAAACAAAAGTGAATATAAATGGAATAGAAGCACCTGCTTTAATAGACAGTGGATCAATGGTCAGTACCATGTCTGAACGTTTTTACAACAGCATGACCGACCAACCTGATATGAAAAGCTTAAATGATTTTGGACTGGAAATTAATGGAGCCAATGGATCAACACTACCGTATTTAGGATATATAGAAGCTAAAATAGAAACAAACATATCAGAATATCCAGTCTATACACTTTTCTTGGTTGTACAAAATACAGAATTTCATTCAAATGTACCCATCTTACTTGGTACCAACGTCATCAGAGAAATTAATCTACATAGAACATTACACACCGACATTTCTAAAGAATGGGAAACAGCATTTATGTCAATGACAACTAATATTGGTAAAGTAGCAGCAACTAGAGATATTTTACTACATCCGAGGGAAACCAGGACAGTCACAGGTTTACTAAGAAAATATAGAAACGTTGAGGCGGCATACCGAACCCATAGAGGAACACAGCGTACATAATGCGATTATTTGTCCACGAGTTGTATCTGGAAATAATCCCGGAAAGACAACAAGAATACCTGTCAGAATATGTAACATTTCTGCAAAACCTATTAAAATAAGAGCAAAATCAGACATTTGTCAGCTACAAGAGGTTAAAGTGCTACGACAAGCAGACATATCCACTCCAATAAAATCAGTGTGCTCTGCATCCATCCAACCTGAAAACGAAATCAAACAATATGAGAAACATGACTGCACTACCAAGTACGGGGTGGATTTAGAGGAATCCAATCTCACCAATGACCAAAAGAAGAAAGTATACAATTTATTTGAGAAGTGGGAGAATATATTTGCAAAGACACCACAAGAATTAGGACATACGTCAGAAGTTCGCCACAAAATTAGCCTAACTATTGACGAACCGTTTAAGGAACCATACCGGCGAATACCACCAGCTATATTCAGGAAATGCTAGATATAGCAGCTATAAGAAATTCAAAAAGCCCATGGTCATCCAATGTAGTAATAGCAAGAAAGAAAGATGGATCAATCCGATTTTGCATAGATTTTTGAAAACTTAATTCAAGAACGAAAAAAGACGCATATGCCATACCACGTGTAGAAGAGACGTTACACTTATTATCTGGAGCTAAATACTTCTCAAAACTTGACTTAAAAACAGGATATTGGCAGGTCGATATGGCTGAAGAAGACAAAGAGAAAACAGCATTTCAAGTAGGAGGACTGGGATTTTACGCCCCAGCAACTTTTCAAAGATTTATGGAGCGATGTATGGGTGACCTAAATCTGAAGGATTGTCTAATATATGTCGACGATATCATTATATTCTCTGAGGACATAGATTCACACCTTGACAGATTAGACAATGTTTTTGAGCGACTCTCTTCGTACAACCTGAAAATTAATCCATCCAAATGCGAATTCTTTAAGACTAAAACTACTTACCTGGGACAAGTTGTTTCATCAGAAGGCATACAAGCTGATCCGCAGAAAATAGATGCCGTTATAAACTGGCCAGCACCAAGAAATGTGAAAGAAATCCGGAAGTTCTTGGGCTTCACGGGCTACTATAGGCGCTTCATCAAAGGATTTGCAACAATCGCTCGTCCTTTGAATGAACTCTTGATTGGCCACCCAGCAGGGAAACAACAAAAGACAATTAAAAAAAGCAAACCACCAGTAAAGAAAACACCTTTTAAGTGGGAGGAAGCACAACAGAAAGCATTTGAAGATCTGAAAGTAAGACTCACTAACCCACCAGTATTAGCCTACGCCGATTACAACATTCCCTTCACGCTACATACTGATGCATCTTGCAAAGGCTTGGGGGCCGTCCTCTATCAGCGACAGGATGGCAAAGAACGCGTTGTAGCGTATGCCAGTAGATCGTTGAAGTCAGCTGAGAGGAATTATCCAGCTCACAAGCTCGAGTATCTCGCCCTCAAGTGGTCCGTAACGGAAAAATTCCACGATTACTTGTATGGCGCTGTATTTGAGATTGTGACTGATAACAATCCTCTCACGTACGTAAATTCTACAGCAAAACTAGACGCAACAGGACAACGTTGGATGGCAGCCCTTGTCAATTATAACTTTCATCCTAAATATAGAGCAGGCAGACAGAACGCAGACGCCGATGGATTATCTAGGATCCCAGAACATTTAGACGAGGCTATTGGTCAAGCAGTGATGTCAGCCATGGCAACAGCAGCAACAGCAACAATAGAAGAGACACCGTATGCATTCAGTGTAATATCGCCAGATTCTCTTCCTGTTGTTGATCCACCAACAGATGTTCCTGACGATTTACTTATTGCCCATTCCCTGAGTTCCAAAGATTGGAAAACAGCTCAGCTGAAGGATCCAGCCATATCAGACATACTTAAACACCTCCAGGAAGGTACGAAGCCGACTGCTCTGCGGGCTTCAACCAGTTTTTCACCGAGTATAAAGTATGTACGGGAATGGGCTAAACTAGAGCTCAAGGATGGGGTACTCTATCGCAGGGGTATTGTTAACGACCAACAATATAACCAGCTCATCCTACCAGAAAATCTACGTCATGATGTTTTCCAGGCTCTTCACGACGACTTAGGACACCAGGGCAGAGATAGGACAACATCTTTGCTCAAACAGAGATTTTACTGGCCAGGAATGGATAGTTTCATCCGTGATAAAGTTGCCTCATGTCCAAGATGTATCCGCCGTAAGACACCACCTTCCACAGCATCCCTTGTTAATCTTACTTCTACATCTCCCATGGCTATTGTATGCATTGATTTCCTCAGTTTGGAGAGGTCAAAGGGTGGTTTTGAGCATATACTTGTGATCACGGATCATTTCACGCGATATGCTCAGGCCTATCCAACGACATATCAAACTGCGAAAACCACTGCTAAAGTATTGTTCGAAAAGGTTATTGTTCATTATGGATGTCCTACCAGAATCCATAGTGATCAAGGGGCTAATTTCGAGTCTTCGCTCATCAAGGAGCTTTGTCAGTTAGCAGGTGTAATTAAATCTCGTACCACACCATATCATGCTATGGGCAACGGTATGGTGGAGAGGTTTAATCAAACCCTGCTAAAGATGCTTGGTACTCTTGAGGAAGAGAAGAAAGCTGATTGGAAATCTCACGTTGGTCCCCTTGTGCATGCATATAACGTTACATCTCACCCAAGTACAGGTTTTTCACCGTATTATTTAATGTTCGGCAGACAGCCCAAGTTAGCAGTCGACGCTCTTCTTGGGTTGAACACTGATGATATCAGTGCGAAATCCAAGAATGAGTACGTCAGGAAGCTCCGGGAAAGATTGAAAACCGCATATCGGAAAGCGAAGGACACAGCCCTAAAGACAGCATATGTCAACAAACGGTACTATGATACAAAGGCGAGAGCTGCAACCATTCAACCTAGTGATTTGGTTCTTGTTCGGAACGTGTCCATCCGCGGAAAGAAGAAGATTGCAGACAGGTGGGAGCAAGAACCATATATCGTCGTCAATCAGGAATTCCCAGACCAACCTGTATTTGACGTGAACAAGAATGTGCCCAACGCCAGGAGAATACGACGTCTCCATAGGAACTTGCTACTTCCGTTAGGAGTTGCTTCAGAACCAGCACCAGATACAGAGGCGGTACAACGATACGTTATTCCACACCGTAGACGTGACTCTCACATAACAACCAGTGCAACAGACGACGATTCCGGTGATGACACGGGTGTACAGGTACCTAGGAGATCACGTAGAGAAATCAAAATTCCTAGATGGCAACAGTCTGAAAACTGGAGATTATAAGTGCAACATAGTTATAGCACAGACGTATGAGCTTACATTGTATATATATGTTTTTACACATTTATTAGGTATCACTAATGTAATGTAACATTAGTGTTATATTCGGGTAATTCACGTATACGTCAAATACGTCTATTAGCCATGAGTGTTGTCGTCACATATTGTGTTGTCAGTTAGTGACATGTGTAAGTAAATAGAGCAGTTATTGACACACATATTCATTTGTCACTTTTGGACGAATGCTCATCCATATGTATGTGTTGTCATATTAATATTGTTTTGTATACATTTCAGGTATATGGAACTTCCTGTCTACATGTATTTATAAAAACTTGAAATGATATTGTGTTGGCATACTTCTAATTTCAGGTATACTTATGTAATTTCGTGTTACATGTAAATACTTGAAGAAATGTTTACATGTATTAATACTTAATAATTTCGTTTTCAGGTATTGAAATATTTGAAAATGTCGAGACGACATTTTTCCAACTGGGGGGAATATGTCATAGGGTGCAATTGTTGTTAATAAATACAAACTCTTTGAACACATATATTCGCTTGTCATTTTTTGCCCCTATTTGAAGCAGTGAGTTGAAAACGTTGTAACACCTTCAGTTAGTTTGTAACGTAGCATATGTAGTACAGTGTAGTATAGTTTTAGTTATTTCCCTTGGACCAATAGTTATAATAAGTGACACGTACATTTGACCTGACACATGACAATATTTAAGCACGTGCTCTTTACTAACCAATCACTGCATGCATATGAGACATCCGCCATTTTCACAAAATATAAACAAGACGCCATTAATTATGTGCTACAAATAAACCATATTATGTAGGAATATATATATATATACCTTCAGGTAACTATTGCTACTCTTTTTGACTACCATCCCGATAATATATTATTCATGTACATTGACTGATAACCTGTTAGTTTTTGAGAAATGTCGATCAGATGTAAAGACTTGATTTTCATTGTCTAACTTAAACTACACCATCGTATATTGTATTTCTTAAATTCGTCAATGCAATTGTCGTCATTATATATGTCTGATGATATGGTATATATGAGTTATCTCCCTTCATGGCGTGACATGGAATTTAAACTCCGACAATTATTTGGAATTAAATTAAAAAATAAGGACTTATTTTCGTAAATTTGTTGGTGTAATAGAGTTAAAGTGTTGATTCCTCATGCCACCGAAAGGAAAACATCAGAATAACAATTCTGGGAAGAAAAATAAACGAAAACAAATTTCCCCATTGTGTGCGGACAATAGTGAAAATTCTCGTGCTCAGGACCGTGAACACATTACACGAACTCTGGATACAAATGATCAACACGTACACACGACAGCGCAACATGGAACTGATGAAGTGAGTAAACGTTTGAAGCTTAAAAATCCATCTCCGAGTAGTTACACACCAACAGACTCTCCGTATCTAGTAAACATGAACTAACCACCACAAGCATATATACCCCTGGTCAGTTTACTACGCCTCAAAGACAGTATACCCTACCCTACGTACCAGTTGTCACGCCCGGAGTCGAACCTCCTCCGTGGGCTGTGAGCATGATGGAAGATATACAGAGCATCAAATCTACAGTGGCAAGGATCGAACATGTGGAAAAAACCGTGAACTCTATAAGCTCAAAACTCAATGATCTAGAAATAAAAGTAAGTGCCATTGACAAGCGGGTTATTGATGTCGAAAATGCTAGCGCCTACATAAGTAATCAATATGACCAACAATCGACTGAAACGAAGTCAGTCAAAGCCAATGCTAAAGGTATCCAAGACTCGTGCGCAACCCTTCAAAAACAAATAAGAACACTGGAAACACAACAGGAATCCACAACAGACCGAGTTCTAGATGGTGAATATCGTAATATGAGAGAGAATCTAATATTCTATGGCATTCCTGAAACTCACAGACCACAGCACGGAGATTCTGTTACCACGGAACCCGAAAACAGCGAAGCCCTTGTGAAAGATTTCATCAAAAACTATTTAAAGGTAGATAGTGACAGCATGGCGTTTAACCGTGCACACAGAATGGGCAATCCGGAGTATTCGAAGAAACCCCGCCCAATAGTTGTTAAATTTCACAGTTACTCTGAACGCGAGACGGTTCGAACCACATCCTACACAGTCAAAGACGACTTGAAGAAAACCAACCATGGTGTGGGAATCCAGCTTCCGAAGGAATGGAGAGAAGCCCGTCGAGATCTGTACCCAGTCATGCAAACCGAAAAGCGCAAAGGACATAAAGTTAAGCTCGTTGCAGACAAACGTTACATCAATGGGCAGCAGTACATGAGGCCGGTATCCTCGGCGCACTAGGGAAGTCATGAAGAGCAGTTGAACATTATTTCGTGGAATATAAATGGACTAATACGTAAATTATCGGATCCAGATTTTCTTGACATTATTTATAATCATGATATAATAATACTGACTGAAACATGGCTGTCACGAAATTCTCATTATAATTTAGACATTCATGGATATTTTGCCTATCACCTATTTGGTAATAAATCGCCCCATACTAAGAAAGGACGTTTCAGTGGCGGCATCACTATATATTGTAAATCGTATTTGCAAGAAACGATAACACTAGTGGAAACACACCAAAGTGGCAGTAT
This sequence comes from Archivesica marissinica, assembly GCA_014843695.1. NCBI lineage: Eukaryota > Metazoa > Mollusca > Bivalvia > Venerida > Vesicomyidae > Archivesica > Archivesica marissinica. The sequence goes on along the minus strand of CM026397.1, from coordinate 88,127,744 downwards.
GTGGTTAAAGCTTTGTAAAAGCCTATTTCATTTTGAAACTGATGTTTATTTATGCGGTATTTATATACCACCACAACAATCAAATGTACTCAGAAACCTTAACAATGATTTTGATGTATTTGAACAAATTGAAACTGATATAGAAAAATATCATGTTCAAGGTAAGGTCCTCTTAATCGGTGATCTAAATTGTAGAACTTCGAATGAACCAGATTATATCGTTTTTGACAGGTTTTTAGACAATAATATTGATGTACCATCTAATGTTTACAGTCAGAGAGTAAACACAGATCACGTGTTAGACGCACATGATAAACGTCTTATACAACTTTGTCAATCTACTGATTTACTTATATGTAACGGTCGTCTATGTAATGATCAAACTGGCGAGCCTACATTCATTAATAATAATGGTTCAAGTGTTGTTGATTATTGTTTATTGAATAAGAATGACTTTATTTACATTAATAACTTTTGCGTACAACCGCCCAATGATCTATCGGACCATTGCGCATTGAATATTTGTATACAACGTAAACACAGTAAGGAATGCGAATCACGTGATAATAATACAACCAATGGGGAATACTTAGAGTGGGACGATACGCTGACCGATACATTCCGTACACAATTATTGGACAGTAATGACCTACTTCAGCGACTGTCATCAGATTTAAATAACAATACAATAAATTAATCAGTACAGCAGTTCACACAATACATGCAGGATAAAGCTTTTAGTGTATTCAGAAAAGTTCGCAAACGGGTTCATAATCTGGCGAGCAATAATATAAGTAAAAATAGAAAGAGGTGGTTTAATAATGATTGTATTGCTGCTAGAAAGCAATTTAATATAGCAAGAAATGCATTTTTAAGAAACAAAACACAAGAAAGTAAATTAATATTTCTAAGTAAAAGGCGAGATTATGTTAATTTAAAGCGTTTGCACAAACGGCAGTTTAATCGTAAGGAAAGCGAACGTATAAATAACTTAGCTAAATCAAATCCAAAAGCATTTTGGAAAAACGTAAAAGCTCAATATAAAACAAAAGGTCCAAATATAGATAATGTTTCAATTGAAGATATGTTTACTCATTTTGATAACCTGTACGGCTCGCAACCAGAACATGATCAAGATAATTTTGAAAACACGGACACTCTTATTTATGATAATGACCTAGATACTGAGTTTACTGAGTCGGAGGTAAGAAATGCTGTATTCGCGCAAAATAACTCGAAAAGCCCGGGAACAGATCAATTAATTGACGAAGTTTTTAAGTATTCGTTCGATATAATGATTATTGTAATACATGGAAAATGAAAGTAAATGCTTCTAAGACAAAAGTAATGATTTTTAGAAGGGGTGGCAATGTATCCAGAAACTTGAACTTTTATTACGATGGTATGCCTATTGAAATTGTAAACCGTTTTTTCATATTTGGGTATTGTATTTACATGTGGTGGATCGTTAAGTACTGCTCAGAATACTTTATCTGGACAGGCACAAAAGGCTGTTTTTAGATTAAATAAATATTTATACAGGTTTACATATATTCCTCCGAAGCATAAATTGGATTTATTTGATAAGTTGGTAACGCCCATTTTAAATTATTGTAGTGAAGTTTGCGGCTTTGCAAATGATATGTCCATTGAGAGGGTTCATCTTCAATTTTGTAAGAAATTATTGGGTGTTAAGAAGACAACACAAAATGATTTTGTATATGGGGAGCTCGGTAGAAAATCCTGTAAGGTAATTCATTATTACAACATTATAAAATATTGGATAAAGATTTTACATGTAAATGAAAACAAATATGTGTCTAGAGTTTATAAAATGTTAATGTCTGATTTTGAAAACTCACCAAATAAAGTTAATTAGTGTTCATCAGTAAAACATTTATTATGTACCCTAGGTTTTTATGATACTTGGTTACAACAAAATGTTGGTAATGTCGATTTATTTTTGCATGTTGTCAAACAACGATTAAAAGACCAGTTTATACAAAATTGGAATAGTAGGATTGATAATTCAAGTAGAGCTTTATTTTATAAAACTGTTTCATGTTTTCAATTCCAACCATATTTAGAGTGTTTTAACATGAATACATTTTGCCAGTCACTCACTAGATTAAGGGTTTCTTCTCATAGATTACATATTGAAGCAGGTATATGGAATAGACCAATACGTACACCTATTGTGCAAAACCACAATTATTTGCACGAAATGTTTATTATTGTTATATATAAATAGTATCCCCAATGACCGTAATATCGGTGAATACTAATAAGCGGTGATATTAGAATAAATCCAAATGAAGCGCACATGTTCATTTTGTGCATACTATTGACAATTTCCGTCAGCTTTCTGCAACTGTCCATAGCAAAAACTAGCTGAAATGTCATTTCTACGGGTAAATTTACCGTAATTTATTCAAAACTTGTTTTTTCCTCTTACACTCGTAAGTTTGTGTTCATGTTGTCAATATTTAGGTGAATTTCAATGGATTTGTTATCTATCGGCTGCATTTGACATTTGTAAGGTGCCCGCTACTCATGTGACATCACGTGATTGCCTTATATGGCATTTATTGCTACTGGTATAAACTTGTGAGGTGAAATTTACATCGTCACCGGTTATTGGTATCACCGCGTAAATAAAAGATGGAGGCATGTGCTGTTGCTTTCACTTTGTTTTTGATTTAATTATGATTTATTTCCTACTAACTAATATTGCATACAATAAAATAAATATGATTATGCTTAATTGAGAGTGAACATTATTTGCACAGCCTCGTTTTGGAACAAAAATACACAGGCTATTGCTTATGTCACCGGTTACCGGTATACCCAGGATAATGTATTATATAAATACATTAAACTGTTTCTATATATGGCCAAGTGTTTACCATGTAATATATATATATTTGTTTTATGCATAATCGTCTGCTATTATTTTCGCGCCTAAAAATTATCAGTCTCGCTTCGCACGGGAAATGACTTAAGATTTTAGGCCTAATCTCAGTTTATCGAGGCAGTGATAACAGGTGTCCAGTTATGTAATATAAAGGCACCGAACTGGTTTGATGGTGTAATATTAGATAACATAACAGATGTTTAGGAATAACAGATGTTTTAGGAATTGTTATATCATATAGACACTGATTCAATCGTGTATATAAGAAATGGATTTTATTAACTAAAATCAGATACACTAAGGCCTACCTCCAGGAGAGAGTGTGGCGTGATCTCAATCTATTATATGGAACATATAAACTGTTTTTATGATACTTAGATATTATGGACATTATAAGAATTATAACTTATAAAGATTTGTCGAATAATTAAATCGTTCAGCCATAGAAGAAACAGAGAGTTTCGGCGAACCATATCGAAGGTGATTAAAAGTTAATCTAATCAGAAACATTGATTAGATTATAGTGATATTGAGTAATGACGGATTAGAGAGACTGGAGTTAAATATACTGTGTAAGCGCATAGTCGGCTCACACAATTGGATTGTTAAATAAGCTTTTAATGATACGATGTATATATATATAAATCACTGATTATATATATATGAATATCTCTGATGCCAATTTAAACTAGATATTATATAGAAGAAATGTAAATCTGTGTTGAGTTATCATTAATACATATATTGAAGAAGAAACCCCCTAGACAACTCCAGCGAGTCTACATAGGATAGACCCTGGTAAGAGCCGTAGCAACAGAGACATATAATTACGAGAAGAAAAAGGAGAGTTTGCGACACTATAAATGAAAGGAAATGTCAGGTTTGCAATGTCATTGAAGATGAATATCATTTTGTCATTGAATGTCCGGTATATACAGATTTGAGAAAACAGTTTATTAGTGTTAAATTCTGGAGACGTCCAAATATGATCAAGTTCATCGAATTAATAAAACATGAGAATAAAACGGTCATTAGAAATTTAGGAATGTTTGTTCATAAGCGTTTTCGCTTAGAAATGATAACCTGTATAGCAATAGAAATGTAAATAGTATATGATATAAAATTAGTCACCGTCAATGGCTGTATATGTAGCATTTTGATAGAGTGGAAATAAAACTCCGGTTATATTAAAGCTCAGTACTAGTTGCACACTAATATAAAATTTGCATCATTATTGCTGTAAAATACTTAATATGTTAACCTTTTGTTTTGTTTCGAAAAGGTTGGTATATTAAAATAACTAAGTTAATCTTAATATTTAAAAATAACATATGTCCATATGTTAAATCTATAGAAGTATTTTGAGTTATCCAACAAGTTGGCCTTTTCCTTTCGATACAGGTTAACTAATTTGTGTGGAACTAGATTTTGGAGTAATATTTCTATTATTTTATTTTATTCATTACAACATTGTAAATTTGCATGACATTGATTTCAATGTACAAAGGTAAAGTGTGAAAATAAATTAATTATTAGAAAATAATATTTATGTCATACGCCAGTATGCATGTTTTCTCAAAGTCCGTAATATTTAGATTCATATTGCACGAATTTATACTCAGTGTACATTGAAACATTTCAAAATAATTCTGTAACCTTCTCCATTTAGTTAAATCAGTTATTAACATGCATGCATTGTTTACTATATTTATTTGTTAATTCACTGTCTGTTCATTTATATCATGCATACATTATCCTCATGGGCTTTTAAGCCTAATGGAATTGAAAATAAACTATCTATCTATCTATAATCGCGCCTTACCTGACTAAACTATACAATACTATATTTAGCTCTGGGGTTTTCCCACAAAGCTGGGGAGAAGGTATCATTATACCGATATTCAAGGGTGGTAATCGTGAAGCCAAAAACGTTCGAGGAATCACACTTAATAATATAATTTCAAAAATATATTCAAAACTATTGGTCAATAGATTAATAAAATGGACTGATAAACATGACACACTTATTGATAATCAATTTGGTTTTCAGAAGAATAAATCCACTAGTGACTGTATTTTTATTTTGCATGCCCTTATATGTAAAACTCTTGCTGCCAAGAAAAAACTCTATGTAGCCTACTTGGACTGGCAAATGATGTTGATATAATTGATAGGGTTTACTTATGGGGGAAACTGCTTAATTCAAATGTTAGCACTAGATTTATAACTGCTCTAAAATCTATGTATACAGTAGTACGATCGTATATTCGCTATGGGTCAAACACGTCTGATTGTATCACATCGAATATTGGTGTAAAGCAAGGAGACCCCGTCCAGTAGCATTTTGTGTTTATTTTTTTGGAATGATATATTAAATAATATTAATGCAAATCTGAATGGAATAATGAACATTGGTGACCTACAAATATTCTTACTATTATTTGCTGACGATGCTGTTGTGTTTGCGCAAGATTCTGAAGCATTACAATCTATGTTGAACGATATTGAGACTTACTGTAATACATGGGGCTTACGCCTTAATACTAATAAAACAAACATTATGATTTTTGAAAATGGTCGACATTCTCGACATGATTTTTACATATATAATTCACGTATTGATATTGTAGAATCGTTTAAATATTTAGGTGTTCATCTATACAAGAACGGTAATTGGAATCGAACACAAAAACTTGTAGCTCAGCACGCCTCTTTTTCTTTACATAAATTATTTATTGCTTTTAATCAAGTAGACTTCCCATCATCGAGAAAGTTAAGCTTGTTTGATTCTCTTGTCGAACCAATTTTAAACTATTCAGCAGAATTATGGGGCTACCATGATGCACCCGATGTTGAATTAATACTTTCAAAATTTTGCAGAAAAATATTATGTGTAAGGCGCTCAACAAACCTAAATGCACTATATGGAGAACTTGGTTGTCTTCCCATGTCGATACGCAGACAACTACTAATGGTAAAATATTGGTTAAAATTATTGACTTTACCAGAAGATTCCTTACTTTATAAAACTTACCAACTGTTGAAAACTGATGTTGAAAACAAAAATTATCACAACAAAATGAACTGGGCTTATCAGTTAAAAGATATTATCGATACATGCGGACTGTCCTATTTGTGGCAAAACCAGTCAAGAATGCTTATTAATTACAATACTATAAAATCACGCATATTAGACATATATTATCAACGCTGGTATACTGCTATCAATAACTCTGCACGTCTAGAGACATACAGTTTGTTTAAAAATGAATTTATCTTTGAAACTTACATTGATTTTATTAAAGAAAACAAATACAGAATTGCCCTTACACGATTTAAAACATCATCGCATGATTTAGCTATTGAGCGTGGTCGTTACCTACACCTGCCACGAAACGAAAGATTATGCATTTATTGTAATTCGAGAATTTTGGAAAATGAATATCATTTCATACTAATCTGCCCACATTATGCAACTTTAAGATCGAAATTTATTAAAAGATATTACCATACCTGGCCGACTATACAGACATTTATTAATCTCTTGTCATGCAAATCCAAAAAAATCACTATCGATCTTTCCAAATTTATATATTTTGCAAATAAACAACGAACCTAACACCTTTTTATATCATATACATGTATTTGAATACTAATAACCTATAATTATGCTCTTTTGTAAAATTCCATGTCACTGCCTGTTTCTACTGTTTAATTGCTATAAACATGTGTCTGTTTTATGCAATAAACTTATTGTATTGTATTGTATTGTATTGTATTGTATTGTATTGTATTGTATAACTTATGTGATTGTTAATTATGTGATGTATATAAGTATGAAACTGTATATTTGTATATATTGGTTGCAGATAGAGAGATAGAGATAGAGATATAGAGATAGAGATATAGAGATAGAGACAGAGAGAGAAACGATGGAACAGGCTCGGAATGCTTGGAGGATTGCGAGGAATAAAGTGCAGTAGACATTAATAAAAGAGTTATCTCTTTCTGTGTCGATCTCGACTTCCACACCCTTAGTGCTCGCCGGCGGTCTGCGACAAATGCTCCCGGAAAACTACATATAGCTAAGCATAGCAGTCATTCCATACTGAACGTACACACATGTATACACTATTTGAAACTTAACTTTTATATTTTGATGATGGGCGATTCATTGCCTGACAATAGTGTATGTGTTTTTTGTAACGAGTCACTGACTAGTGGAGAAACAGTGCAGCTGGTAGAACAGGGAATTAGTGGAATAGAAAAAGCTGCTCAAGAAAGAAAAGAAACCATATGTGTAAAGACAGGCCAAATAGTACACTCTAACTGTAGAAGAACATACACAAACCCAAAGAAGGTATCAGCAGCCAAACGCAAAGAGATAAGTGAGGATAGTAGCGAGCCGGTCAGTTTGAGAATATTGTCAGCAGTGGGGAACAAGCTCTGTATCTATACAAAGGCAGTCGTGGAGAAACATTGGACAGCTTACGTGTGAGCAAGTTTGTCGAAAAGGTAGCCAAAAGTACCATGTTTGTTGATCCGAAACAACTCCCCCAACCTCTGATGCTGCAGAATTCCACAGCTTGCGAGTTTACCTGCAAGTACAGGACTGGAAATGTGATGATGCACTGAATCCAACGGACTGGGGCTGGGAACTAGTTGGAGACTAGGCTATTCCCTGTGACAACTAGGAAAGGTCCAGCTCCAGTACATATATTGAAGGTTGTGCGTTGTACTTGTTCTAGTGGCTGTAAAACAAAGGCATGCAGCTGCAAAAAAGTTGGCCTTGAATGTAGTTCTGCATGTAGTTCCTGCAAAGGATTTAGTTGTGAAAATTCAGTACATCCAGACTTTGAACCTGACTACTAGCAGTTTACAGTGTGCATAAATGTCTGCACATAAAATAGATTTGTAATCATCTTGGAATGTGAATTTGATAGTACACTAATTGAGAACCAGTACCAGTTTTAACATTTACTATGTTTGTTTTCTGCGACCACATTGTCAAATCCAGATTATTACAATAATGTATACGCGTAATATTCATTGATGCTAATTTGCATAGTTCTGTGTTTTGACGCCATATTTGATATTCTAAATTGACCAGCAGCAATGGACTCTCGTGACCTTTTCACATGTTGTATTTCACATTCTATACAATAAATACACCATACAATTGTTTATGTAGGACTCCATTACTTTGTATATGTAAAACTATTGATATATCTTGAAAAACGAATTTTCGGCGGCCATTTTGGATTGTTGCCACCATATTGGATTGTTTTTGAAAACGGTAATGGCTTTAATCTATGCGCAATTTATATTTATACTTCCATGGCCAATTTTAACTTCCTAAGATAAATAAAGATGGAGTTATAGGCGGATTCCAGAATTTCGCAGTTTTGTTTATATTTTCAACGTTTTACCCCAAAAAAAGGCATTTAGCATCAGAAGACTGTGACTGTGGTGGACTTTTACTATGTTAGTTAAGACACCCTATATATTGCATATAACAAAAATCGCTTTTGTAGGAATTAATTCCTTTATTTTCATAAAAGAACCTTACTAATTTGCATATAACTAAATAACCGTCAACTAGAATGCTTTGATAACTTGCAATCAGTTTCTAGCGGTTGTTCCCTGCTCCCCTAACAAGCCCCCCCCCCAAGAGTGAACTTGGATTTTGGCACCAAAAAAATCAAAATTCAGTAATTATGTATGCATATAAAAAAAACTCATACATTATTAGTTTCTCAAAAGCTGTCTAAGTTATTGCTTTGAAACTTTGTATACAGATCTGAGGACTAATTCTAAGTCCCCATCCCCAAAAGTAACTTTGAACTTTTTTGGGGTATAAGTTAAAAAAGTACAACTATTGTGAGGTTATTACTCTGAAATGCGCATGCACAATCGAGGAATAATTGTCTACACCCACAGTAAGTCCACACCCTGCCAGTGGCCTTGAATTGGAAATTTGCCTAAAAAGTAGTCTGATTTCAGATATTATTTATGCATCAAAAATTCTCAAACATTATTTCTCAAAAACCGTCAAAAGTATTACTTTGAAACTTTGCATGCACATCGGAGACCTAATTCTGAACACCAACAGTAGGTCCACACCCTACAAGTGACTTGAAATTTAGCCAAATATAGTATGATTTCAGAAATTGTTTATACGTCAACAAATCTCGCACACATTATTTCTCAAAGACTGTCAAAAGCATTGCTTTGAACAAACATCAAACCAGAACAACCAGAACAAACACCCAACAAGAACAACTTCGGAACTGATGTTTTGTGAGAGGTCGTTTATATAAGCTAAAATAGCAGGCGTCCAAACTCCAAATACGGATCCCCGTAAACAAGCGTTGTCTTCAGTTGTGAAAACAAAAGTTCTTCTTGGAAAGCAAAATATAGCACTTCGGGGTAAAACTGAAGAGCGTAGTAATTTCAAAGCATTGATCAATTACCGCGCTGAAGTTGATCAGCATTTGAGCGAACACATTGCCAATTCACCAAGACATTCCCAATATTTAAGCCCAAAAATTCAGAATGAGTTCATTCATCTTTGTGGAAATCAAGTATCAGATGAAATCGTAAAACGTTGTCAAAATTCTAGGTATTTTACAGTTCTTGCAGACGAGTCGGTTGATGGCAGCAACGTTGAACAATTTGCCTTTTGCATACGTTACCTTGAACGACAGCCTTCTGGAGAGCATGTCCTCCACGAGGACTTTTTGTCATTCGTGGAGACAACTCAAACAACCAGAGAAAATCTCCATCGGTTGTTGATTGATGAGATATTTAAGCACAACTTAGACCCAAATAACATTGTTGGGCAGGGGTATGACGGTGCGGGCAACATGTCTGGGTGTAACCGAGGGGTGCAAGCCAGATCTTCTGCAGAATTTACAATTTGCCATGCTTGCAGAGTAGCATTTGTTCAGTCGATGTTCACCGTTGTTGGTGATATATTGTTCTTCATCACCAATTCCCCGAAACGCCTGGGGATATATAGCACCCACAATGAAGACGAACAAGCCCTGAAAAAGTTCTGCCCCACAAGGTGGTCTCAACACTCGGAAAGTATCACAGCTTTCTATACCCACTTTTCGCCAATCCTAGAAACACTTACTGATCTTCAGGTGGGCATGGATACGAACACAATGTCAACTGCGTCCAGTTTTCAGAAGGCTGTTCTGTCGTTCGATTTTGTCGTCGCTTTGTGTTGTGTCAGTGGTCCATTGGACGTGTTGAATCCGTTGACTGATTCAATGCAAAATCCTCAGTGTGACGGTGAAGGCCGCGCAACATGCTGTACTGCTTCACGACCAACTATCAGAGCAGCGGAATGACGCTGGGTACTATGGTGGCTTATATGACAAAGCGGTTAATTTGGCAGCACAACATGAAATTGTTGTTTGTCAACCGCGAGTTGCTGCAAAGCACCAACATCGCAACAACATTGCCGCAGATACACCCAAAGAGTATTGGAGACTTAACTTGTGTGTTCCCTTCATGGACCACCTACTGTCCCAGCTACACGACAGACTGTGCATCTCGACCTCCAGGCTGAAAGCTCAGTATCAATCAGTAGCAACTCGCCCGAAATATGGCAGGAGATAAAGGAAGAATATGCCCCTTTCATAGATCGCATGGCAATAGATACTGAGCTGGATGTCTGGAAGAGAGCGACAACAGCAGCACCAGTTGCATCTCTGGTAGAGGCTGTGGATGAAACGTACCAACTGTACCCGAATATCCATACAGTATTCAAGGTCCTTCTCACAATGCCAGTATCAACGGCTTCAGCGGAGCGATCATTCAGCAGCCTTCCTGTATGAAAACTTATCTCCGCAACACTATGACCGAGGAGAGAATTACTGGAATGGCATTGATGCATATCCACAGAAATCACGACATTAACATCGACCAAGTCATTCGTGATTTTGATGCTTCCGGGCATAGGGGAATGGCTTTGGTGTTTGACAACCACAGAGCATGTCAAAATAAAGCAGTACCCCGGTATATGCAAAGAATTATATCTATATAAATCATATGGAAAAAAAATGGAAAAAACCTACGGAGAGGTCGAAACGGACATTTTTATGGATCTTTATTAAAATACTTCTTTATTTATGTCCAGTTTACCGAAAGTATTTGCCTTTTAAAATGCACCAGAGGCCTTCTTTTCATATCTAATTTCAAACCAGCGGGAGGGGGAAACACCCTCCCACACTCTCCCCCATCGGCACATCGTGCCTCAATCTGCGTAAAGATTCTAAATCTCTGGTTACGCCCCTGATAGTTATGCATTTTAGTAGTACTATCTCATTCACCTTATCCCAGGCCTTACTGAAATATAATAGTATCAGATATATTTCTCACTTATTGTTAACTTGCATTACTAATTGGGTCACCAAGTACTGGTTAACCGCTGTAGCCTGACCAGGAAATGTGTTGTTAGGTAAACTTCCCGCCGGCGATATAGCCCAAAATTGTGCTGATGCAGGCGTAAAACCCGAAATATAACATAACATAACTAATTGGGTCACACATGACCCTTTTTCCATAAACCCACGTTGCGAGTGGTACAGATTAATGTGGTTTGTGAATATTTGTTACTACGGAAGAGAAAACAATATGTGGTTTAAAAGGTGTTTTATCTTGTCGCCTTTTCGTAAATGGGAGCAACATTTGCTGACTTCACCTGAATGGCACTGCTCATTCATTAAGGGATTTTTGGAATACGATTTCAAAGATTGGGGAGAGCTCTTTAGACAGTGGTTTAAGTACGATTGGCTTATGTGGGTTCAGTTTATTGAGACGTTTTTCTTTATCATGTTAACTAACTGTAATCTCCTCCGTGTTTGGGATGGTTTGACAATTCAGGTTTCAATATATTTCCTGACTTTTCCTTTTGCAATTGAAGGCAAGTCTAAGTGGGGTGTTGGGGCTGAAGTAGTCGCTACAGGACCAGGGAACATACCTATCGGGTACCATATAGCAGCTACTCTTAACCAGGATGATATACGTCTGATTTGCAGTGTTGTCTGAGCGTCTGCGGCGTTCTTGCTTGGTTGCACCGTTTTCCAGAATGCCCCACTTTCGTTCCAGACGAGGTCTCTATCTTCCGCGTCAGACTGTGTCTCTTAATGAACCCACTTGCCATTTACTACCCTCCTCCACACTCTATCGAGAAGAGTGGTATATCAGGGAGGACTTCCTCCACATCATTCTGGCAATGGGTTTGTTCTTCAGGCACAATCGGTCTGACCGGCTTAAATTGTGACATCTCTCGACGGGGATGACATTCTGTGGACCTACTTGGTGTCTGACCCCCAAGTAGGTATCTTCCAAGTTTTCTACTTTTCCTGGGCATGCTTAGCCGACGTAAGCGGTTAACCAGTACTAAGTCCATTACCGAACCCATCTCTGGCTTAGTGCCTTACACCTAAGCTTACACCTACTTTTCCTGGGCAAGCTTAGCCGACTTAAGCGGTTAACCAGTACTAAGGCCATCACCTAAGTGCCTCACACCTAAGCCATAATTCCATGCAATCCGGTCCTATCGGTCGGCTTAACTTGGGAGGTTGGTGGTGCAAGTAAGGACGACGTGCATTGTCCACTGTCGCTTTCATCACATCATCCCATTTGCCTCCCCTGATCCTGGCCACCTGGGTCGCTTCGCAAGTCTGAGTCTCTTTCTGGTTCGAACTTACACCTGCAAAGTTCAGCCTTTTAGCTTGAACTGGCTTGCCACCGTCGTATAACTGATTTTCTGCAGTTCCCTTTGAATCCCCGTAGACCGACCAGTTCCCTCCTCGGCTACCCTTAGTACTGATTCCTGTACTCTTTGCGGAGCCAACGGGTCTGCAATGTCTACGATGTCCATGGACGATTCTAAATCTCCGTAGACCGACCAGTTCCCTCCTCGCCTACCCTTAGTACTGATCCCGACGCCGACCTGGGCATTGTCGACTGCGGATCCCTGTACTCTTTGCGAGGCCAAAGGGACTGCAATGTCTACGCTATCCATGGACGATCGTTTATCTCCATAGACCGACCAGTTCCCTTCTCGATTGCCCGTAGTACTGATCCCGACACCGATCTGTGCTATGTCGACCACGGATCCGGGACTGCAATGTCTACGATCTCGATAAACGATCCCCATTTCTCAGTATTCACACCAGCCACAAGGCAGATCCTCAGGCAGTCTCTAAGCACACGCTTCCTCTCTTGTAGGTATTCGAGACAAAGAATCTGCGTTTACATGCTTATTGCCTGACCGGTGACATAGCACCATATTATATTGAGAAAGCTCCTCAAGCCATCTCGCCAACTGTCCGTGTGGTTCCCTGAACCTCATTAACCAGGTTAGAGTGGTCAGTCCTAACCGTAAAAGGTCTCCCTAACAGATAGTGTCGATATTGGCGGGTGAACCGCATGACTGCTAAAAGTTCTTTTCTAGTAACACAGTACTTGCGCTGCTCGCGAGTTAACGCGTATGGTTTGAGCTCAGGTTCCACCAGTCTTACTGATGGGTACTCCCCCAGATCACTATGCCTGTGCATGTCCTGCCCAGATTCACATGTTACCTGTGCTGTGCATCTGCATACACATTACTGTCCGTCGCTAGGAACTCTCCCACTGGATAGGCTCTGCCGATCTGCATCCCTTTTTTTAACAAGCGGTGTTTATCACTTGGGTTGACAACACACACTATCGGATCCGCCCCTGCACCACAAATTACTCTCGGTACAAGGACTTTCAGACTATCTACGGGTTCCACGTAGTACTCGGGCATCTCGCAATAAAGAATACATTTCACCCTCATCACGGAGTTAGGCGAGATGGTCTGGCGTTTGGCCACTGTAACCCGAGCAACCACAGACGTTTCTGCACGGTTACCTCCATACAGGTTCATCTCCTGCCTATCAAACACCAATATGCCTCTACCCATGTCTAACACGGCAGACCCTCGACATAATATGTCAAAACCAAGGAGCATATCTTGTTCGATTGGAGCCACATAAATTTGCTCGCTGTACCACTGTGCGCCAATCTCTAACCGTACAGGTTCTACCACCAAACCCTTCATACTCATCTGTCTACCAGCAGTCATGAGTTTTACCTCACGTAACTTCGGAGGTGGTTTCTGTAGCGAGTTATATAGCCTATCTGAAATGATCGACATCTGGGCTGCGGAGTCTACTATAGCTGTTGCTTCCATATCAGCTACTTGGACTTTCATGCTGAACTCTACCCATTCCGGTTTAATGGCGACGTGACGCAAAGCTGTCACCAGATCTTGGGCAATTCCGCTTGAAATGTCCCTTTTCTCCACAGCCAAAACATTCACCAGCTTTTGTCCTACTATTAGCTGGCCTGGTAGTTCCACTACCCCTCTGCTGCTTTACCTCTGCAGCAATTATGTCCAGCCCTATCCGTAGCTGTTCCTCCAACTGTGTTTGCAACGTTTTCATTATTGCTCCAATAGAGGTCAGGTCAGGGGTGCCTTCACTCCCTTTCCCCCCTTTTTTGGGCAACGTTGCCCGGTCTTGTACCGAATAAACAGTGGGATGGTCATCATCATGATCCATCTTACGCTGTGTACAGTTGGCCTTACCAAACATTGCTTGGTGTACGTGCTGGTAGTGACGTACATCATTCATGGCTTCCTCCATGGTGCTAGGGTTTTGTATGCACACATGATGCCCTGCTTCACGATCCACAAGCCCCTGGCAGAAGCGAGTTATTGCTTGCTGCGTTGAATAGTATTCGGGCAGATCGCGAAACGCCTTGGTGGCTAATGTAAGGACTCCGTCTGCCCAATCCTCTAACGCCTCTGTATGTGACTGGGCTGCCTGTTGAAACCGGACCTGTGCTGTGGACGGAAGCTCTCTCGCACCAAACCGACTCTAGCTTTTGCATGAGTCTGCGATAGGACAGATCTTCTCTACGCTCAGTTAATATTGCGTAGAAATCTGCAGCTTTTCCTGTAAGGCTCCAGCAGCACAGACAATTCAAGCACTCATCCTTTGTCCAATCACATGCATGAGCAAAACGGACAAACTTCTGCTAGAACGCAGTCCAATTACCCTTGCCATCATATGTTAGATTTTTGGGCACATGTTGATGACATCTCTAGCCCGTTTTCGCCTATTGAGCAGGCCCTGACCTGCTACCTTTCGACTTTTGTCAGTACAGTACGACTTGGTCGTATACTGAATTCGTCATCAGTACTACTGTCGCTATCGTTAGGTTCATAATACCTCTTTGCGACTGGGTCCCGTACCAGGGAACTTACCCGTGTTCCACTGAACAAATCAGTCGCATGATGCCCAACACGATGTGTACTATGTTCCCCACTTATCGGGTTATACACATTAGGGGCGTATTCCGGTGTCATATGTCCCCCCTCAAAATAATGACCCGCGGGTCATTATTCAGCCATAGAATATTGACTCCCCCTTGCAAATAGCAATATATAGTGGGAAATATTGAATTTATTATAATTAAATGTTAGTTAGCACTGTTTAAGGCCTAACAACATATATTTTTATTTAACGATGTACAGAATAACATAAATATATTGAATCTGAAAAAGAAGTATGCAGATAATTTGTCTCTTATCAATTTCTAAAGATGATCATGAGGTGGTGGGTGCTGTATAACTAGGAGGTTCACATAATGCATAATATTTACACAGACAAACATAAAACAAAGACAAATATAAAACAAATACGAACAATGACCCCCACCCCCTATGTATAGACTACAATTATGAGAGAGGGTCACTTTTCGATGCCATGGAATAATGACCCCCTGGAATGGGTCTCTGTCTGTATCATTGCACTATCCTCCAAAAATCTAAAATGACTTAATCTCTTCAGGAGGCTTCGCTCATATGGGCAACCAGTAGTGACGATAAATAATTGAAAAACACACTCACACTATGGATGCTTCTACAGCAGAAATTGATGTATATTTCTTTAACAAATTTAATTAATATGTTATCCACTTATTATAGCAAACTATTCTTATCATGTTTATTCATATTCTCTTAATCTTTCCAGAAAATGTGCACAATTATGTAATATGTTGTTAACAATTGTAATTCTGACTATTGTGGATCATATTAAGCCTTATCTTCTTTGCCACAGGTGTGAAAAGCAATAAAACCTTATTTTTAGGGAACTGCAACCAACAGTGACACTTCCTGTGTTCCCAATACACTGGTTACATGTTTTATATCATTCATAATAAGTAATATTTTAATATTGTATGAGCAAGGACAGACAACATTCTACTTTATAACGTGTGCCTCCCTATCTATTCAGTGCAAGAAACTGTTCCATGCATACATGTAGAATGTGACCCCCATAATGTAGATTATCCGAGTGAAGGCAGGTCAATTTTCCAATGCCATAGAATAATGTCCCCCTATAATTATGTAAACTATATGAGTGAGGGGGGGGGTCACTTTTCGATGCCATAGAATAATGACCTCCTGTGTGTAAACTATACGAATGAGGTGGGTCACTTTTCCATGCCATAGAATAATGACCCCCTATATTTACACTGTACGAGTGAGTGAGGGGGTCACTTTTCCATGCCATAGAATAATGACCCCCCTGTGTGTAAACTATATGAGTGAGTGGGTCACTTTTCCATGCCATAAAATAATGACCCCCCTATGTTTAAACTGTACAAGTGAGGGGTCACTTTTCCATGTCATAGAATAATGACCCCCTGTATGCAAACTATATGAGTGAGTGGGTCACTTTTCGTCACTTTTCCATGCCATAAAATAATGACCCCCCTATGTTTACACAGTACGAGTGACGGCGGGTCACTTTTCCATGCCATAGAATAATGACCCCCCTGTGTGTAAACTATATGAGTGAGGGGGTCACTTTTCCATGCCATAGAATAATGACCCCCCTATGTTTAAACTGTACAAGTGATGGGGGGGGGGGGTCAATTTTCCATGCCATAGAATAATGACCCCCTGTATGTAAACTATAGGAGTGAGTGGGTCACTTTTCCATGTCATAGAATAATCACCCACATATGTCTAGATTAAATGAGTGGGAGGGGCTCACTATCCATATCATAGGATAATCACCCACATATGTGTAGATTATATGAGTGGGAGGGTGTCACTATCCATATCATAGGATAATCACCAACATATGTGTAGATTATATGAGTGGGAAGGTGTCAATATCCATATCACAGAATAATCACCCCCATATGTGTAGATTATATGAGTGGGAGGGGCTCACTATCCATATCATAGGATAATCACCCACAATTGTGTAGAGTATATGAGTGGGAGGGTGTCACTATCCATATCATAGGATAATCACCAACATATGTGTAGATTATATGCGTGGGAGGGGGTCACTATCCATATCACAGAATAATCACCCCCATATGTGTAGATTATATGAGTGGGAGGGTGTTACTATCCATATCATAGGATAATCACCCCCATATGAATAGATTATATGAGTGGGAGGGGGTCACTATCCATATCATAGGATAATCACCCCCATATGAATAGATTATATGAGTGGGAGGGGGTCACTATCCATATCAGAGGATAATCACCCCCAATTATGTATAGATTATATGAGTGGGAGGGGGTCACTATCCATATCAGAGGATAATCACCCCCATATGTATAGATTATATGAGTGGGAGGGGGTCACTATCCATATCATAGGATAATCACCCCCATATGTATAGATTATATGAGTGGGAGGGGGTCACTATCCATATCAGAGGATAATCACCCCCATATGAATAGATTATATGAGTGGGAGGGAGTCACTATCCATATCACAGAATAATCACCCCCATATGTGTAGATTATATGAGTGGGAGGGGGTCACTATCCATATCAGAGGATAATCACCCCCATATGAATAGATTATATGAGTGGGAGGGGGTCACTATCTATATCATAGAATAGTTTTGCAATGCTCAATGACGAAATCTGCAGACTAATTGGCATCGACCATCGCAGGACAAGTGCATATCACCCCCAAACAAATGGTTTAATGGAAAGGTTTAATCAAACACTTGTCCATACATTGGTAAAATATACCAATGATGAGCAAAATAATTGGGACGACTTCATCCATCCCGCTTTACTGGCTGATCGATATGGCATGGAAAAGTGACCCCCCTCACTCATATAGTTAATATACTGGGGGGTCATTATTCTATGGCATGGAAAAGTGACCCCCCTTCACTCATATAGTTAATATACAGGGGGTCATTATTCTATGGCATGGAAAAGTGACCCACCTCACTCATATAGTTAATATACTGGGGGGTAATTATTCTATGGCATGGAAAAGTGACCCCCCTTCACTCATATAGTTAACATACAGGGGTGTCATTATTATATGGCATGGAAAAATGACCCCCCTTTACTCATATAGTTAATATACAGGGGGGTCATTATTATATGGCATGGAAAAGTGACCCCCCCTTCACTCATATAGTTAATATACAGGGGGGGTCATTATTCTATGGCATGGAAAAGTGACCCCCCTTCACTCATATAGTTAATATACAGGGGGGTCATTATTCTATGGCATGGAAAAATTACCCCCCTTTACTCATATAGTTAATATACAGGGGGGTCATTATTCTATGGCATGGAAAAGTGACCCACCTCACTCATATAGTTAATATACAGGGGGGTCATTATTCTATGGCATGGAAAAGTGACCCCCTTCATTCATATAGTTAATATACAGGGGTTCATTATTCTATGGCATGGAAAAGTGATCCCCTTCACTCATACAGTTTACATACAGGGGTGTCATTATTCTATGGCATGGAAAAGTGACCCCCCCTTCACTCATATAGTTAATATACATGGGGGTCATTATTCTATGGCATGGCAAAGTGATCCCCTTCACTCATACAGTTTACATACAGGGGTGTCATTATTCTATGGCATGGAAAAGTGACCCCCCCTTCACTCATATAGTTAATATACAGGGGGGTCATTATTCTATGGCATGGATAAGTGACCCACCTCACTCATATAGTTAATATAGGGGGGTAATTATTCTATGGCATGGAAAAGTGACCCCCCTTTACTCATATAGTTAATATACAGGGGGGTCATTATTCTATGGCATGGAAAAGTGACCCACCTCACTCATATAGTTAATATACAGGGGGGTCATTATTATATGGCATGGAAAAGTGACCCCCTTCACTCATATAGTTAATATACAGGGGGGTCATTATTCTATGGCATGGAAAAGTGACCCCCCTTCACTCATATAGTTAATATACAGGGGGGTCATTATTCTATGGCATGGAAAAGTGACCCCCCTTCACTCATATAGTTAATATACAGGGGGTCATTATTCTATGGCATGGAAAAGTGACCCCCTTCACTCATATAGTTAATATACAGGGGGGTCATTATTCTATGGCATGGAAAAGTGACCCCCTTCACTCATAGTTAATATACAGGGGGTCATTATTCTATGGCATGGAAAAGTGACCCCCTTCACTCATATAGTTAATATACAGGGGGGTCATTATTCTATGGCATGGAAAAGTGACCCCCTTCACTCATACAGTTTACATACAGGGGGGTCATTATTCTATGGCATGGAAAAGTGACCCCCCCTTCACTCATATAGTTAATATACAGGGGGGTCATTATTCTATGGCATGGAAAAGTGACCCACCTCACTCATATAGTTAATATACTGGGGGGTCATTATTCTATGGCATGGAAAAGTGACCCCCCTTTACTCATATAGTTAATATACAGGGGGGTCATTATTCTATGGCATGGAAAAGTGACCCACCTCACTCATATAGTTAATATACAGGGGGGTCATTATTATATGGCATGGAAAAGTGACCCCCCCCTTCACTCATATAGTTAATATACAGGGGGTCATTATTCTATGGCATGGAAAAGTGACCCCCCTTCACTCATATAGTTAATATACAGGGGGGTCATTATTCTATGGCATGGAAAAATGACCCCCCTTTACTCATATAGTTAATATACAGGGGGGTCATTATTCTATGGCATGGAAAAGTGACCCACCTCACTCATATAGTTAATATACAGGGGGTCATTATTCTATGGCATGGAAAAGTGACCCCCCTTCACTCATATAGTTAATATACAGGGGGGTCATTATTCTATGGCATGGAAAAGTGACCCCCTTCACTCATATAGTTAATATACAGGGGGGTCATTATTCTATGGCATGGAAAAGTGACCCCCTTCACTCATATAGTTAATATACAGGGGGGTCATTATTCTATGGCATGGAAAAGTGACCCCCTTCACTCATATAGTTAATATACAGGGGGGTCATTATTCTATGGCATGGAAAAGTGACCCCCTTCACTCATACAGTTTACATACAGGGGGGTCATTATTCTATGGCATGGAAAAGTGACCCCCCTTCACTCATATAGTTAATATACAGGGGGTCATTATTCTATGGCATGGAAAATGACCCCCCTTCACTCATATAGTTAATATACAGGGGGGTCATTATTCTATGGCATGGAAAAGTGACCCCCCTTCACTCATATAGTTAATATACAGGGGGTCATTATTCTATGGCATGGAAAAGTGACCCCCCTTCACTCATATAGTTAATATACAGAGAGTCATTATTCTATGGCATGGAAAAGTGACCCCCCTTCACTCATATAGTTAATATACAGGGGGTCATTATTCTATGGCATGGAAAAGTGACCCCCCTCACTCATAGTTAATATACAGGGGGGTCATTATTCTATGGCATGGAAAAGTGACCCCCCTCACTCATATAGTTAATATACAGGGGGGTCATTATTCTATGGCATGGAAAAGTGACCCCCCCTTCACTCATATAGTTAATATACAGGGGGTCATTATTCTACGGCATGGAAAAGTGACCCCCCTTCACTCATATAGTTAATATACAGGGGGTCATTATTCTACGGCATGGAAAAGTGACCCCCCTTCACTCATATAGTTAATATACAGGGGGGTCATTATTCTATGGCATGGAAAAGTGACCCCCTTCACTCATATAGTTAATATACAGGGGGTCATTATTCTATGGCATGGAAAAGTGACCCCACTTCACTCATATAGTTAATATACAGGGGGGTCATTATTCTATGGCATGGAAAAGTGACCCCCCTTCACTCATATAGTTAATATACAGGGGGGTCATTATTCTATGGCATGGAAAAGTGACCCCCTTCACTCATATAGTTTACATACAGGGGGTCATTATTCTACGGCATGGAAAAGTGACTCCCCTTCACTCATATAGTTAATATACAGGGGGGTCATTATTCTATATGGCATGGAAAAGTGACCCCCTTCACTAATATAGTTAATATACAGGGGGGGGTCATTATTCTATGGCATGGAAAAGTGACCCTCCCCCCTCTCTCATATAGTTTACATACATACAGGTGGTCATTATTCTACGGCATGGAAAAGTGACCACTCTCACTCTTACTGTGTAAACATAGGGGGGGGGGGGGTCAATATTCTATGGCATGGAAAAGTTTCTTGCACTGGGAGGCACACGTTATAAAACATAATGTTATCTGTCCTTGCTCAGACAATAATAAAATATTATGTATTATGGGTTGTATCTCACTTTCCCAACATTTTGATTTTTGGTCTGTCTAGACTGTCTCACTTTCCCAACATTCAACTTTCACACCTTTGCCTTACCTGTGTGGAAAGTATACTGCTGGGCATAAAGCTGCGTTACACACATGTTTAATATTAATATATTACTTTCACCAAGTGATCAGTATATATCTGATACTTGATGATAGTTGATGATTGAATACTTGATTAATTAATAGTGTCAATAGTTTCAATTACAATTAGTGTTAATTACAGATATGTGATTACAGTGATTACAGTGACTATATTTCACATTACTTGGTTAATTGATTACAATTAGGTTTAACTACATGCAAGTGATTACAGTGAATACATTTCACATTACTGGATTAATTAATTACAATAAATGTGTGTACCATAATTACATGTAATTGTAACTCTACTGTGAAAGTGTATATATATTCCACCAAATATGTTGAACTGTACACTTGCATCATGGCAAACGCTCAAGTCGGAGTACGGTTTATAGAGAACAGTCGGGGATCTCAGACGCTGGTACACAATGAGTACATGTTCAGTTTGAAGACAAGAAGAGGCGACCGCAGCTACTGGAACTGTGTGAACCGGGATTGTACAGCGAAGATCAACACACAGAATGGGATTCCAACTAAGATCATGGTGAATCACAACCATCCACAGGACCCTCTCGGAGTTACAGCGAAACAACTGATGAGCAACGTTCGGAAACGAGTGCGAGAGACCATTGAGCCGATACCTGCCATATACGACGATATGTTAGCCAATCTCCGAACACCAGAATGGGATGCGGATACAGAGGCTGTCGCCATCAAGTTACCTACATTCTATTCGGCTCGTCCTGCTTTGTACAGGTAAATAATAAGATTTTTTTTATGAAAATGCATATATAATTTAAGCGGTCTGTTTTTAGTCTGTTACTCTGTATTTACAAAACAATCTTATGTACAGTGAATAATATCCCATATATTTTATTCCATTTCAGACAAAGGGCGAAACTACAATCTACGTTACCTAAGGTTCGACAAGACGTGACGTTGGATGGAAAATGGACAGAGACAACGGCGGGCGATAAGTTCCTACTCGCGGATGATGGGGAAGAAAACCGCATCCTCGTGTTTGCTACGTTGGAGAACTTAATGGAACTCTCGAGAGCTGACATTTGGTATGTCGATGGGACGTTCCACTCCAGTCCATCATACTTCTACCAGGTGTACACAATCCATGGTATGGTTGATGGGTACATGTGTACTCTTATATATGCGCTGCTACCGAACAAACGTGAGACCACCTACAGACGGCTGTTTGAACTTGTCCAGGGCGCTGGTGACCGACACAACATCGAACTCAAACCAGGAACTGTTATGATGGACTTCGAAGTTGCAGCGAAACGTGCCGTTATCGCTGTCTATCCGGATGTCACAGTGAGGGGGTGTTTCTTCCATTATTCACAGTGCATCTGGAGGAAGGTTCAGTCATGTGGACTTGTGACAACCTTCAAAGACAACGACGACTTCAGAATGTTGGTGCGCCGTGCTAGTGTCCTGCCTCTTGTGCCGATCGGACTGGTTGAAGACGTGTGGTTCCATGCCCTAGAAAACAACGACAACGACACAGCATCCGTAGTCACGTTCAAGGACTACGTAACGGAGCATTGGGTGGAAGGCGGCGACAAGGCGATGTGGAACCACTTTGACAATCCAGGACCACGAACCACAAACCACGTCGAAGGATGGCACAACAAGGTCAATGGTCTGTTGACCCATTCCCATCCAAACATCTACACTCTGGTAGAATTGTTCCAGAAGGAGCAGGCCGTGAATGAAATCCGTCTACTCCAGCATGCGAATGGTGGGAAACGCCGTCCGAAGAAGATGAAGTACCGCGTCATTGAAGACCGCCTGGTACAGCTGAAGCAGCGGCTTCTGAATACGGAGCTGGAAGTGACAGAGTACGCCGATGCAGCATCGTATTTGATTAAATTAGGACAATAGACAGTAATATCATTCTATCAAATGTGCTAATAGTTTACAGTGATATTGATCAGGAGTTGTTATTCATGTTATTGATCAGGATCTACAATTTTCATTAAAGCTTGTTGTTTCATATCAAATGTGCTAATAGTTGACACTAATATTAATCAGTTATTGATCAGGAGCTACAATCTTCAGTGATATTAATCAGGAGTTGTTATTGGTTATCTACTTCTGACTGATCAGGTTCTACACATTACATGCATATAATAAGTAAAATTCACATGATTGTAAAGCTTGTTGTTTCATAAAAAAGCTTTACCTTTGTCATCATTAACACTTCTAAATGACTTCTAGATGATCAAGATACAATAAATATATATGTTTAGATGATTTAATAGCTAATAAAGTCTTGTTTATACACATGTTTGTTTCACTTTTATCCAAAATGTGGTTCGCGTAACTTTTCGCTGTGCAGAATACCAATTTTGACCAATTATCACCAATTAAGTCCATTGTTAAACCTAACAATGGTGTCTCACTTTCCCAACATACCAAAACCCCAACTTTCTACCTGAAAACCAGAATGTTGGGAAAGTGAGAACACCCCGAACAGATACTGTACTATTCCGCCTGATTCAGACAGGTAAATGTTGAGTTATGTATATGTTATTGCAAATATGTGTTATCAAATGAAGGGGACTTAAATGAATTTCATGTCTAATGTGCATACTTTGACGATTTATTAACGACAACTAAAATTTTAAATGTGAACTAGTTCAAGTGTATTGAATGGTAGTAATTAGGTTTACAACATCAATGTGAGGGGCTCTCAACCGGGGAAATAAAAGTTATAACTTTGTCATTACTAATAGGCTGTTAAATGTTTATAACAAATATCAAAAACTGCCGATGTTCAACAACAACAACAACATTTATTGCATTAAGTTCATCAAGAAACAATAATTTGCATACAAATTTATTATAATGTTACTTTATAACATTAAATCAAGCACTACTACTTGTCGTAGCACCTGCTCAGGCTATTGTAATTACCCTATTACCTGGCCGAGTGTCAATTAACACCTATGATCGAGGGGCCACACGATGGTTTATTCACACCTTGTGGGGCAATTTGTTTTGTATTATGTCGGATTCCTTAGAAAACAGCATCGATGTATCTGATATTATGAAAGTTTTTGTAAAATTTGCAAATATAATTATTATTTACGAATATTCAATTACTGTAATAGTATTCAGATATCCGAACGAATATTCGTTGTCATCACTAATAATTATATTAAATGTATAGGTTTACTTGTATAGCATATGCGTTTCTTGTGGCTTCTGCACAAAACCATGATTCACATTATGCACTGTAGTGTTGTTCAGTTGGTTGCTGTGGAATGACAATGCAACACACTATATTGACTTTGTTATATTGTTTACCATTAGGTAATGCCATGTATATATGTTTTTGCCACATGGGTCGAAGACCTGGTTTAAATTAAAATAAACTCAACATCTAAATAACTTACCATTCTAACACATCTAACTAACTTACCATTCTAGCACATCTAACTAACTTACCATTCTAACATTACTAGCACATCTAACTAACATATCATTCTAACATTGCTAACACATCTAACTAACTTATCATTCTAACACATCTAACTAACTTACCATTCTAACATTACTAGCACATCTAACTAACTTACCATTCTAACACATCTAACTAACTTACCATTCTAACACATCTAACTAACTTACCATTCTAACACATCTAACTAACTTATCATTCTAGCACATCTAACTAACTTATCATTCTAACATTACTAACACATCTAACTAACTTATCATTCTAACATTGCTAACACATCTAACTAACTTATCATTCTAACACATCTAACTAACTTACCATTCTAACACATCTAACTAACTTACCATTCTAACACGTCTAACTAACTTACACCATTCTAACACATCTAGCTAACTTATCATTCTAACATTGCTAACACATCTAACTAACTTACCATTCTAACATTGCTAACACATCTAACTTGTAAATATGTTATCAATTAGAAACACAATTG
The DNA here is from genome assembly GCA_014843695.1 of Archivesica marissinica. NCBI lineage: Eukaryota > Metazoa > Mollusca > Bivalvia > Venerida > Vesicomyidae > Archivesica > Archivesica marissinica. Next base: position 88,102,073 of record CM026397.1, on the reverse strand, counting down.
TTGCTGTTAGTATACATTGTATAGTAATGGTGCATGTATATATATATATATATATATTAAATCGTCATAAATGTACTTTATCGTTTTGTTTTTATTTAACACTTTCACTTTATAGAACACTAATTTCGCCATGTATTTGTCAACTATTGATGTTTAGCTTCTACCATCATTCGAGTACATGTCCTTTCAATGCCAGTTAGCGACGTCGTGCGATACTAGAGATTTTGCAAAAGAAACTTGACCTACGTATTAGTTGTGGTTGTGTATACCAGTTATTGTCCATCCCCCGACCTACATGTACTAGTTATCGTGCAGTTTAATACCAGTTTAGTACCAGTTATTGACTTCCTGTGAACCATTAGACCCTACAGACGCCAATAGCTAGGCCTACGTATACCAGTTATCGACCATACCCAGACCTACATGTCTGGTTATCGTGCAGTTTAATGCTAATTATAGACTTCCTGTGAACCCCGATACCATGCAGACTCCAATAGCTAGGCCTACGTATACCAGTTATCGACCATACCCAGACCTACATATACTGGTTATCGTGCAGTTTAATACCAGTTATTGACTTCCTGTGAATCACAAGACCTTACAGTCTCCAATACCTAGCTAGGCCTACGTATACCAATTATCGACCATACCCCGACCTACATATACTGGTTATCGTGCAGTTTAATACCAGTTATTGACTTCCTGTGAACCATTAGACCCTACAGACGCCAATAGCTAGGCCTACGTATACCAGTTATCGACCATACCCAGACCTACATGTCTGGTTATCGTGCAGTTTAATGCTAATTATAGACTTCCTGTGAACCCCGATACCATGCAGACTCCAATAGCTAGGCCTACGTATACCAGTTATCGACCATACCCCGACCTACATATACTGGTTATCGTGCAGTTTAATACCAGTTATTGACTTGCTGTGAACCATTAGACCCTACAGACGCCAATAGCTAGGCCTACGTATACCAGTTATCGACCATACTCAGACATACATGTCTGGTTATCGTGCAGTGTAATGCTAATTATAGACTTCCTGTGAACCCCGATACCTTACAGACTCCAATAGCTAGGCCTACGTATACCAGTTATCGACCATACCCCGACCTACATGTACTGGTTATCGTGCGGTTTAATACCAGTTATTGACTTCCTGTGAATCACAAGACCTTACAGTCTCCAATACCTAGCTAGGCCTACGTATACCAGTTATCGACCATACCCCGACCTACATGTACTGGTTATCGTGCAGTTTAATACCAGTTATTGACTTCCTGTGAATCACAAGACCTTACAGTCTCCAATACCTAGCTAGGCCTACGTATACCAGTTATCGACCATACCCCGACCTACATGTACTGGTTATCGTGCAGTTTAATACCAGTTATTGACTTCCTGTGAATCACAAGACCTTACAGTCTCCAATACCTAGCTAGGCCTACGTATACCAATTATCGACCATACCCCGACCTACATATACTGGTTATCGTGCAGTTTAATACCAGTTATTGACTTCCTGTGAATCACAAGACCTTACAGTCTCCAATACCTAGCTAGGCCTACGTATACCAGTTATCGACCATACCCCGACCTACATGTACTGGTTATCGTGCAGTTTAATACCAGTTATTGACTTCCTGTGAATCACAAGACCTTACAGTCTCCAATACCTAGCTAGGCCTACGTATACCAATTATCGACCATACCCCGACCTACATATACTGGTTATCGTGCAGTTTAATACCAGTTATTGACTTCCTGTGAACCATAATACCTTACAGTCTCCAATACCTAGCTAGGCCTACATATACCAGTTATCGACCATACCCAGACCTATATGTCTGGTTATCGTGCAGTGTAATGCTAATTATAGACTTCCTGTGAACCCCGATACCTTACAGACTCCAATAGCTAGGCCTACGTATACCAGTTATCGACCATACCCAGACCTACATATACTGGTTATCGTGCAGTTTAATACCAGTTATTGACTTGCTGTGAACCATTAGACCCTACATACGCCAATAGCTAGGCCTACGTATACCAGTTATCGACCATACCCAGACCTACATATACTGGTTATCGTGCAGTGTAATGCTAATTATAGACTTCCTGTGAACCCCGATACCTTACAGACTCCAATAGCTAGGCCTACGTATACCAGTTATCGACCATACCCAGACCTACATATACTGGTTATCGTGCAGTTTAATACCAGTTATTGACTTGCTGTGAACCATTAGACCCTACAGACGCCAATAGCTAGGCCTACGTATACCAGTTATCGACCATACCCAGACCTACATATACTGGTTATCGTGCAGTTTAATACCAGTTATTGACTTCCTGTGAACCATAATACCTTACAGTCTCCAATACCTAGCTAGGCCTACGTATACCAATTATCGACCATACCCCGACCTACATATACTGGTTTTCGTGCAGTTTAGTACCAGTTATTGACTTCCTGTGAACCATTAGACCCTACAGACGCCAATAGCTAGGCCTACGTATACCAGTTATCGACCATACCCAGACCTACATGTCTGGTTATCGTGCAGTTTAATGCTAATTATAGACTTCCTGTGAACCCCGATACCATGCAGACTCCAATAGCTAGGCCTACGTATACCAGTTATCGACCATACCCCGACCTACATATACTGGTTATCGTGCAGTTTAATACCAGTTATTGACTTGCTGTGAACCATTAGACCCTACAGACGCCAATAGCTAGGCCTACGTATACCAGTTATCGACCATACTCAGACATACATGTCTGGTTATCGTGCAGTGTAATGCTAATTATAGACTTCCTGTGAACCCCGATACCTTACAGACTCCAATAGCTAGGCCTACGTATACCAGTTATCGACCATACCCCGACCTACATGTACTGGTTATCGTGCAGTTTAATACCAGTTATTGACTTCCTGTGAATCACAAGACCTTACAGTCTCCAATACCTAGCTAGGCCTACGTATACCAGTTATCGACCATACCCCGACCTACATGTACTGGTTATCGTGCAGTTTAATACCAGTTATTGACTTCCTGTGAATCACAAGACCTTACAGTCTCCAATACCTAGCTAGGCCTACGTATACCAATTATCGACCATACCCCGACCTACATATACTGGTTATCGTGCAGTTTAATACCAGTTATTGACTTCCTGTGAACCATAATACCTTACAGTCTCCAATACCTAGCTAGGCCTACGTATACCAGTTATCGACCATACCCAGACCTACATGTACTGGTTATCGTGCAGTTTAATGCTAATTATAGACTTCCTGTGAACCCCGATACCATACAGACTCCAATAGCTAGGCCTACGTATACCAGTTATCGACCATACCCAGACCTACATATACTGGTTATCGTGCAGTTTAATACCAGTTATTGACTTGCTGTGAACCATTAGACCCTACAGACGCCAATAGCTAGGCCTACGTATACCAGTTATCGACCATACCCAGACCTACATATACTGGTTATCGTGCAGTTTAATGCTAATTATAGACTTCCTGTGAACCCCGATACCATACAGACTCCAATAGCTAGGCCTACGTATACCAGTTATCGACCATACCCAGACCTACATATACTGGTTATCGTGCAGTTTAATACCAGTTATTGACTTGCTGTGAACCATTAGACCCTACAGACGCCAATAGCTAGGCCTACGTATACCAGTTATCGACCATACCCAGACCTACATATACTGGTTATCGTGCAGTTTAATACCAGTTATTGACTTCCTGTGAACCATTAGACCCTACAGACGCCAATAGCTAGGCCTACGTATACCAGTTATCGTCCATACCCCGACCTACATGTACTGGTTATCGTGCAGTTTAGTACCAGTTATTGACTTCCTGTGAACCATTAGACCCTACAGACGCCAATAGCTAGGCCTACGTATACCAGTTATCGACCATACCCAGACCTACATGTCTGGTTATCGTGCAGTTTAATGCTAATTATAGACTTCCTGTGAACCCCGATACCATACAGACTCCAATAGCTAGGCCTACGTATACCAGTTATCGACCATACCCAGACCTACATATACTGGTTATCGTGCAGTTTAATACCAGTTATTGACTTGCTGTGAACCATTAGACCCTACAGACGCCAATAGCTAGGCCTACGTATACCAGTTATCGACCATACCCAGACCTACATATACTGGTTATCGTGCAGTTTAATACCAGTTATTGACTTGCTGTGAACCATTAGACCCTACAGACGCCAATAGCTAGGCCTACGTATACCAGTTATCGACCATACCCAGACCTACATATACTGGTTATCGTGCAGTTTAATACCAGTTATTGACTTGCTGTGAACCATTAGACCCTACAGACGCCAATAGCTAGGCCTACGTATACCAGTTATCGACCATACCCAGACCTACATGTCTGGTTATCGTGCAGTTTAATGCTAATTATAGACTTCCTGTGAACCCCGATACCATACAGACTCCAATAGCTAGGCCTACGTATACCAGTTATCGACCATACCCAGACCTACATATACTGGTTATCGTGCAGTTTAGTACCAGTTATTGACTTCCTGTGAACCATTAGACCCTACAGACGCCAATAGCTAGGCCTACGTATACCAGTTATCGACCATACCCATACCTACATGTCTGGTTATCGTGCAGTTTAATGCTAATTATAGACTTCCTGTGAACCCCGATACCATACAGACTCCAATAGCTAGGCCTACGTATACTAGTTATCGACCATACCCAGACCTACATATACTGGTTATCGTGCAGTGTAATGCTAATTATAGACTTCCTGTGAACCCCGATACCTTACAGACTCCAATAGCTAGGCCTACGTATACCAGTTATCGACCATACCCCGACCTACATATACTGGTTATCGTGCAGTTTAATACCAGTTATTGACTTGCTGTGAACCATTAGACCCTACAGACGGCAATAGCTAGGCCAACGTATACTAGTTATCGTCCATACCCCCGACCTACATGTACTGGTTATCGTGCAACTTAATTCCAGTGAATCTTGAGACCTTACAGACGGCAATAGCTAGACCTACGTATACCAGTTATCGTCAGTACCCTGACCTACATGTATTGGTTATAGTGCAGTATAATGCCAGTTATATACTTACTGTGAACCTTGAGAAGCGACAGACGACAATAGCTGGACCTACGTATACCAGTTATATGCATGCCCAGATTTACATACGTGTTATCGTGCAATATAATATCTATCCATCTATAGATGTATACTGCAGCATCCTCTTCCAATGACTATGTGCAGATTTTCCAGGCCAGGCTTAGCCAACCATAGCGGTTAACCAGTACTAAGCAATGTGTGTGAGGTGCCTTGCTCAAAGACACTACATACGTGTCTTGATCGAGTATCGAACCCGGGACCTCTCGATTCTAAATCCGATGCTCTACCACTGGGCCACGGACGCCACACAATTGCTCGACCTACGTATACTAGACTATACACTATGAGTACGGTATGGTACGGAACGGGTTTTACCATTTGAAAGCAAATGCCACGCCTTTAATATTCATAAGGTACCGCCTACCCACAGATACTAGTTATCGTATAGCACTCACCATACAAACTAATTGCGACAGAACACGATATTCTTGAGAAAAAAAATGTTCAAAAAACCATTTAGAGTGAAATCGCAGAGTTCTATGAAAGGATCAGATAGGTAAGATTATCATGTATGCAATCTTCATGTTTTTGATAATTATGAACAGAATTGGCCGAGTGTTGACTTTGGGCAGATATTTTCGTATCTGATTGAGACACCAGGACCTTACACAATGGAAAGCATGAAGGCTTATCGGTCACTAGAGGCATATAATTTCTTTATTAGCGGCTGGATTCACACTTGCTTCTACAAAAAAAGCACAACAGGACACTGCATCATACTCATAGCTGGGAAAGTGAATCGGTCACAGGCCGTTATGGACACACCACACAAGGCCTGGATCGGAATCGACACAAAAAACAACAATATTCACTGTGCCCATTGTTCCTGCATGGCAGGGTATGTATAACTTCTATCTCAATATACCCTAAATATACCATTGTTGAAAATATAAATTGGTGTATCTGTCTATCTATTCATACTGCCAGACTCCCCTTACGGGTGGGTATGTGTACATTGAAAGACATCTGAAACTATTTAGTGACTGCATACAAACATATCCATAGAATTCATCCCGGATACAGCGAACGATCGCAATGCAAATTGATTTTAGTTTTTGATTGCGAAACAAGGTAGAGAAGAGGCAATGTGGAATTTAAATGTCGTCCAGTTAGGTCTACCCAGAAAATTGTAGGATTACGGTTTTTCTCATGGAAATTAATCGTTTCAGACAATACCGTAGTGCGATTGCTTATTTAAAACATTCCATGACATGCTTATAAAACATGTTTTTTAATTAAATATTTCAGACTGGGTGAAGTTTGTTCGCATGTTGCAGCTATATTGTTTAAAGTTGAGTGCAACACACGTCTTGGCCATAACGAGGTTGCCTGTACATCAGTACCCTGTGAATGGAATCAGACATTCGTCAAGAAGGTATGTATTCAGTATTAAAACAAGAAAAACTTAAATGCAGAATTGCGTTATGTTGGATCATAAAATTATCAAACAGAAATTACTCATAACAGTCTCCTGCTTCTCTTCACATTTGAAAAAAGTATGCGTCATTTACCAGTGCCGTGGATTAGTGTACATGCACGATTGTATTAAACTGGGCACAACCATTGACTTTCCCGTAACCGGCCCCTTTGGTTAAAAGGAAATAATAAGATGCAGTTGTGTAATTACTTTGTAGCCGATTGTTAATCATTGCATGTTTGTACTATGTGCCGTCCGTGGTCCAATGGTAGAGTGTCGGATTTGGAATCGAACAGTCCGGGTTCGATACTCAGTCAGGCCACATATGTAGTGTCATTGAGCAAGGCACCTAAGCATGCCCAGAAAAACATGTCTAGGTCCCCGACAAGGGGTTTGACATTAATGGTACATACATACATTCTAATTTTGTTGCAACAGGTTGAAGGTGTTCCACTTGACGAGATCGATTTCAACAAACCAAAGAAACAAAGAGTTGATTATCCGACTGGCCATCGGCAACAACATGTCAACAACTTGGACACATGTGATGCCACTGATTTGTTGCGGGACTTGAAAAAAAGTGCTCCGAATGCGGTAGTCTTTTCAGTAGTGGAGCCCAAGCAACAGGATCCTTTAGAATCCAGACTGGTTCTGAGCAACCTTTATGTGGAAGACAACACTCTATTAAGCGCAGACGAGCTTCATCTACTGTGCGAGAGAGTCAGTAAAACATTAAGTGCCAGTAAAAGACAGTGTGAAAATCTGGAGAAATCCACACGTTCTCAATCCAAGAGTGGCATCTGGAAAAAATACAGAAATGGTAGGATTACTGCGTCCAATTTTCATGAAGTTGTGCATACAAACATTGACCATCCGTCTCAGTCATTGATTGTGAAAGTTTGTAATGGCACCAATTTCAGCAGTGCTGCTACATCCTGGGGAATGGAAAATGAATCGTGTGCGCTGTCAGCATACATGGACAAAATGAAAGACCACACCAATGTCCGCATTTCGAAGTGTGGTCTGTTCATGAATCCGAACTATTCATTCTTGGGGGCAACTCCAGACAGTATAGTGGAATGTGACTGTTGTGGGAAAGGAACTGTAGAAGTTAAATGCCCATTCAAACACAGGGACATGCATCCGTGTGGAGTTTCAGATAAATTATACTGTCTAAATTCCCATGAACAATGTGACTCTGGTATGTGTGACAATACTGTAAAGTTTGGACACAAATACTTCCACCAGATTCAAGGTCAAATGGGCATATGTCAACTAGACTATTGTGATTTTGTGTGTTTCACAAACAAAGGCATTCATATCGAGCGTGTTCTGTATGACGATTCATTTTTTAAAAACTTGGTGGCAAAACTGCGTTTGTTCCACCAAAAGTGGATCATGTCTGAACTATTGGCCAAAACAATGAAACTGAAACCAGTTTAGTAATATACTACTTTAGATGTATACGAAACCAGTTTAGTAATATACTACTTTAGATGTATACGAATGTAGTACATGCTCGGTATGGGTGTCTGCCGGTGATCCAGCTAAGTTAAAATGATAAAAACAATTTGGATACAAATTATTATTCATTATTGCTCATATTATATACAATGAAATACATTTTACAATTTAGAGTGCAAATGTACATGGAATTCTGATTAACCCTTTCAACCCAAAGTAACTGACAATGGATTGCTCCATAATATTTTTAGACCAATAAAATGATCAGAACATTATATTTCGATCGGTTCATTTACGTCAAAATGATTCATTTTGTCTAAAAATAGTATAATTACTAGCAAAAAGTGCAGATCCTGATGAGACGGCTCGTTTAAAGGCCTGTGGGGTTGAAAGGGTTAATGCAGAACCATCAATCTGCCCAGTATGGCTTTATACAAAACTATAATAATGGGTTGTTAGTATTGACAATCCCACCAGTTATGTGCAGTACTTTCTTGCATGTTCCTCGCTTTTTCACAAATGAAATTGGCATTGTTCCACTAAATATTTTGAAGTCTTTCATACGTCCAATGACACGTTCCACGTGTATGCGGGCTCTCGACATACGTCGACTAATCTCCACCTCAGCTGGTGATAACTGTAGTTTTCCCTTTGTGAAGGCCGGCATAATTAATTTGACTCCTCGTTGAGCAAATTCCTCCTTCATTACAAATCCCCTGTCTGCCATGACAACATCCCCAGGTAAAAACTTGTCCATGATCCCGCTTTCTGTGGTTATTTTCTTATCACTTGCCCTACCGCCCCATATTTCTGATAAGAAAATCACACTGCCCGATGGGCTAATACCAATTAAGACCTTCAGGGTATTATGTCTTTTGTAACTTGAATATGTCTGGCAACGTGATTTTAATGCTGTTGGTCTCTCAATAAAAATCTCTGTACAGTCAATTATGCATTTCACCTTTCTAAAATCATGATTGTTAAATACATCGGGTAGTTGCATTTCTTTATCATTTGGAGGCCAAATAACTAATCCACCAATTGACTTGTATAGTGCATGTAGCCATGCATGAAAAATTGTAGAAATCAAAGGTTGACTAACACCAAATCGATACGCAAGATCACCTGTGCCAGGATTTTGCTTTAACTTGACCAATGTTAGAAGCAACTCGTCCTTCAAGTCGAGTTTGGTATTCTTCCTGGTTATGTGGCAGCGGGCATGCTCAAACACCACAAGAAATGTTGAATAATTAGGTAGGCCGGTGAAGTATGATGTTCTATCGTCATTACATTTAATGAAATCATTGCTTAGACAGGTTAGAACTTTGGCTTGTAGTGATGTGATTTCATTTTCTAATGATTGTACTTGAATTTGCAGTGAGTTCATTCTATCCACACAACTATCAAACTGTTGTTGCAACATATTGTTCTGGTTTAGCAAAGTGGTAAAATCATCTTGGTATTGCTCTATAACATGACACTGCTTGTCTGTCAACATATTGATCGAGTCGATCGTTAGAGAGTCCACATCTGTTTGAATTCCAATCTCTCTTGTTTCAACAGATGTTTGTGTGGCTATACCTGGCACAACATTTTCCTTATGTTTAGACAGCTCCATGAGTGCCAAAGCAGCTGAAGTCTTGTTCTTATTTTCCTCTCTAACTTTTACTCGATTCTGGCGAACTAGCTTTTGCTGTAACACCTGCGGGGTTTTCTTTGCAGCTGGGGTGTGGCAGAATATTGTTGGAACAAAATCTACTTCCAATGGGTCCTTGCTTGGTTTCCCTGTAATGTATAATCAAATATTGAGCTTATCATCCTTTCGAATGAGTGACATCACTATAGTCCAAATTCTGATAGATCTATGTCTGTGATTGTTTATTGTAAAGTTTTACATTTGTATATTTTATATGCATAAATAAAACATCTAATATGCACTAGACTGCAGTTTTTGATTTCTGGATACTATCCGCCCACGTTTTTAGCAGTAGCAGTAACAAGCTGTAAGGTAAATATGAAGACAGTATTTTGGTGCAGTCTGTAATGAATGAATGGTGTTTTACGGCGCATCGACATCTAAGGTCATGTAGCGCGCGTGTAGTCTGTTAATCAGACTCTGGTACATCCAGTGTTAATTGGCTTGAGACCCGGAAGTTATTTCATGTACTTGGTGATTAACTTGGCAATAAGATGGTATGATGTAAAATTAAATAATGCATATGGCCATGATATGGGTCAGTAGTCCAGTGAGAAAAAGGACTGTCAATCCAGCGAGCTCAGATGCTGACATGGACAAGCGGTATTACCGAATATTAATACAATATTAACCCTTATCATGCTAATCCCATATAATGTCGGTTTTGCAAACAGCATAGAACCAGATCAGACGGCACAAATACTCTTCTATCCTAGAGCCGTCACTCAGTGGAACATGCTACCGCATACATACAATGCCCTGATCCCTGTGTATGTCCTTACCCCAATATATTTTCCATAAATTGTCACAATTATGTACATAGTTTTATAAAAAAACACTTAAATATTATTTGTCTATTCACTGTATCCTTTCTAATGAGCACTTTCTGATCAAGCACTTAACTAACACTTTTTATTATGGCGCCAGCACCTAATCTTCATAAGTGAAGAAGTGGGTGGGGTGCGATAATTCGAAGCTGTACCAAGTAATACATGTATAATATTGCAACCTACCCGAAACAAAATGGGCACTGCATAAACGATCATGATCCTTGGGTTCCCAAAGGCCATCTGATCGAGTACTTGTCTGTCCCGGGGCTGGTAGACGTCCAATTCTGACTATCCATTTGTCAAGCTTGTCTTTGTCCGACAACGGAAGACGGTACATTTTTACTTCATCGTTCCCTTTAACTAACCTCTTTGCGCATCCCGGGGCACAACAAGATGACGGCATTGTTAAAATTCAATGAAGTCAAGCATTAAATCACTAGTGCATACAATTATAATTATATTATTTCGATCGATATCTGTCTTGTAAAATCTCAACGTTTTTTGCCCTACGTAGTGTGCGCATGCGCGGGCATTTTATTTCTTCCGGTAAATGCACAGAGCAACCGATAGCATCATTATAAGATCTATATATACAGGGCCTGCTCAGAGCCCCGTTTTATCAACGGTCGTAAGTCAGTCTTAGTTAAGATTATTGCTTAAGACCGAGTTACGCCGTCGTAACGTCTAAGTTAAGACCACGGTCCGTTTTATCAACAAAGTCGCAGCTAAGATATCGTAAATAAAGTCTTTAACTTTACGACTGGTTCGATGCAGTCGCAACTTCGGAAAAAGTCTTAAAAATGGCGGCCGAATCAGCAGAATCCGTGCATCAGAGACATGAAGCAAGAATATTCAGGGCCGGTAGAGACATTGGAGACGTGTGACACCAATATCCTGTCCCGATATCGCAGGACGAGGCTATGGATTGTCTTGCTTGAGGATATGGTGGGGGAATGACTTGGACAAGGGGACGAACCGCTCTCATTCGATACCCGGTTTGACCTAGGTAAAGTGAAATTGATATATTTCTATATCTTGCATTATTAAGGTGCATATCAGTGTTATTTGCGTACACATTTCTGTACAGTAGGCCCTTATTTCTATTTTAAGATTACAAGGGACGCTACTTCTATAAGAATCTATCGCTATTTATATCGATACTACACACAAGGCATGACTTATTATGTTTTTGGAACTGAATGACGATACGTATTCTGTTTCTGCAACGCACTAACTAAGTAAATTGATACAGTGTGCAGGTAGGGAATTAAATGCTTGTGTTTATAATGTCGTCTGTTTCTTTTTAAATGCTCGTGTATTGCTACAGTATTCGTACACAATTAAACGTCCCCACGTGTCCAAATGCAAATGTTTTTCTGGACAGGCTTAGCCGACCTAAGCGGTTAACCAGTACTAAACTATGTCTGTGAGGTGACTTGCTCAATGACACTACATACGTGGACTGACCGAGTATCGAACATGGGACAGTTTGATTCCAAATCCGACACCATGCCAGGGACGCCCGGAGGAAATCGTCCTGTTCAATCTGTCACCGTACCATATCACATACTGTCCATCGAACCAGGGTTGAATTGGTGAGAAGCGAGCATGGCTAACTACTGTGCGAATCGGACAGCCAAAAGAAGTGTAATCCATATTACAAGTTGTCATGATTGATCTTAATGCGATGATAGACACGATGAGTCGGGATGACCATAATTATATATAGATACACTGTCCAGTTTGAAATCAATCGGAATATATCGAACTCTGTGTTTACATGTATATTGGGTTACGAACTACTGCCACAACCAATGTCCACAAAGTTGCATTGTAATATAATTATAGTGTGTTGAAAACACTTACTGTTTTATGTATCAATAATAGTTGAAACGTTTTGTTCATTTCAGATGCTTATTGATTTAGATACCTATCAAAGGGTGATGTATTGACCAAAGTCGCAGATTTTCATGGCATCAACAGGTAGGTGAACTCTTTTCGACATGATCATTAATTGTTAACCCTAGTCGCGCGGATCCCGGAATGTTCCGGGCTGACAGATAATGTTCATCAGGCGAATCCCGGAATATTCCGGTTTTTAACATTCTCTTTGTCAGCAGATGACAGCTTATAACCAATGAAAATTCCCGTATTATATTTGCTTTAAATTTCGTTGCAAACGTTATTTCTATATGGAAAAGCTTTTTCCATTGGTTTAAAACCCGGAAATATCATTCGACACGAGGTTTAAATGAAAAAAAATTCTCTTTCGATTTGAAAAAAAAAATGGCTAACCACGTACAAACAACGAGTGATTTTTTGAATGAGATATTTGCCGATAGCGACAGTGACGAATCGTTTGAGGATACAGATATTATTCCCAGGCCCGATAATGATGAAAACGACCTGGAAACATCCTTTGATATGAACAATTGGCGTGATGGAGATCGGAACCCCAACCACTTCAATTTCACTGCTACCCCAGGAATGAATGATGGCCTCGTTTTACCAGAAAATCCTCAACCTGTAGATTATCTGAACTTATTTCTGCATCAAAGTGACTTTGAAACAATGGCCAGTGAGACCAATAGATATGCAAGGACTTTTCTTGAGACTGCAGTGCTAAAACCCAAGTCCAGATTCCATGCTTGGGTTGAAACAACTTGGCAGGAAATGAAGCTTTTCTTCGCCATGACGATTGCTATGGGGTTACTTGTGCAGCTTGATGTCTCGGAGTATTGGTCCACAAATGAGGTTGTCGAGACGCCATTCTTCAGGAAATGTATGCCAAGGGACAGGTTAGCATATTTATTATGCAGATTGAAGTTTTTTTTAGCTGACCATATACCTCGGGACTTGGGTATTCCAGACTTTACGGTTTAAAAAATAAGAAACAATATTTTCATTTTAGTTTCACAGTAGACATACATATTCATTGTCAGGCTAACACATTGTTTTACTAGATTATTTCAATGAAATTGTATTTGTTTCCAAATATATACGAGTTCATGATCACTCAACTACCACAGTACCACAAGCAAAAGTGAATATGTTGTCCGAGGTCGAGTATCGACTTGTTTTTCTTTCATCTATTTCAGGTTCTGGTTATTGATGGCGTTTTTTCACCTAGCAGACAATTCTCAGATGATTCGGCGCGGCCTTCCGGGATTTGACGCCTTGTACAAGCTCGGTAATGTGTACAAGAACGTGGTACGTTGCTTTGATCAGAACTATACACCTCATCAGCAGCTGTCACTTGACGAGGGCATGGTGCCGTGGAGAGGAAACTTGTCATTCAAAGTTTACAGTCCTGACAAGCCAAAAAAGTATGGCATCAAAGCCTATATGATTTGTGATGGTCATAACGGGTACTGCAGCAAGTTCAAACTGTAGTCTGGTTATGGTGCGACTTACGATCTTGTAATGGATATGATGAGAAATTATTATGGAAAGGGGTATATACTTTATATGGATAATTACTATAGTTCCCCACAGCTATATCATGATCTCTGGCTGCTGGGTGTTGGTGCATCAGGTACTTTGCGTTCCAACCGTAAGGGCATTCCTCAAAGGGCGAAGGATAAGATCATAAAAGAAAAAGGAGAATTGTCAACTTATCATAATGACAATTTATTACTTGTGAAATACAATGACAGGAAACTTGTATACCTTCTTAGTACTGTGGACAAAGCAACACGTGTAGCTACTGGAAAGACTATTCCCCGAACTGGTGAGCCAATAATGAAACCCCAGGTTGTCGCAAACTATAATAAATATATGGGAGGTGTGGACAGATCTGATCAGATGGTGAGTTATGCGACATTCCAGGCAAGGACTTTAAATGGTGGAAACGAGTTATTTTCCATGTCTTGTCACTCACCACACTTAATGCATATCTATTGTATAAGACAACAACACAAGATGCAGTTCCCATGCTACACCGACAATTCCGTAAGAAGCTAGTGGAGTCGATTGCCTCATCTGTTGAGAAAGAAAATATTCCAGGATTGTCAACACGTTCTGTAGGGAGATCAACTAAGTCTGCTGATCCAATATTCAGACTAATAGAGAGACACTTTCCATCCAAAATTCTTGGCACTGGAAAAAAGAAGAACATCTCTCGAGCCTGTGGTGTGTGTGAGCCAGCCGAGCGTCAGCTTCTGGAACAAGTTGGTCAAAAACGTAAACGGAATGGTCGAGAGTCCTCTTTCGAATGTAATGACTGTAGGACAGCTCTTTGTGTACATCCTTGTTTCAGAATATACCATACCCATAAAGATTTCATAGGTGCTTACCTGGATTACAAGAGACAGAATCATGATGACTAACTTCTCCACCATGTGGAAATTGACAAGTGAAATCACTCGGTTTTTAGTCGGTTACCTGTGACTTACCTGTGTTTTTGAGGAAGAACATTATATATAAATATTAAATAGTTTTAAACATGTATCAATTGACAACAGTATTATCTCTAAATATGGCTAATTATCTACCAACAACAAGCATAATGCAGTAAGCAATGACAGTGACTTTCATGGGGAATTCAAATTTTTCGTTAAATTTTACCTGTAATTACAGCGGTTAATAATCTGTTTAAAAAGTACCTGTGGTTGGGAAAATTATTGAAATCATGTGTACAAACATTATAGAATATATTTATTCAATTAACATGTATTTTAATCAAATCTTTTAAGCATGCAATGAAATTATTTAAAAAAAACTAAATTTTTACACCTGAAGTCAATTTTACCTGTAAAAAACTATTTAATAATATAATAAATTGTGTTTTTTCCCCATCAATATGTATAGATAATTTTGTCACGATCGCAATGGTGTATTACATTATAGGGTTATTGCTATATATAAGTTTGTTATTGCCTGATTCCATCACACACCCGTATTCCTGGATTTTCTCTAAATATATTCAGCTGGGAACACTTGTCCTATATAGTATATATAGCGCTATAAGGGTTAAGTTTATTCGATTAGCTGTCTGATTAGCGTAGTGATTAGCACGCTCGCTTCTAGTCAATGCATTCCGGGTTCCTTACACTGACTGAAAAGTGTGTGAGATGGTACGGTGGTCCCCAAATCGGACATGTGAGTTTTCTCCGGTTATGTCCCACACGAATGACTACATAATTATACGTTTTTAACGAGAGTGCTTAATATTATAATCTTGTTTCGAAAATGTTGTAAAGTAAATAATATTTATACAGTTGATTATTCTAACATTAACAATGAAGAACGATGTAAAAACACAAAAGTCAACCATAGTTTTTTCAAAAACAGAATTGGGCCAAACTCCAAATATATTTAGTTTCGTCACAGCAACCCAGATTTATGGAATAGTTTCCATCTTATTAATGTACATACACTGTACTAATCACTTATACATTGTTCTTAAAAAAATTAATATCTGTCAGGTCCACCCTCACAAATGCTTAATATTAATGATGCATGTCCAAATTTTGTTCACAATCATTCCAGTGTTCAAATTTAACAGATAGAAATGTAGAACTTCGATGTTAATAGAGTTTTTATATGTTATTTCTTGCAGATTCCCTGGTGATATGGCTTTAATTGATGTACAGCAGGATTTTTATCGGAAGTGTCATATTATACAGAATACAGTTGGCTCAGTTGTTGATGGTCTATTAATCTATGATTGTGTGATAGCATGGCCAAGAAAATCAAGAGTGGACAACACTATTTCAACAGATCAGTTCATGCCTCTGTCAACACCACTTGATTTAAGGACACTAATCTTAGCTGTCATATTTACAGTTTAGAAATCTTGAAAACTGATGAAAACTGAGCAACTATGTATGCCAAACAAGCAAAATTAGATGTGCATGAAAACACCCTGGTAATTATATGGTATTGAAGCCTGTGTACAAACAAGATTGTCTATCATACTGTGTTCACTACAGATCTTCAATCTATATCTTGTGCAACAAATCTTCTTTTACTATGAAATCAGAAATGTTGATGCAACAAAACACGAAAATAGATTCACAGTAAATATAATTTGTTGTATCAGATTGCATAGGGTCATTAGGGTGTGACAGACAGACTTTGGTGTGTAAATTTAACTGCTTCAATATACTTCCCACTACACTGTAACAGAAGCTGTAACATTACACAAAGCAATCCGATACAATATATATGTTGATATACATAATACATGAATACCTGTGAGTGTCGTGAAGTCGTGTAAGTCGTGATAGCGCAGTGGATGCGCGTTCGCTTCAGGTGCGAAAGGTCCGGAGTTCGAGCCCCGCTGGAGCCGTTACGATTGTGTCCTTAGGCAAGGCATTTAAATTCCACGTTGCCTCTTCTCTCCCTCGTGGCGATGGATTCCATCAGGAATGAGGTCTCGAGAGTGATTAATATAAGTTGATAACTTGTTTCGCAATCGAGCTAAAATAAATTTGTATAAACTGCGAGTGTTTCACGTTTATTTATCATAGTTACCAGTTGCCCATTTTAGCAACACCTACTGAAGAGATTAGTTATATTAGATTTGGAGGATAGTGCAATGATGTCTCCTCTGGTTCTTTTATTTGCATTGTGTTAAGCAACGGCACAAGACCTCTGTTTAAATTCTCATCGGAAAGACTATGATTTTAGTATGGTATAGCGGGGTATCGAACGGGGTAAAAAGCCCATGTGATCTAGTTTTTTATTGTTTTTTCTTTCTTGTTCCTACGATATAATTATAAGAGGATATGTGTTTGTTTCAGTGTATGATCGAATTATATTTCACCAAATGAACATTGAAAGCATCATTACCAAGTGTGAAGCTAGTCACGAGTGGTATTAATAGCTTTCTATGTTTTTGAGTAAAGTATTATTCGATCATTCACTTAACAAACAAATTTTATTTTGGTTGAAAAGTGTTTTTATGATAGAAAATGATGCAACTGTGACATGGGCTAAATCGTACTTAGACAACAAAATGTGACGTAATAAATGACTTTGCTCGAGTCCTTAAACGTACGTGCTGCCAACATTTCAACAAACACATTCTTTGTACCACAAATTCAAAGCATTGTTACTTTTAGCTTCCTACTTAATCCTTTTCATTATGTATGTTGTTGTATGTTATATGTGTTTTATGGTTTGCAATAAATATTGTTTAAAATATCTTGGCAATTCTATGATAATTCTATTCCATATTTGCGAGGATTAAAAACTACATTACCCATATTATCAGTAATGTTACAAGTGTCAATATGTATCTCTATATGTATTATAGAATTATATTGGGATATATTTGCAGTGACATTATAAATAATGAAATTTAGAATAGTTCCGTTGTTTTATTTCTACTTCCTAACATCCATGATTGTGCTGGTTATAATTAGTTTCAATATAACTTACCGACCAAGTTAACTTGACAACAATTTGGTAGTTGAAGCGACCATTTATCATCGTCTTTGATCTATTGTGTTTTTTAGCTTAATTATCGTCGCTACCAGTTGCCCATATGAGCGACGCCTCTTGAAGAGATTAGTCATTTTAGATTTTTGAGGATATTGCAGTGATAGAGACAGAGACGGAGTATGTGGTCGATTGGTTAATGTTGTTGACTTCGAATCACTTGCCTCTCACAGCTGATGTTTAGACTCTCACCAGGGGTGTCGGATTATTTCGTGCAAGGAAACTATTCGGAATGTTTGTGGTTCTACCCAGGCAGGTGACCTTTCACACTTGACATACTGTATTGAGGGGCGCCCAGGATCTTCCTCCACCAATAATAGCTGGAAAGTCACCATATTACTTGAGCTGTTGGTGATACATCAAACCCCAAAAACAAACAGAGACCCATGCCAGAGTATTTTCTGTTTTTTTACGTGAACGGTGTTATTCACGGACATAAAGACTGATGATCGAATCTTGGATCTACAGACCAATGTGTTCACCACTGAACTATTGACCCGTCTGTATTTGATCTATTAATCTCATCACACAGATATATACGACTAATGTATGACCAGTCTATGACAGCTTGTACATTTGTATATTATATATGCTAGAATCGCCGTTATAAAAAGAAATGCTGATACAAAAGTGTGTATTAATGAATGGAGTCTATTCAGTATTTACATCACTAGATATTGTGGTAACATGTAAATACCGTAGGCCCTATTCAATTGCCTCAACATTATGTACAGACACAAATCTGGAACATACCCTTGAAAATGAAATAATATTTAACAACATAATCCTTAATAATAAGCAAAGAAGTTTTGGGGTGGGATCACTGTTTTGCATTTACGATGTTATTTAAAGTATAATAAAAAGTCTGAAATGTTTAACAATTCAATATATGAAAACAACCTATCAGATTTAAAATAGTGTTGCACGATGGAAACATACCAGTTATACTGACATAGATTATACATTCACAGTAACAAGGAAGATTTAGTGGGGCCGTGTTTTCCTTTCCAATACCGGCGTGTTAAAAAATCTCTTCTACGGATTTGACCAACTACGTCATATTGGATTTAATATATATTGCATGTCCGGAGAGGCATGTGCGTAAGGTTTAATTCGATATAAGAAATATTAACATATTCCAAGAAATAAAGAAGTTATGAATAATATATACAGGGGCGCCGTTGTTTTAAACATGTCTGATGTTGACATTTGCGCGCGAAGATGTGTACACCGGAAGTTTACATTTCGGACTGTGTCACTGTTTTTAAGGTCGTACGACGAAAGAAAATCTTAGCTGCGACCGAAGACTTACGACCGTGTTGGTAAAACGGTCGTACGATTGTCGCAGGAAACGTCGCAAGTAGCGGTCTTAAGATAAGACCGACTTGCGACTGACATTGTTGATAAAACGGGGCCCTGGCTCTTAGTCTTATTTTTTTGTAGTGACAGTAGACAATTATTTTTAGCCAAATCTCTGCTTCTTGTAGCCAATTCGAGCCCAGCCAATTCTGGTGCGCACCATTTTTCCCAAATAGAGTTTTTATAGTATATTTATTACAATATATTTTAATGTGTTATGCAATTGTACCACTTAAATGATGTATGCCCATAAACTACAGCTGAGGTAAGAGTTACATTTGCAGTGATACATTACTTGACAAGTTGTGTCAACTTTCATTTTCAGAATCATTTTAAAATGCATTCCTAGGGTTAGACAGTTAGACTAGTGCTGCATGTCAACTGTACACATTTTATTACATCACATAAGACCTTTGATCTTCTGAGTTAATGATGTAAACAAGATTTCTATGATTGACAGGTTACTGCTGTATAGCTTTGATAAGACTGGGCGACATGCCAACAATGACTTGTAATCAAGATCAATTAACACCTGCCACTTATATTGCCAATACCATTGCTCAACTATGTCCAAATAAAATAAACCTCCTGTTTTGATGGGATTACTCTGATTAGCTGTCTGGTTTAAAATTGGAATATTAAATATAATAAATGCCATGGCATAGGGTAAATATCTATTATTTCTTTGATCACAATCTTGGCTTCGGATATTTTCCGGTTTAAATACATGTACCATCGGTAGTTACCTTGAGCCGAGTAATTTTCCGTAAATAGCTTTAGGATTTTTTCATTGGAATAGTTTTATAATAAGCATTCATAGTGTGTCCCGTGTTTGCACACTAATCAAACATGCCCCTTTAAATAAACAAACAACACTCTTGTATGATTATCCAGCTAGTTATCGATTTTTTAATTGTACTCCATAGACTAGCGAGATCATTGCTATTTATAGATACATGATAAGCGTGAAAATGTTTGTAAAGAAGTCCGAAATATCAGTCACGCGCGACACGATGTTTCCTTGAACCGAGTAATTTTCCACAAATAGACTCGGGGAATTTCCAATTTTAGAATATTTGACAGATTTTTACCGTTTTTATCATTTTAGCCAAACTGAGTTTTTATTAGCCAACTGCCATATTTTAGCCAATGGCTACTCTGGCGATTGGCAGCGCGGGCCCTGATATAAGACCTCTACATAATATTTTCCCCTGTTATTTCGAAGTCTTATCGTTAAAGCTCATTTTCGCATAGCACTTTCCACCCTGATCCGATGGCAGGATTTCTGATCAATATTTTGAAGCTTTTCAGGGCCCATATTGGGCCGAAAAAAGTTGGGGCCTGTGTGAACGGAGGGGTTGATGCGGTTTGATTTTTTTTGTTATTTTTATTTGTATTATTTGTAAGTGGTGAGATTCTATCCCGGTTTTTTTTCTGGAAGAAGTATTAATATAGAATGAAAGTATGCATACCTGTTTATGGCTAAACGTTTATTTTAAAATGTAGCCCTGTGACAGTGATTAATAATGGAAGCCAACACAGGATTACATTTCAAATGAACTTTACGCTCAAAAAGACATGCATACTATTCATTTTTGAAGACAATCCAATGAACTTTTACAACTTTAATTATTTTCTTGGTCATAATAATTTTAAAATACAACATCAGAATTACATGTATTTATACATGTACAAGTATCTACTATGTCTAACAAATCGAACAACATTCAGTTAAAAATGTGTCTACAGGTTCTTCTTGGCCCACATTTCAAATGCCGATTAGAAGTTGAACTTGTCTGAGCCGTCGATGGAAATTTTCATCAGGTTGTCTAGGTTTCATTCACTAAGTCCATTTCGGACATTTAAAACCGTAAGTAGCCATTTTGACAAGTTTCATTCACTTGTTATATAGTTGAGGACACAAAAATCATATTTTTCAACTACTACCTTTGATCTTATTTGTGAAAAACAACGCCAATAATTATTACCTAATTATTTACACAAGTTACAGTCGTTCATGCGTCATCCGATCATGTTTACATAATATTCAAACGATGTCATCATTTCATCAAGTACTGCCGTTTTCATAAACGACCTCAATTATCGAATCATTCCCATTATACAAAACTGTAATGTGTTGCAATTTATGAAGCGAATATGCTTCCAGCACATGTACACAGCTGTTTTGACTGTGAATCGATTGTTTCTCCAAACGATAGCGTATACCGGAGCAAAAAAATTGTAACCAGTCAAAGATACAATGAACACACAGACTGTGTATCGATTTTTCTTTAACTGGGAAGCGCCGTCGTCAATGGTAAATTAAATTTCTGAAAATCGCCAAATTGAAATTTTAGGAGCCATTTCTATCGCAAAATCGCCATTTGGCTCTTGTGGCGACTGACAGTGTGGCCTCTGACGATTATAGATGTGTGTTAAGAATAATCATAAATATAGATATTAAGAACGTTTAAAATATATTGTCTTACCGTTGTGCATATCATTTAGCTGTTTGAATACTGTTATACTAGTACCCCCAAACGTGCCGAATCCCTGTGGTTTGAAGTCGACAGGTGAGATTCTCCCACTTTTTCTGCGCAGTCTTCACAAAAGAAATCCGAATGAATCTTTTGCTAGTACATTACATGCGCATGAACAATTCATATTGAATGAAATCTTATTTGGTTCACCGTAATGGCACCGGAGATATATCTTGTAAACAATTTTGTCTAATGATTACTATTCTTGACTTTTTGTAATAACCAAAAATTCGAAATGGAATGGTGAAACTCTCCCATGAAATTTAAACATTGATTTCTTGTATAATATTGTGTCAGGAGACGTTATAGACTGTGCAGAATTCAAACAACGGTATGTGTGTTCATCTTGTTAGCAATTTTAATTTATAAAAACGACTTCTTAGAATATATAATATGCTACGCGTAATTGAGGTTTAGCGTTTAGACTTTGAATGCTTTCATAGTTAAATGTCACACATTTTTTAAGTCTAAATATTTGGACTATCTTTGTCTGTGATCAAGGCCTTGAATCGTCAATCGCCATATTTTCTCTCCGCACCAGTTTTCTAATTTGTTTGCCGTAATAATATAATAATACTAACATTGGACAGTTCCCCGACAATTAAGTAGAAAATTGATTTACCATCACAACACTACATCAATACCATGAAAGAGACATTAATGCTTGTTTACAACAAATTGTTTCGATAATTTTCATAAATCAGATGGAACCATGTCAAAATATATGTTGCAATAAAGAACAGCACTTACCTCATAATTTGGAAACAGTATTTCAATTGAAAGTATTGTTGGTATCTGATGAAAAAAGATATTAAAGTGTGTTTTTCTGGTAACACTTCATCATCGAGCCAATGAAATCTCATAAAATACTGTTGAGAACTAACGAGATACCACCATGACATGTTCTTGTACAAAATTATATATGGGTCATTATCCGACACTTTTGAATATTTGAAATATGTGTTGTCCCATTGCATGTGTAACAGTCGGAATTTCTATCAAATTCTTTTGTTACATAGTCATTGTTTTATTTCATTCCTATAATTTCAATCAGTTAGATTCTTTGTATAATGGTGAGTTTTATATTATATTTTATATAGAAGATTACCAATGCATTTTCTTTAACAAACAATGTGATTTCACTGTGATGGTGTGTCACTTACTGTATGTGTGACGTGGCCCTGTGTGACATCCATGATTCAGTGAAGAACACTTTTTATACCATTGATACGCATCCGAATGAGCAAATGTACTGTCTAAAAGGACTACATCTCGCTCGCAATACTGTATTATAATAGCCATGTATGTCTGCACAGCAAACATCAAAGGTATTGCAAAAACAACAAAAAGCTATGTTGCTACTGATGCTTTGATGGTTTAGATATGTTAGTTATAAGACATAAAGCTGGAATGTGTATTTAATTGTGTGACACCCATGGTAGAGCTCCAGATTTGGAATAGAAAGCCTGAAGGGTTCCAGGTTCGATACTCGGTCACGGAACAAATGTAGTGTCATTGAGCAAGGCTCCTCATACACAGTGCTTAGTATTGGTCAATCGCTTGTGTCGACATAAATGGAACATTCATAAATACCTCTTCCTATACTTCTACTCCTAGAACTTCCTCTCTGCCACAACCCCTCTGCACGTTTACCTCCCTGCCTAGTTCTTCTACGACTTTTCACAATATCCCAATGACTTCCGAGGTGGTTTCACATTAATTTAATACTTATTCGGCATATGAAACATTTTGCACGGTATCCAATTAAAACCCAATCACATTTACATCATTTGAGATACATTGTAATACTAATTGAGGCAGTTTCAACTTACTGTAATCGTTCTTGCTGGAATATGGACGACAAAATACCACGTTTTTTCATCATTGCCGAAGGCGAACGATTCATCCCGAATGTACATCCGGTTCCGATTGTAAACAAATGCGTGTGACCTGTTCGACTTGGAAAGTCTACTTTCGGTTTCGAGTTTGTTTTATTGCAAAAAATCACTGTTTACTAATTGAACATAATTATACAAATTATAATATAAGAATGTGTTGCAGCATTGCTACCCATACGTACATTGAATTTTTCAAATATATTTTATATCATACGATGTAATGCTGCTTTAACAGTAAATTGTATAATCTATCTATTACAAATTCTGTATCGTACATATTCAAATAAGGAACATGGTTCCAATACATTAAAAGAAAAACAATTGGTGCTGTAGTAAGAGAAGATGCTCAATATTATCAAATTACTATGCTAAACCAGAAATGGAATTTACAGAAAAATTAGACAGAAATTAAGTAAATACAGAAATTAATGGTCAGTTTGTGTCATGTTTAGTTGACACCGGTACAGGTATTAGCTGTATAAGCAAACATCTATTAAAGCAAATTGTTCAAGGGAGACTGTTTACAGAAGTGCTCTCCATAATATAGTAGGTGTATGTGGGGAAATTCATCCTGTTTTTGGAGAAACAATATTGGAGGCTGATATAGGTGGAATTAAGCTAAAGCACAATTTCAAGGTTTTTGAAACATTGCATTCAAAAGTAATAATAGGTTTGGACTTCCTGAGGACACACCATGTCAAGACTGATTTTCACAGTATGACGATCACTATACCAGCTGCAAGAGGGAACACTTTCCCAAAGGTTTCATCACAAACCAGTTAAACACATGTTGGCAGCATAACCATGCCTGCTATTGCAGACCCAAATGTACCCACAGTGCTAGCATCAACATTGACAGACATCACCGTTCCATCACACAGTGAAATGGTAATTCCTATACGAGTGTCAAAATTCAGTGACAATTCTACAGTGCTATTAGAACCAATGATGAATCTCGCTAACGACCACTCACTTGCCGGAGGAAAAGCCAACACCAAAGTACACAAGGGCAAAGGAACATACATGGTCATGAACCCTACAAATCTACCAATATTCTTATCACCAAACACCAATCTTGCCAAAGCACAACAGGTCAATGCTCAAGATATCCACAACATCATAGAACCTTCTTCCGAAAATGTCAACCACATGTCTACAACAAATGCATCGTCGAGTGACCACTATGAAAACATTGTTTTAGAGCTGGGAATCAGTCTGGAACACACAGATCTGACAGACAGCCAGACAGCCAGAAAGCAAAACTGTACAACATGTTAGGTCAGAACAGAGACATTTTTGCAAAAGACATATCAGAATTAGGTCAAAGTAACCTACAGTATCACTCCATACACACCAAAGATGATACACCTGTAAGCTTAGCACCCTACCGACCATCTCCACAGATGCGCCGCGAGACGGACAAAGCATTAGATGAGATGCTACAACATGACATCATAGAAGAGTCATCATCAGCCTATCATAGTCCAATTCTTCTCGTCAAGAAACGTTGAACCAGTGATTACCGCTACTGTGTAGACTTTAGAAAACTGAACAAAGCAACAATACCAGTGTCATTTCCAATACCAACATTATCCGAGGTCTTCGATAAACTGGCTGACTCGCAATCGGATATATTAACGAGCATTGATTTAAGGTCAGGTTTCTGGCAAGTCCCATTAGACCCCGCAACGAAGCACAAAGGTGCATTTATATGTCACATGGGTGTATTTAACTTTACAAGACTTCCATTTGGGGCTTCGTAACTCGCCTTTGACCGTCCAGAGCTTGATGGCAAAGGTACTCAAAGATCTCAACTTCAAGATTGCACTCGTTTACATCGATGATGTCCTTATATTTTCAAAGAACTTTGAACAACATCTAGAACATCTAAACCTTCTCTTTTCCAATCTCCGAGAAGCAAACCTCAAACTTCATCCTTCGAAATGCACATTTGCCACCAAATCTGTCAAGGAGTGCAAGCCACATCAGAGAATGTCAACAACATGAAAAGCCAAGCAGGTAAAAAGCTTCCTGTCAATGACCAATTTCTATTGCAGATTCATCAAGGATTACTCAAAGATAGCATTACCACTAACGGCTCTCCTTAGATAGAACCAACGATTCTCATGGTCACCAGAATGTCAGCAAAGCTTCGATGACCTCAAGAAAAGACTAACAACTGCTTCTATTTTAGCTTATCCAATATTTGATATCATAACAACAGACTCATCAGAATATTCGAATGGTTACATGCTTTTGCAAGTCCAAGAAGATGGAAAAGAACACGCAATTTCATATGGTGGACGTTGGCTCAGAGACAATGAGATAAAATGGCACATCACAGATAAAGAAGCATTAGCCTTAGTCGAAGCACTACCTATCCAATCAGAAGTTCACAGTCTACACTGACAATGTAGTAGGGTTCTTTTATGAAAATAAAGGAATTAATTCCTACAAAGCGATTTTTGGTATATGCAATATATAGTGTGTCTTAACTAACATAGTAAAAGTCCACCACAGTCTTCTGATGCTAAATGTCTTTTTTTGGGGTAAAACGTTGAAAATATAAACAAAACTGCGAAATTCTGGAATTCGCCTATAACTCCATCTTTATTTGTCTTAGGAAGTTAAAATTGGCCATGGAAGTATAAATATAAATTGCGCATAGATTAAAGCCATTCGTTTTTCAAGATATATCAATATTTTTACATATACAAAGTAATGGTGTCCTACATAAACAATTGTATGGTGTATTTCTTGTATAGAATGTGAAATACAACATGTGAAAAGGTCATGAGAGTTCATTGCTGCTGGTCAATCTAGAATATCCAATATGGCATAAAAACACAGAACTATGCAAATTAGCATCAATGAATATTACGCGTATACATTATTGTAATAATCTGGATTTGACAATGTGGTCGCAGAAAACAAACATAGGAAATGTTAAAACTGGTACTGGTTCTCAATTAGTGTATTATCAAATTCACATTCCAAGATGATTACAAATCTATTTTATGTGCAGACATTTATGCACAATGTAAACTGCTAGTAGTCAGGTTCAAAGTCTGGATGTACTGAATTTTCACAACTAAATCCTTTGCAGGAACTACATGCAGAACTACATTCAAGGCCAACTTTTTTGCAGCTGCATGCCTTTGTTTTACAGCCTCTAGAACAAGTACAACGCACAACCTTCAATATATGTACTGGATCTGGACCTTTCCTAGTTGTCACATGGAATAGCCTAGTCTCCAACTAGTTCCCAGCCCCAGTCCCAGTCCGTTGGATTCAGTGCATCATCACATTTCCAGTCCTGTACTTGCAGGTAAACTCGCAAGCTGTGGAATTCTGCAGCATCAGAGGTTGGGGGGAGTTGTTTCGGATCAACAAACGTGGTACTTTTGGCTACCTTTTCGACAAACTTGCTCACACGTAAGCTGTCCAATGTTTCTCCACGACTGCCTTTGTATAGATACACGAGAGCTTGTTCCCCACTGCTGACAATATTCTCTGTGGATCTCAAACTGACCGGCTTGCTACTATCCTCACATATCTCTTTGCGTTTGGCTGCTGATACCCTCTTTGGGTTTGTGTATGTTCTTCTACAGTTAGAGTGTACTATTTGGCCTGTCTTTACACATATGGTTTCTTTTCTTTCTTGAGCAGCTTTTTCTATTCCACTAATTCCCTTTTCTCCCAGCTGCACTGTTTCTCCACTAGTCAGTGACTCGTTACAAAAAACACATACACTATTGTCAGGCAATGAATCGCCCATCATCAAAATATAAAAGTTAAATTTCAAATAGTGTATACATGTTTGTACGTTCAGTATGGAATGACTGCTATGCTTAGCTATATGTAGTTTTCCGGGAGCATTCTTGTTATACCCATGTGAGTTCTGCCATCACCACCTAGAAAGAACAAACAATAATACTTCTTGCAAATATGGTACAGTTTGGGAATGGTACGGCTTTTAGACTGAACCTCTATTGACAATAGTGTCCCCTAGGAAGAATATTTAAGAAAGCGAAAGTAAAATCTCTAAAGTAGCATTAATTGATTATCTGATCATTCAAAACAGGGCTAGTAACTTACACCAGGGGCTACATAAGGACCATTTGATAATAATTTCTGGGAAGTAAGTGTGGTATACAAATATCTAAAACATGAAAGGGAGATAATAGTTTAGTGATATTCAATTAATAATAATATAATAATGGAAAGTTGAAATATAATATGCAACACTTACCAAGTTTACAAGTTAATATAATAGTTCCATCCTAAATAAATCAGTGAGTCTGTTCTGTAATATGTTTGGCGCTCTTTTGAATTCTTCTATCTGCTTCTCTGCATCAATTGTTGATATAAACATGTGGTGTCATGAATATTTACAATAAACATTAACATTAAGCTAGCTAATGAAAACTGTGTTCATGTAAACGCATCGGTAAAGCTTGAAAAAAGACATTTTTGGCGGCCATTTTGGATTTTGCAGCCATATTGGATTTTTGCACAATATTCATTTATACATTCCTGGCAATTTTCAACTTCCTCAGACAAATATGGATGAAGTTATGGGCGGATTCCAGAAATTCACCATTTCGTCTACATTTTCAACTTTTTACCCCAAAAAAGGGCATTTAACATCGGAAGACTGTGGTGGACTTTTACTATATTAGGTAAAACACCCTATATATTGCATATACCAAAAATCGCCGTTGTAGGAATTAATTCCTTTATTTGACATTTTTCTTTTAAAAGAACCCTACTAATGTCTCCGTCAAATACCTGCAAAACATCAAATATTGTCTGAGACTGAGCAGATGGAGTCTACTTCTGCAATCCTACAACTTTGAGACAAGCATACGAGAACAATCAGCCACCACCATCGACAATCCTTGAAGACCAGGTGTTTACAATGGAAACAAATACTGATCCAAAGGAGTATACACAGGTCACCTTTGTCTATGAAGGCGAATTGACAGAAGCTGTGGTCGCCAGTCTGCAAAACAAGGTATCCAGTATCGACATACCAATGCAAGACTTGGCCAATCATCAACAGCTGTGCCCTGATTTTACTCCTATTTACAAATACAAGAACACCAACGAGGTCCCACAAGATCCATTACTGGCTAGGACAATGGTCGCCGAGTCCTTCAACTTTGAGCTAGAAGATGGCATCCTAAACTCAAAACGTTGCAAGAAAGTACCCAAAGATGATCGCCTTGTCAAGCAGATAGCTGTACCTCGAGTTCTACGAGATGATATTCTCCGGTCTTACCATGACTGTATTGCGGGAGGAGGACATAAAGGGTTTGAGGGGACGTTTGCGGCACAAAATACTTCTGGCCAACAATGTTTGAAGACATAAAACAGTATGTCAGGACTTGCAAAGTGTGCCAGCAATGCAACCGTGACTTCCACTCCAGACCGCCACCGTTACAACCACAGCCGATAGAAGATGTTCATAATCGATGGCATATGGACATCTTGTGTGGTTTACCTACAACCAAGGAAAAGTACAAACACATACTACTAGTTGTAGACAGCTATTCCAAATGGACTGAAGCCATACCACTACGTACCCAAGATGCCACTGAAGTAGCTGCAGCACTGTATCACGAAATCATCAATCGATATGGAGCTCCACGAGTTCTTATATCTGATCGCGTGGCTAACTTCATGTCAAACTTAGTGAAAGCGATGTTTGATCTCTTCCAAATTACGAGGCACATGACAACCAGTTATCATCCTCAAAGCAATGGAGCTGTAGAGAGGATGAACTCGGTGATCCTGCAAGCTCTCCGAGCATACACAACAAAAGACAAGCAGGACAACTGTACTGAATTATTACCAGGCATAATGATGGGATATCGTGCTACAGGGTATCCACCTTTCTTTATGCTCTTTGGTCGAGAGATGAAACTACCAATTGACACAAAATTAACACCTAAAGAGAATCTAACACAGAACCACAAGATGTTTCTCGGTAGAATTCTCAACAACCTGGAAATCACAAGATTGTGACACAGAACATACAAAATGCTCAAGACAAATACAAACAACAATATGTCAAACGAGCACAGCAACCACTGTTCCATCCGGCTCAGCGCGTCTGGCTGTACTGCACAAAAGTACCACTGGGGACAGCATCTAAACTACACCGAAGATGGGTCGGGCTATACTACATCACCCAAGCATTCCCAAATCACACCTTCAGACTTCGCAACTGTCGAACAAACAAAGAGGTGAAGTCACTGGTCAATGCACAGTGTCTCAAACTGTACTATGACCCAGATAGTCGACCGACAAATCCACCTCCAGAGCATGCAGATGATGAAAGGGAACTGGATCCAGATCCACCACCTGTAAACAATGACACTATTCCAAGACCAGCAGCCATCAGGTCAATCAACCAAAGACCAGTACAGGATCGGAATTGGGAACAAGTGCAACAGAAACAAGCACCGCCCACAAACAAAGCTAAACAAACACCACTACCAACTAAATCAAAATCACAACACAGATCTTAAGAACCAGCACCCCGTCCCGGCACCAGCAGAGCTCCTGCAACAACACCAACTAATGCACACACCAACACAGCTCCTAGACCAATCAACAACAAACCATGTTGCCAAGACTGCAGAAAAGACAGCTGTGTTCCATTCAAAGAAGCTGAAATAGATACGATAACAGCTTCTGCCAGGGGAAATGGCACCTTATACTACAAGGTCAAATTCAAGGACTAAAAACTGGTTTTTCACCTGCAAAATACCTTCACAGTTTGTAAGGGAATTCCATGCAAACCGCACAATGACTGGCAAGAAAAGAAAACGACCCCTCCAGGAGAATCAACACAAATTCATCAAAGAAATCAACACAATAGGCACAGAGACCAGGTCGTCATCCTCCGTCCGTACACAAACAACCATTGAAGAACCGCAAACAGTTAGTACACAAACAACCATTGAAGAACCGCACACAGTCAGTACACAAACAACCATTGAAGAACTGCAAACAGTTAGTACACAAACAACTATTGAAGAACCGCAAAGAGTCAGTACACAACCAACCATTGAAGAACCCGCAAACAGTTAGTACACAAACAACCATTGAAGAACTGCAAACAGTCAGTACACAACCAACCATTGAAGAACCCGCACACAGTTAATACACAAACAACCATTGAAGAACCGCAAACAGTTAGTGCACAAACAACCATTGAAGAACCGCAAGCAGTCAGTACACAAACAACCATTGAAAAACCGCAAACAGTTAGTACACAAACAACCATTGAAGAACCGCAAACAGTCAGTACACAAACAACCATTGAAGAACTGCAAACAGTTAGTACACAAACAACCATTGAAGAACCGCAAAGAGTCAGTACACAACCAACCATTGAAGAACCCGCAAACAGTTAGTACACAAACAACCATTGAGGAACTGCAAACAGTCAGTACACAACCAACCATTGAAGAACCCGCACACAGTTAGTACACAAACAACCATTGAAGAACCGCAAACAGTTAGTGCACAAACAACCATTGAAGAACCACAAGCAGTCAGTACACAAACAACCATTGAAAAACCGCAAGCAGTCAGTACACAAACAACCATTGAAGAGCGACAGACAATCAGTACCCAGACAGAAACCACATCTGAACAAAAGACAGAGAAAACAGAACCACTAGCACCATTGACTTACAAACATCAAATAATAGGAATAAAAATCATCAGAAAGAGACCATATTTCTGTCTCCAAAATAAATATGGGAAACCAGCTGGCACACCGCAACTTCTGTGTATTATGAAGCTGAAGAAATATACTGGGCACACAATGAGATGTATCAACAAAGATGCATTGACTGCCAGATTTTACGCATGAAAGGCACATCAAGTTCCAAGGCAGAAATCGGGCGAGCAGAATTGCTTCCGAGACAGAAATATGTACACGAAATGAGGATACAGCCAGATGGAACTAGAGAGTATTATATCATCAGATGGACAGATATTGATGGAGTGTCCAATGGAATTCTAAACTTCTTTTGTGAATTGCTAAAAAGTGTGTTGATCATGGTCAATAAGTACAGAGGTTAATTATGTCAAACAGGCTTATCTGAAAAAAACAAGAAATGTTCCACCATATTGCCACCCTTTAATCGTAATATACAATTAATGTAATCAGAATAATAATTAAATTAAAAAACAACTTGGTTTTATGAACTAATATTTGCATATAAGAAGTAGTCATTAAACTTATTTTATTGCTTCTACGGTGATATAATTATTGCAATGTGTTTGGATGGTCAAGTTACGGTATTCTAGGTTGCCACTGCTTGGGTCTGATCAATCTAGGTTCTGGGAATAGTGGAATATTACACTTCTCCTTTTGGTTTCTTGGCATATCGGGATATGGTCATTACATACACAAACACACAAATAGGACAAGTAAACTTTTCAGTCAGAAGAAAAAAACAGAAGCAGATATATGAGAACAAAAAATTGTATTAACAAATAAAAGCTTCTAAATAATGTAATATGTTACATACAATGAAAATCTTTTTTAGGAATTTTTAGCTTCTGTGATTAGAGCATTTGAGTATTATATTCAGCCGGGTTTACCACTTAAACCGATGGGAACAATGCAATCACACTTAATTCATGTATTGAAATCTATTTTTTTGTTTGGTCCAGATAAATAATATAATAAATCATATTCAAATAAAAAATCTGGTCACATGTTTGAGTAATTGGGTGCTTGCATATAAATGTTTGTACAGCAGCAGTCCAAGATGTCAAACGTCACAATAAAAGATCAACAATCACAACTAAATGATTGTATAGAACAGCAACCAACAATAAACATGGTTACCAAGTCTATTCCAGGAACTGCCATTATAAATCAGAAAAAGAATTCCAGAAGTCAGATTTCAAACCAACGTAGCCTCATTATACCACCATAGTGTTAATGTCACTTATTAATAAGTGTTTCATTGTTGAAATAATTATTCTGCTGCGTAATTTTCTGATGCATATCAGATATATATATATATATATATAGTGAACTTTGCCCAATACAAATTAATGCATCAGTATAAGAAGATAGAGACATTTAAATACAGTGAAACCCCTCTAAACCGAACAGCTTCCGGACCGGAAGAGAAGTTCGGTTTAGAGGGGTTTTTGGATGAGGGGGGGGGGAGAGATAAAGTTTTGAACAAATGAATACAGGAATAACAAGAAATGACACTAAAATTACCTTTGGTTCCGTATTTGATCAATAATTATGAAATATAATTATCAATGTTATGCCTTAAATAATGATAGTCTGCCTTTTGTGAAATCCCATTCACATCTAATTAGATCGTATTAAAACTAATTACTCAAACATGAAAAGAGATTAACAAACCTGCACTTGCAAAGGACATAATTAAATAGTGTCCAGTCGTAATCCATTTGAAAACAACGTAATTAAAACAAATTTTCAGCATCATTGGTTTTTATCACGCCTTTATGTTCTCACAACACCACGTCGGATGTAAACAATATGGATAAAACACCAATATGCCGACTGATTAATTGACTTGTGAAAACACGGAAGGTGTTATGTTTCAGGTGAGACAAAGGTTGTTTCGGATCCGGATTTTACGCCGCTGGCTGTTCGGTTTTCAGGGGTAATTTGCAATAGAAATGTGCACAAATAGTCCCAAAAACTTGTCCGGTATTCGGAAAAGAGAGGTTCTGGTTTAGAGAGGGTTTTTTTACAAAGAAGGGAAAATATCGGGACCACGAAAATTGTCCGGTTTGGAGGGAATTCCGATTTAGAGGGGTTCCGGTTTTGAGGGGTTTCACTGTACATAAGAAAAGTGTTAATATTCCTCCAAGAAAGGCATACGGATAGTATATGGAAAACGATGTAGATGAATGTTGCATAGAGATAAACCGGACTGCACCAAGGAAATATGTCAGCAAAGCGACATTATAACTATTACATGTATGTTGCCAATGAAGCAATCAATGGACAGTTTAAGTTTAAAATACAACTGCTTTATGCCAGTCAGCATTATATATTATATAGTTTATGTATGTTGCCAATGAAGTAATCAATGGACAGTTTAAAATACAACTGCTTTATGCCAGTCAGCATTATATATATAGTTTATGTATGTTGCCAATGAAGCAATCAATGGACAGTTTAAAATACAACTGCTTTATGCCAGTCAGCATTATATATATAGTTTATGTATGTTGCCAATGAAGCAATCAATGGGCAGTTTAAAATACAACTGATTTATGCCAGTCAGCATTATATATTATATAGTTTATGTTTGTTGCCAATGAAGCAATCAATGGACAGTTTAAAATACAACTGCTTTATGCCAGTCAGCATTATATATAGTTTATGTATGTTGCCAATGAAGCAATCAATGGACAGTTTAAAATACAACTGCTTTATGCCAGTCAGCATTATATATTATATAGTTTATGTATGTTGCCAATGAAGCAATCAATGGACAATTTAAAATACAACTGCTTTATGCCAGTCAGCATTATATATAGTTTATGTATGTTGCCAATGAAGCAATCAATGGGCAGTTTAAAATACAACTGCTTTATGCCAGTCAGCATTATATATTATATAGTTTATGTATGTTGCCAATGAAGCAATCAATGGACAATTTAAAATACAACTGCTTTATGCCAGTCAGCATTATATATAGTTTATGTATGTTGCCAATGAAGCAATCAATGGGCAGTTTAAAATACAACTGCTTTATGCCAGTCAGCATTATATATTATATAGTTTATGTATGTTGCCAATGAAGCAATCAATGGACAGTTTAAAATACAACTGCTTTATGCCAGTCAGCATTATATATAGTTTATGTATGTTGCCAATGAAGCAATCAATGGACAGTTTAAAATACAACTGCTTTATGCCAGTCAGCATTATATATAGTTTATGTATGTTGCCAATGAAGCAATCAATGGACAGTTTAAAATACAACTGCTTTATGCCAGTCAGCATTATATATATAGTTTATGTATGTTGCCAATGAAGCAATCAATGGACAAAAAACAACCACCAACATATATATAGTTTATGTATGTTGCCAATGAAGCAATCAATGGGCAGTTTAAAATACAACTGCTTTATGCCAGTCAGCATTATATATTATATAGTTTATGTTTGTTGCCAATGAAGCAATCAATGGGCAGTTTAAAATACAACTGCTTTATGCCAGTGAGCATTATATATAGTTTATGTATGTTGCCAATGAAGCAATCAATGGACAGTTTAAAATACAACTGCTTTATGCCAGTCAGCATTATATATAGTTTATGTATGTTGCCAATGAAGCAATCAATGGACAGTTTAAAATACAACTGCTTTATGCCAGTCAGCATTATATATAGTTTATGTATGTTGCCAATGAAGCAATCAATGGACAGTTTAAAATACAACTGCTTTATGCCAGTCAGCATTATATATAGTTTATGTATGTTGCCAATGAAGCAATCAATGGGCAGTTTAAAATACAACTGCTTTATGCCAGTCAGCATTATATATTATATAGTTTATGTATGTTGCCAATGAAGCAATCAATGGACAGTTTAAAAACAACGCTTTATGCCAGTAGCATTATATATAGTTTATGTATGTTGCCAATGAAGCAATCAATGGGCAGTTTAAAATACAACTGCTTTATGCCAGTCAGCATTATATATATAGTTTATGTATGTTGCCAATGAAGCAATCAATGGACAGTTTAAAATACAACTGCTTTATGCCAGTCAGCATTATATATAGTTTATGTATGTTGCCAATGAAGCAATCAATGGACAGTTTAAAATACAACTGCTTTATGCCAGTCAGCATTATATATTATATAGTTTATGTATGTTGCCAATGAAGCAATCAATGGACAGTTTAAAATACAACTGCTTTATGCCAGTCAGCATTATATATAGTTTATGTATGTTGCCAATGAAGCAATCAATGGACAGTTTAAAATACAACTGCTTTATGCCAGTCAGCATTATATATATAGTTTATGTATGTTGCCAATGAAGCAATCAATGGACAGTTTAAAATACAACTGCTTTATGCCAGTCAGCATTATATATATAGTTTATGTATGTTGCCAATGAAGCAATCAATGGACAGTTTAAAATACAACTGCTTTATGCCAGTCAGCATTATATATAGTTTATGTATGTTGCCAATGAAGCAATCAATGGACAGTTTAAAATACAACTGCTTTATGCCAGTCAGCATTATATATAGTTTATGTATGTTGCCAATGAAGCAATCAATGGACAGTTTAAAATACAACTGCTTTATGCCAGTCAGCATTATATATAGTTTATGTATGTTGCCAATGAAGCAATCAATGGACAGTTTAAAATACAACTGCTTTATGCCAGTCAGCATTATATATTATATAGTTTATGTATGTTGCCAATGAAGCAATCAATGGACAGTTTAAAATACAACTACTTTATGCCAGTCAGCATTATATATAGTTTATGTATGTTGCCAATGAAGTAATCAATGGACAGTTTAAAATACAACTACTTTATGCCAGTCAGCATTATATATAGTTTATGTATGTTGCCAATGAAGCAATCAATGGGCAGTTTAAAATACAACTGCTTTATGCCAGTCAGCATTATATATTATATAGTTTATGTATGTTGCCAATGAAGCAATCAATGGACAGTTTAAAATACAACTGCTTTATGCCAGTCAGCATTATATATAGTTTATGTATGTTGCCAATGAAGCAATCAATGGACAGTTTAAAATACAACTGCTTTATGCCAGTCAGCATTATATATATAGTTTATGTATGTTGCCAATGAAGCAATCAATGGACAATTTAAAATACAACTGCTTTATGCCAGTCAGCATTATATATAGTTTATGTATGTTGCCAATGAAGCAATCAATGGGCAGTTTAAAATACAACTGCTTTATGCCAGTCAGCATTATATATTATATAGTTTATGTATGTTGCCAATGAAGCAATCAATGGACAATTTAAAATACAACTGCTTTATGCCAGTCAGCATTATATATAGTTTATGTATGTTGCCAATGAAGCAATCAATGGGCAGTTTAAAATACAACTGCTTTATGCCAGTCAGCATTATATATAGTTTATGTATGTTGCCAATGAAGCAATCAATGGACAATTTAAAATACAACTGCTTTATGCCAGTCAGCATTATATATTATATAGTTTATGTATGTTGCCAATGAAGTAATCAATGGACAGTTTAAAATACAACTACTTTATGCCAGTCAGCATTATATATAGTTTATGTATGTTGCCAATGAAGTAATCAATGGACAGTTTAAAATACAACTACTTTATGCCAGTCAGCATTATATATAGTTTATGTATGTTGCCAATGAAGCAATCAATGGGCAGTTTAAAATACAACTGATTTATGCCAGTCAGCATTATATATTATATAGTTTATGTTTGTTGCCAATGAAGCAATCAATGGACAGTTTAAAATACAACTGCTTTATGCCAGTCAGCATTATATATAGTTTATGTATGTTGCCAATAAAGCAATCAATGGACAGTTTAAAATACAACTGCTTTATGCCAGTCAGCATTATATATTATATAGTTTATGTATGTTGCCAATGAAGCAATCAATGGGCAATTTAAAATACAACTGCTTTATGCCAGTCAGCATTATATATAGTTTATGTATGTTGCCAATGAAGCAATCAATGGGCAGTTTAAAATACAACTGCTTTATGCCAGTCAGCATTATATATTATATAGTTTATGTATGTTGCCAATGAAGCAATCAATGGACAATTTAAAATACAACTGCTTTATGTCAGTGAGCATTATATATTATATAGTTTATGTATGTTGCCAATGAAGCAATCAATGGGCAGTTTAAAATACAACTGCTTTATGCCAGTCAGCATTATATATAGTTTATGTATGTTGCAAATGAAGCAATCAATGGGCAGTTTAAAATACAACTGCTTTATGCCAGTCAGCATTATATATTATCTAGTTTATGTATGTTGCCAATGAAGCAATCAATGGGCAGTTTAAAAAACAACAGCTTTATGCCAGTGAGCATTATATATAGTTTATGTATGTTGCCAATGAAGCAATCAATGGGCAGTTTAAAATACAACTGCTTTATGCCAGTCAGCATTATATATTATATAGTTTATGTTTGTTGCCAATGAAGCAATCAATGGGCAGTTTAAAAAACAACAGCTTTATGCCAGTGAGCATTATATATAGTTTATGTATGTTGCCAATGAAGCAATCAATGGGCAGTTTAAAATACAACTGCTTTATGCCAGTCAGCATTATATATTATATAGTTTATGTATGTTGCCAATGAAGCAATCAATGGACAGTTTAAAATACAACTGCTTTATGCCAGTCAGCATTATATATAGTTTATGTATGTTGCCAATGAAGCAATCAATGGACAGTTTAAAATACAACTGCTTTATGCCAGTCAGCATTATATATAGTTTATGTATGTTGCCAATGAAGCAATCAATGGACAGTTTAAAATACAACAGCTTTATGCCAGTCAGCATTATATATAGTTTATGTATGTTGCCAATGAAGCAATCAATGGGCAGTTTAAAATACAACTGCTTTATGCCAGTCAGCATTATATATTATATAGTTTATGTATGTTGCCAATGAAGCAATCAATGGACAATTTAAAATACAACTGCTTTATGTCAGTGAGCATTATATATTATATAGTTTATGTATGTTGCCAATGAAGCAATCAATGGGCAGTTTAAAATACAACTGCTTTATGCCAGTCAGCATTATATATAGTTTATGTATGTTGCCAATGAAGCAATCAATGGGCAGTTTAAAATACAACTGCTTTATGCCAGTCAGCATTATATATTATATAGTTTATGTATGTTGCCAATGAAGCAATCAATGGGCAGTTTAAAAAACAACAGCTTTATGCCAGTGAGCATTATATATAGTTTATGTATGTTGCCAATGAAGCAATCAATGGGCAGTTTAAAATACAACTGCTTTATGCCAGTCAGCATTATATATTATATAGTTTATGTATGTTGTCAATGAAGTAATCAATGGACAGTTTAAAATACAACTACTTTATGCCAGTCAGCATTATATATAGTTTATGTATGTTGCCAATGAAGTAATCAATGGACAGTTTAAAATACAACTACTTTATGCCAGTCAGCATTATATATAGTTTATGTATGTTGCCAATGAAGCAATCAATGGGCAGTTTAAAATACAACTGATTTATGCCAGTCAGCATTATATATTATATAGTTTATGTATGTTGCCAATGAAGCAATCAATGGGCAGTTTAAAATACAACTGATTTATGCCAGTCAGCATTATATACTGAGTCAAAAAAGAAACGATACCTGGTGTTTATGTGTCTATAATTTCAACATTTATTAAGAAAATTCTTTGAAAATTCATAAGATGATAGTCCAACATGTTTGAAAGAGGAGCACATAAAGCATAATGAGCCTCCGAAACTGTCTGCTGCGTGATGACGTAATTCGTCGGACAGGGGTCTAATGGAGTTTTCACACAGACGTCAATACCGAGTATGGGCACCATTTGCATCTCTCACTGCAATGCACCGCCGTCGCATCGAACGGAAGAGTGTCTGAATCTCTTGCTGGTCAATATTTGTCCACTCCTG
The DNA here is from genome assembly GCA_014843695.1 of Archivesica marissinica. Lineage (NCBI taxonomy): Eukaryota > Metazoa > Mollusca > Bivalvia > Venerida > Vesicomyidae > Archivesica > Archivesica marissinica. The sequence goes on along the minus strand of CM026397.1, from coordinate 88,062,461 downwards.
ACGCAAAACATCCCTCAGTTGGTTTAACGTTACCGGCTGACGTCGTCTGACGCGGCGGTCTAACGTATCCCACAAATGTTCTATGGGTGACAAGTCTGGTGACAAAACAGGCCACGGCAGGGTTTCAATATTGTTCTGCTCCAATAATGTGGTGGAAATCCGAGCAGTATGACACCTGGCGTTGTCCTGTTGGAACAGTGTGACGTTTCTGTTGGCGTTAAAGAACGGCACAACAACTGGCGCAAGGATCTCATCACAGTACCGCTGGGCGTTTAGGTTCCCGTCCACCACTAACAGTTCAGTGCGACTGCCGAAGGTGATACCGCCCCACGCCATAACGCTTCCGCCCCCGAACAGATCGACCTGACGTACACATGCGTCGGCGTAACGTTCACCGCGTCTGCGATATACCCGCTCTCTGCCATCTGCTCGACGCAAACAGAACCGCGATTCATCGCTAAACATCACCGAATTCCACTGTAACCGAGTCCACCGAGTACGTTCCGTCGTCCATTCCCGCCGTACGTCACGGTGACGTCGTGTCAGGATGGGTCCAACGTATGGCCGATAGGCACGAATGCCACGTTCACCGAGCCAGTTCCTGACTGTTTGTGCACTGATGCGATTGTTGGTCATCCCAGGATTAACGGCAGCTGTGTGCGTAGCAGGTAGGAACCGGTCACGTAAATGTGACGTCCGAATGTGATGGTCCTGTTCACGCGTCGTCACACGTGGTCGACCAGATCTTGGACGGTCGTCCACCGATCCATGTGTTCGATAACGTCGAAGTAGACGTGTTATCGTGATCCGCGTAACCCCGAGTCGATTTGCGACGTCACGCTGACGTAAACCGCCGTCAATCATGCCAATAGCACGCATGCTCTGATTGCGGTTTAGCCTAGGCATTTTGTTAGAGGTAACAGTGGGTATGTAAGGTGTTTTTCCTCGATGATAATGCAATACCAGTACAATAAACCGGTTTTCCGATTTGTACATGTGTAGGAAGTTGTCTTTGTTGAGGAGCACGTGCAAATCGGAAATTCGGCGTTCCAGGATTATCGGGTGTTTATTTACCTGTGTTTATGGTTGGCTGACGTTGCAATAAGATACCCGGTACTGATACGTAATAATATATTAAACCTTTCTATGGTTTTATCCGTTTTACGTCATTTTTAGTTTGGTATCGTTTCTTTTTTTACTCAGTATATATAGTTTATGTATGTTGCCAATGAAGCAATCAATGGACAGTTTAAAATACAACTGCTTTATGCCAGTCAGCATTATATATTATATAGTTTATGTATGTTGCCAATGAAGCAATCAATGGGCATTTTAAAAACAACAGCTTTATGCCAGTCAGCATTATATATAGTTTATGTATGTTGCCAATGAAGTAATAATGGACAGTTTAAAATACAACTGCTTTATGTCAGTGAGCATTATATATTGTATAGTTTATGTATGTTGCCAATGAAGCAATCAATGGGCAGTTTAAAATACAACTGCTTTATGTCAGTGAGCATTATATATTATATAGTTTATGTATGTTGCCAATGAAGCAATCAATGGACAGTTTAAAATACAACTGCTTTATGTCAGTGAGCATTATATATTGTATAGTTTATGTATGTTGCCAATGAAGCAATCAATGGGCAGTTTAAAATACAACTGCTTTATGCCAGTCAGCATTATATATAGTTTATGTATGTTGCCAATGGGCAGTTTAAAATACAACTGCGTTATGTCAGTGAGCATTATATATTATATAGTTTATGTATGTTGCCAATGAAGCAATCAATGGGCAGTTTAAAATACAACTGCTTTATGCCAGTCAGCATTATATATAGTTTATGTATGTTGCCAATGAAGCAATCAATGGGCAGTTTAAAATACAACTGCTTTATGCCAGTCAGCATTATATATTATATAGTTTATGTATGTTGCCAATGAAGCAATCAATGGACAATTTAAAATACAACTGCTTTATGCCAGTCAGCATTATATATAGTTTATGTATGTTGCCAATGAAGCAATCAATGGGCAGTTTAAAATACAACTGCTTTATGCCAGTCAGCATTATATATTATATAGTTTATGTATGTTGCCAATGAAGCAATCAATGGACAATTTAAAATACAACTGCTTTATGCCAGTCAGCATTATATATAGTTTATGTATGTTGCCAATGAAGCAATCAATGGGCAGTTTAAAATACAACTGCTTTATGCCAGTCAGCATTATATATAGTTTATGTATGTTGCCAATGAAGCAATCAATGGACAATTTAAAATACAACTGCTTTATGCCAGTCAGCATTATATATTATATAGTTTATGTATGTTGCCAATGAAGTAATCAATGGACAGTTTAAAATACAACTACTTTATGCCAGTCAGCATTATATATAGTTTATGTATGTTGCCAATGAAGTAATCAATGGACAGTTTAAAATACAACTACTTTATGCCAGTCAGCATTATATATAGTTTATGTATGTTGCCAATGAAGTAATCAATGGACAGTTTAAAATACAACTACTTTATGCCAGTCAGCATTATATATAGTTTATGTATGTTGCCAATGAAGCAATCAATGGGCAGTTTAAAATACAACTGATTTATGCCAGTCAGCATTATATATTATATAGTTTATGTTTGTTGCCAATGAAGCAATCAATGGACAGTTTAAAATACAACTGCTTTATGCCAGTCAGCATTATATATAGTTTATGTATGTTGCCAATAAAGCAATCAATGGACAGTTTAAAATACAACTGCTTTATGCCAGTCAGCATTATATATTATATAGTTTATGTATGTTGCCAATGAAGCAATCAATGGACAATTAAAATACAACTGCTTTATGCCAGTCAGCATTATATATATTATGTATGTTGCCAATGAAGCAATCAATGGGCAGTTTAAAATACAACTGCTTTATGCCAGTCAGCATTATATATATATAGTTTATGTATGTTGCCAATGAAGCAATCAATGGACAATTTAAAATACAACTGCTTTATGTCAGTGAGCATTATATATTATATAGTTTATGTATGTTGCCAATGAAGCAATCAATGGGCAGTTTAAAATACAACTGCTTTATGCCAGTCAGCATTATATATAGTTTATGTATGTTGCAAATGAAGCAATCAATGGGCAGTTTAAAATACAACTGCTTTATGCCAGTCAGCATTATATATTATATAGTTTATGTATGTTGCCAATGAAGCAATCAATGGACAATTTAAAATACAACTGCTTTATGTCAGTGAGCATTATATATTATATAGTTTATGTATGTTGCCAATGAAGCAATCAATGGGCAGTTTAAAATACAACTGCTTTATGCCAGTCAGCATTATATATAGTTTATGTATGTTGCAAATGAAGCAATCAATGGGCAGTTTAAAATACAACTGCTTTATGCCAGTCAGCATTATATATTATATAGTTTATGTTTGTTGCCAATGAAGCAATCAATGGGCAGTTTAAAAAACAACAGCTTTATGCCAGTGAGCATTATATATAGTTTATGTATGTTGCCAATGAAGCAATCAATGGGCAGTTTAAAATACAACTGCTTTATGCCAGTCAGCATTATATATTATATAGTTTATGTTTGTTGCCAATGAAGCAATCAATGGGCAGTTTAAAAAACAACAGCTTTATGCCAGTGAGCATTATATATAGTTTATGTATGTTGCCAATGAAGCAATCAATGGGCAGTTTAAAATACAACTGCTTTATGCCAGTCAGCATTATATATAGTTTATGTATGTTGCCAATGAAGCAATCAATGGACAGTTTAAAATACAACTGCTTTATGCCAGTCAGCATTATATATAGTTTATGTATGTTGCCAATGAAGCAATCAATGGACAGTTTAAAATACAACTGCTTTATGCCAGTCAGCATTATATATTATATAGTTTATGTATGTTGCCAATGAAGCAATCAATGGACAATTTAAAATACAACTGCTTTATGCCAGTCAGCATTATATATAGTTTATGTATGTTGCCAATGAAGCAATCAATGGGCAGTTTAAAATACAACTGCTTTATGCCAGTCAGCATTATATATTATATAGTTTATGTATGTTGCCAATGAAGCAATCAATGGACAGTTTAAAATACAACTGCTTTATGCCAGTCAGCATTATATATTATATAGTTTATGTATGTTGCCAATGAAGCAATCAATGGGCAGTTTAAAAAACAACAGCTTTATGCCAGTCAGCATTATATATAGTTTATGTATGTTGCCAATGAAGCAATCAATGGGCAGTTTAAAATACAACTGCTTTATGCCAGTCAGCATTATATATTATATAGTTTATGTTTGTTGCCAATGAAGCAATCAATGGGCAGTTTAAAAAACAACAGCTTTATGCCAGTGAGCATTATATATAGTTTATGTATGTTGCCAATGAAGCAATCAATGGGCAGTTTAAAATACAACTGCTTTATGCCAGTCAGCATTATATATTATATAGTTTATGTATGTTGTCAATGAAGTAATCAATGGACAGTTTAAAATACAACTACTTTATGCCAGTCAGCATTATATATAGTTTATGTATGTTGCCAATGAAGTAATCAATGGACAGTTTAAAATACAACTACTTTTTGCCAGTCAGCATTATATATAGTTTATGTATGTTGCCAATGAAGCAATCAATGGGCAGTTTAAAATACAACTGATTTATGCCAGTCAGCATTATATATTATATAGTTTATGTATGTTGCCAATGAAGCAATCAATGGGCAGTTTAAAATACAACTGATTTATGCCAGTCAGCATTATATACTGAGTCAAAAAAGAAACGATACCTGGTGTTTATGTGTCTATAATTTCAACATTTATTAAGAAAATTCATAAGATGATAGTCCAACATGTTTGAAAGAGGAGCACATAAAGCATAATGAGCCTCCGAAACTGTCTGCTGCGTGATGACGTAATTCGTCGGACAGGGGTCTAATGGAGTTTTCACACAGACGTCAATACCGAGTATGGGCACCATTTGCATCTCTCACTGCAATGCACTGCCGTCGCATCGAACGGAAGAGTGTCTGAATCTCTTGCTGGTCAATATTTGTCCACTCCTGACGCAAAACATCCCTCAGTTGGTTTAACGTTACCGGCTGACGTCGTCTGACGCGGCGGTCTAACGTATGCCACAAATGTTCTATGGGTGGCAAGTCTGGTGACAAAACAGGCCACGGCAGGGTTTCAATATTGTTCTGCTCCAATAATGTGGTGGAAATCCGAGCAGTATGACACCTGGCGTTGTCCTGTTGGAACAGTGTGACGTTTCTGTTGGCGTTAAAGAACGGCACAACAACTGGCGCAAGGATCTCATCACAGTACCGCTGGGCGTTTAGGTTCCCGTCCACCACTAACAGTGCGACTGCCGAAGGTGATACCGCCCCACGCCATAACGCTTCCGCCCCCGAACAGATCGACCTGACGTACACATGCGTCGGCGTAACGTTCACCGCGTCTGCGATATACCCGCTCTCTGCCATCTGCTCGACGCAAACAGAACCGCGATTCATCGCTAAACATCACCGAATTCCACTGTAACCGAGTCCACCGAGTACGTTCCGTCGTCCATTCCCGCCGTACGTCACGGTGACGTCGTGTCAGGATGGGTCCAACGTATGGCCGATAGGCACGAATGCCACGTTCACCGAGCCAGTTCCTGACTGTTTGTGCACTGATGCGATTGTTGGTCATCCCAGGATTAACGGCAGCTGTGTGCGTAGCAGGTAGGAACCGGTCACGTAAATGTGACGTCCGAATGTGATGGTCCTGTTCACGCGTCGTCACACGTGGTCGACCAGATCTTGGACGGTCGTCCACCGATCCATGTGTTCGATAACGTCGAAGTAGACGTGTTATCGTGATCCGCGTAACCCCGAGTCGATTTGCGACGTCACGCTGACGTAAACCGCCGTCAATCATGCCAATAGCACGCATGCTCTGATTGCGGTTTAGCCTAGGCATTTTGTTAGAGGTAACAGTGGGTATGTAAGGTGTTTTTCCTCGATGATAATGCAATACCAGTACAATAAACCGGTTTTCCGATTTGTACATGTGTAGGAAGTTGTCTTTGTTGAGGAGCACGTGCAAATCGGAAATTCGGCGTTCCAGGATTATCGGGTGTTTATTTACCTGTGTTTATGGTTGGCTGACGTTGCAATAGGATACCCGGTACTGATACGTAATAATATATTAAACCTTTCTATGGTTTTATCCGTTTTACGTCATTTTTAGTTTGGTATCGTTTCTTTTTTTACTCAGTATATATAGTTTATGTATGTTGCCAATGAAGCAATCAATGGACAGTTTAAAATACAACTGCTTTATGCCAGTCAGCATTATATATTATATAGTTTATGTATGTTGCCAATGAAGCAATCAATGGGCATTTTAAAAACAACAGCTTTATGCCAGTCAGCATTATATATAGTTTATGTATGTTGCCAATGAAGTAATTAATGGACAGTTTAAAATACAACTGCTTTATGTCAGTGAGCATTATATATTGTATAGTTTATGTATGTTGCCAATGAAGCAATCAATGGGCAGTTTAAAATACAACTGCTTTATGTCAGTGAGCATTATATATTATATAGTTTATGTATGTTGCCAATGAAGCAATCAATGGACAGTTTAAAATACAACTGCTTTATGTCAGTGAGCATTATATATTGTATAGTTTATGTATGTTGCCAATGAAGCAATCAATGGGCAGTTTAAAATACAACTGCTTTATGCCAGTCAGCATTATATATAGTTTATGTATGTTGCCAATGGGCAGTTTAAAATACAACTGCGTTATGTCAGTGAGCATTATATATTATATAGTTTATGTATGTTGCCAATGAAGCAATCAATGGGCAGTTTAAAATACAACTGCTTTATGCCAGTCAGCATTATATATAGTTTATGTATGTTGCCAATGGGCAGTTTAAAATACAACTGCTTTATGCCAGTCAGCATTATATATTATATAGTTTATGTATGTTGCCAATGAAGCAATCAATGGACAATTTAAAATACAACTGCTTTATGCCAGTCAGCATTATATATAGTTTATGTATGTTGCCAATGAAGCAATCAATGGACAGTTTAAAATACAACTGCTTTATGCCAGTCAGCATTATATATAGTTTATGTATGTTGCCAATGAAGCAATCAATGGACAATTTAAAATACAACTGCTTTATGCCAGTCAGCATTATATATTATATAGTTTATGTATGTTGCCAATGAAGCAATCAATGGACAGTTTAAAATACAACTGCTTTATGCCAGTCAGCATTATATATAGTTTATGTATGTTGCCAATGAAGCAATCAAGGACAATTTAAAACAACTCTTTATGCCAGTCAGCATTATATATAGTTTATGTATGTGCCAATGAAGTAATCAATGGACAGTTTAAAATACAACTACTTTATGCCAGTCAGCATTATATATAGTTTATGTATGTTGCCAATGAAGCAATCAATGGGCAGTTTAAAATACAACTGATTTATGCCAGTCAGCATTATATATTATATAGTTTATGTATGTTGCCAATGAAGCAATCAATGGACAGTTTAAAATACAACTGCTTTATGCCAGTCAGCATTATTATAGTTTATGTATGTTGCCAATAAAGCAATCAATGGACAGTTTAAAATACAACTGCTTTATGCCAGTCAGCATTAATATTATATAGTTTATGTATGTTGCCAATGAAGCAATCAATGGACAATTAAAATACAACTGCTTTATGCCAGTCAGCATTATATATATTATGTATGTTGCCAATGAAGCAATCAATGGGCAGTTTAAAATACAACTGCTTTATGCCAGTCAGCATTATATATTATATAGTTTATGTATGTTGCCAATGAAGCAATCAATGGACAATTTAAAATACAACTGCTTTATGCCAGTCAGCATTATATATTATATAGTTTATGTATGTTGCCAATGAAGCAATCAATGGGCAGTTTAAAATACAACTGCTTTATGCCAGTCAGCATTATATATAGTTTATGTATGTTGCAAATGAAGCAATCAATGGCAGTTTAAAATACAACTGCTTTATGCCAGTCAGCATTAAATATATAGTTTATGTATGTTGCCAATGAAGCAATCAATGGACAGTTTAAAATACAACTGCTTTATGCCAGTCAGCATTATATATTATATAGTTTATGTATGTTGCCAATGAAGCAATCAATGGGCAGTTTAAAATACAACTGCTTTATGCCAGTCAGCATTATATATAGTTTATGTATGTTGCCAATGAAGCAATCAATGGGCAGTTTAAAATACAACTGCTTTATGCCAGTCAGCATTATATATTATATAGTTTATGTATGTTGCCAATGAAGCAATCAATGGGCAGTTTAAAAAACAACAGCTTTATGCCAGTGAGCATTATATATAGTTTATGTATGTTGCCAATGAAGCAATCAATGGGCAGTTTAAAATACAACTGCTTTATGCCAGTCAGCATTATATATTATATAGTTTATGTTTGTTGCCAATGAAGCAATCAATGGGCAGTTTAAAAAACAACAGCTTTATGCCAGTGAGCATTATATATAGTTTATGTATGTTGCCAATGAAGCAATCAATGGGCAGTTTAAAATACAACTGCTTTATGCCAGTCAGCATTATATATAGTTTATGTATGTTGCCAATGAAGCAATCAATGGACAGTTTAAAATACAACTGCTTTATGCCAGTCAGCATTATATATAGTTTATGTATGTTGCCAATGAAGCAATCAATGGACAGTTTAAAATACAACTGCTTTATGCCAGTCAGCATTATATATTATATAGTTTATGTATGTTGCCAATGAAGCAATCAATGGACAATTTAAAATACAACTGCTTTATGCCAGTCAGCATTATATATAGTTTATGTATGTTGCCAATGAAGCAATCAATGGGCAGTTTAAAATACAACTGCTTTATGCCAGTCAGCATTATATATTATATAGTTTATGTATGTTGCCAATGAAGCAATCAATGGACAATTTAAAATACAACTGCTTTATGCCAGTCAGCATTATATATAGTTTATGTATGTTGCCAATGAAGCAATCAATGGGCAGTTTAAAATACAACTGCTTTATGCCAGTGAGCATTATATATAGTTTATGTATGTTGCCAATGAAGCAATCAATGGGCAGTTTAAAATACAACTGCTTTATGCCAGTCAGCATTATATATTATATAGTTTATGTATGTTGCCAATGAAGCAATCAATGGGCAGTTTAAAAAACAACAGCTTTATGCCAGTGAGCATTATATATAGTTTATGTATGTTGCCAATGAAGCAATCAATGGGCAGTTTAAAATACAACTGCTTTATGCCAGTCAGCATTATATATTATATAGTTTATGTATGTTGTCAATGAAGTAATCAATGGACAGTTTAAAATACAACTACTTTATGCCAGTCAGCATTATATATAGTTTATGTATGTTGCCAATGAAGTAATCAATGGACAGTTTAAAATACAACTACTTTATGCCAGTCAGCATTATATATAGTTTATGTATGTTGCCAATGAAGCAATCAATGGGCAGTTTAAAATACAACTGATTTATGCCAGTCAGCATTATATATTATATAGTTTATGTATGTTGCCAATGAAGCAATCAATGGGCAGTTTAAAATACAACTGATTTATGCCAGTCAGCATTATATACTGAGTCAAAAAAGAAACGATACCTGGTGTTTATGTGTCTATAATTTCAACATTTATTAAGAAAATTCATAAGATGATAGTCCAACATGTTTGAAAGAGGAGCACATAAAGCATAATGAGCCTCCGAAACTGTCTGCTGCGTGATGACGTAATTCGTCGGACAGGGGTCTAATGGAGTTTTCACACAGACGTCAATACCGAGTATGGGCACCATTTGCATCTCTCACTGCAATGCACTGCCGTCGCATCGAACGGAAGAGTGTCTGAATCTCTTGCTGGTCAATATTTGTCCACTCCTGACGCAAAACATCCCTCAGTTGGTTTAACGTTACCGGCTGACGTCGTCTGACGCGGCGGTCTAACGTATCCCACAAATGTTCTATGGGTGACAAGTCTGGTGACAAAACAGGCCACGGCAGGGTTTCAATATTGTTCTGCTCCAATAATGTGGTGGAAATCCGAGCAGTATGACACCTGGCGTTGTCCTGTTGGAACAGTGTGACGTTTCTGTTGGCGTTAAAGAACGGCACAACAACTGGCGCAAGGATCTCATCACAGTACCGCTGGGCGTTTAGGTTCCCGTCCACCACTAACAGTGCGACTGCCGAAGGTGATACCGCCCCACGCCATAACGCTTCCGCCCCCGAACAGATCGACCTGACGTACACATGCGTCGGCGTAACGTTCACCGCGTCTGCGATATACCCGCTCTCTGCCATCTGCTCGACGCAAACAGAACCGCGATTCATCGCTAAACATCACCGAATTCCACTGTAACCGAGTCCACCGAGTACGTTCCGTCGTCCATTCCCGCCGTACGTCACGGTGACGTCGTGTCAGGATGGGTCCAACGTATGGCCGATAGGCACGAATGCCACGTTCACCGAGCCAGTTCCTGACTGTTTGTGCACTGATGCGATTGTTGGTCATCCCAGGATTAACGGCAGCTGTGTGCGTAGCAGGTAGGAACCGGTCACGTAAATGTGACGTCCGAATGTGATGGTCCTGTTCACGCGTCGTCACACGTGGTCGACCAGATCTTGGACGGTCGTCCACCGATCCATGTGTTCGATAACGTCGAAGTAGACGTGTTATCGTGATCCGCGTAACCCCGAGTCGATTTGCGACGTCACGCTGACGTAAACCGCCGTCAATCATGCCAATAGCACGCATGCTCTGATTGCGGTTTAGCCTAGGCATTTTGTTAGAGGTAACAGTGGGTATGTAAGGTGTTTTTCCTCGATGATAATGCAATACCAGTACAATAAACCGGTTTTCCGATTTGTACATGTGTAGGAAGTTGTCTTTGTTGAGGAGCACGTGCAAATCGGAAATTCGGCGTTCCAGGATTATCGGGTGTTTATTTACCTGTGTTTATGGTTGGCTGACGTTGCAATAGGATACCCGGTACTGATACGTAATAATATATTAAACCTTTCTATGGTTTTATCCGTTTTACGTCATTTTTAGTTTGGTATCGTTTCTTTTTTTACTCAGTATATATAGTTTATGTATGTTGCCAATGAAGCAATCAATGGACAGTTTAAAATACAACTGCTTTATGCCAGTCAGCATTATATATTATATAGTTTATGTATGTTGCCAATGAAGCAATCAATGGGCATTTTAAAAACAACAGCTTTATGCCAGTCAGCATTATATATAGTTTATGTATGTTGCCAATGAAGTAATTAATGGACAGTTTAAAATACAACTGCTTTATGTCAGTGAGCATTATATATTGTATAGTTTATGTATGTTGCCAATGAAGCAATCAATGGGCAGTTTAAAATACAACTGCTTTATGTCAGTGAGCATTATATATTATATAGTTTATGTATGTTGCCAATGAAGCAATCAATGGACAGTTTAAAATACAACTGCTTTATGTCAGTGAGCATTATATATTGTATAGTTTATGTATGTTGCCAATGAAGCAATCAATGGGCAGTTTAAAATACAACTGCTTTATGCCAGTCAGCATTATATATAGTTTATGTATGTTGCCAATGGGCAGTTTAAAATACAACTGCGTTATGTCAGTGAGCATTATATATTAATATAGTTTATGTATGTTGCCAATGAAGCAATCCAATGGGCAGTTTAAAATACAACTGCTTTATGCCAGTCAGCATTATATATTATATAGTTTATGTATGTTGCCAATGAAGCAATCAATGGACAATTTAAAATACAACTGCTTTATGCCAGTCAGCATTATATATAGTTTATGTATGTTGCCAATGAAGCAATCAATGGGCAGTTTAAAATACAACTGCTTTATGCCAGTCAGCATTATATATTATATAGTTTATGTATGTTGCCAATGAAGCAATCAATGGACAATTTAAAATACAACTGCTTTATGCCAGTCAGCATTATATATAGTTTATGTATGTTGCCAATGAAGCAATCAATGGGCAGTTTAAAATACAACTGCTTTATGCCAGTCAGCATTATATATTATATAGTTTATGTATGTTGCCAATGAAGCAATCAATGGACAATTTAAAATACAACTGCTTTATGCCAGTCAGCATTATATATATGTTTATGTATGTTGCCAATGAAGCAATGAATGGGCAGTTTAAAATACAACTGCTTTATGCCAGTCAGCATTATATATAGTTTATGTATGTTGCCAATGAAGCAATCAATGGACAATTTAAAATACAACTGCTTTATGCCAGTCAGCATTATATATTATATAGTTTATGTATGTTGCCAATGAAGCAATCAATGGACAGTTTAAAATACAACTGCTTTATGCCAGTCAGCATTATATATAGTTTATGTATGTTGCCAATGAAGTAATCAATGGACAGTTTAAAATACAACTACTTTATGCCAGTCAGCATTATATATAGTTTATGTATGTTGCCAATGAAGTAATCAATGGACAGTTTAAAATACAACTACTTTATGCCAGTCAGCATTATATATAGTTTATGTATGTTGCCAATGAAGCAATCAATGGGCAGTTTAAAATACAACTGATTTATGCCAGTCAGCATTATATATTATATAGTTTATGTTTGTTGCCAATGAAGCAATCAATGGACAGTTTAAAATACAACTGCTTTATGCCAGTCAGCATTATATATAGTTTATGTATGTTGCCAATGAAGCAATCAATGGACAGTTTAAAATACAACTGCTTTATGCCAGTCAGCATTATATATTATATAGTTTATGTATGTTGCCAATGAAGCAATCAATGGACAATTTAAAATACAACTGCTTTATGCCAGTCAGCATTATATATAGTTTATGTATGTTGCAAATGAAGCAATCAATGGGCAGTTTAAAATACAACTGCTTTATGCCAGTCAGCATTATATATTATATAGTTTATGTATGTTGCCAATGAAGCAATCAATGGACAATTTAAAATACAACTGCTTTATGTCAGTGAGCATTATATATTATATAGTTTATGTATGTTGCCAATGAAGCAATCAATGGGCAGTTTAAAATACAACTGCTTTATGCCAGTCAGCATTATATATAGTTTATGTATGTTGCAAATGAAGCAATCAATGGGCAGTTTAAAATACAACTGCTTTATGCCAGTCAGCATTATATATTATCTAGTTTATGTATGTTGCCAATGAAGCAATCAATGGGCAGTTTAAAAAACAACAGCTTTATGCCAGTGAGCATTATATATAGTTTATGTATGTTGCCAATGAAGCAATCAATGGGCAGTTTAAAATACAACTGCTTTATGCCAGTCAGCATTATATATTATATAGTTTATGTTTGTTGCCAATGAAGCAATCAATGGGCAGTTTAAAAAACAACAGCTTTATGCCAGTGAGCATTATATATAGTTTATGTATGTTGCCAATGAAGCAATCAATGGGCAGTTTAAAATACAACTGCTTTATGCCAGTCAGCATTATATATTATATAGTTTATGTTTGTTGCCAATGAAGCAATCAATGGGCAGTTTAAAAAACAACAGCTTTATGCCAGTGAGCATTATATATAGTTTATGTATGTTGCCAATGAAGCAATCAATGGGCAGTTTAAAATACAACTGCTTTATGCCAGTCAGCATTATATATTATATAGTTTATGTTTGTTGCCAATGAAGCAATCAATGGGCAGTTTAAAAAACAACAGCTTTATGCCAGTGAGCATTATATATAGTTTATGTATGTTGCCAATGAAGCAATCAATGGGCAGTTTAAAATACAACTGCTTTATGCCAGTCAGCATTATATATTATATAGTTTATGTATGTTGCCAATGAAGCAATCAATGGACAATTTAAAATACAACTGCTTTATGTCAGTGAGCATTATATATTATATAGTTTATGTATGTTGCCAATGAAGCAATCAATGGGCAGTTTAAAATACAACTGCTTTATGCCAGTGAGCATTATATATAGTTTATGTATGTTGCCAATGAAGCAATCAATGGGCAGTTTAAAATACAACTGCTTTATGCCAGTCAGCATTATATATTATAGTTTATGTTTGTTGCCAATGAAGCAATCAATGGGCAGTTAAAAAACAACAGCTTTATGCCAGTGAGCATTATATATAGTTTATGTATGTTGCAATGAAGCAATCAATGGGCAGTTTAAAATACAACTGCTTTATGCCAGTCAGCATTATATATTATATAGTTTATGTATGTTGTCAATGAAGTGTTTTGTTGTTGTGGTTTGGGTTTTTTTTTGGTGTTTTTGTTTTGTTGTTGTGGTTTGGGTTTTTTTTTGGTGTTTTTGTTTTGTTGTTGTGGTTTGGGTTTTTTTTTGGTGTTTTTGTTTTGTTGTTGTGGTAATCAATGGACAGTTTAAAATACAACTACTTTATGCCAGTCAGCATTATATATAGTTTATGTATGTTGCCAATGAAGTAATCAATGGACAGTTTAAAATACAACTACTTTTTGCCAGTCAGCATTATATATAGTTTATGTATGTTGCCAATGAAGCAATCAATGGGCAGTTTAAAATACAACTGATTTATGCCAGTCAGCATTATATATTATATAGTTTATGTATGTTGCCAATGAAGCAATCAATGGGCAGTTTAAAATACAACTGATTTATGCCAGTCAGCATTATATACTGAGTCAAAAAAGAAACGATACCTGGTGTTTATGTGTCTATAATTTCAACATTTATTAAGAAAATTCATAAGATGATAGTCCAACATGTTTGAAAGAGGAGCACATAAAGCATAATGAGCCTCCGAAACTGTCTGCTGCGTGATGACGTAATTCGTCGGACAGGGTTCTAATGGAGTTTTCACACAGACGTCAATACCGAGTATGGGCACCATTTGCGTCTCTCACTGCAATGCACTGCCGTCGCATCGAACGGAAGAGTGTCTGAATCTCTTGCTGGTCAATATTTGTCCACTCCTGACGCAAAACATCCCTCAGTTGGTTTAACGTTACCGGCTGACGTCGTCTGACGCGGCGGTCTAACGTATGCCACAAATGTTCTATGGGTGGCAAGTCTGGTGACAAAACAGGCCACGGCAGGGTTTCAATATTGTTCTGCTCCAATAATGTGGTGGAAATCCGAGCAGTATGACACCTGGCGTTGTCCTGTTGGAACAGTGTGACGTTTCTGTTGGCGTTAAAGAACGGCACAACAACTGGCGCAAGGATCTCATCACAGTACCGCTGGGCGTTTAGGTTCCCGTCCACCACTAACAGTGCGACTGCCGAAGGTGATACCGCCCCACGCCATAACGCTTCCGCCCCCGAACAGATCGACCTGACGTACACATGCGTCGGCGTAACGTTCACCGCGTCTGCGATATACCCGCTCTCTGCCATCTGCTCGACGCAAACAGAACCGCGATTCATCGCTAAACATCACCGAATTCCACTGTAACCGAGTCCACCGAGTACGTTCCGTCGTCCATTCCCGCCGTACGTCACGGTGACGTCGTGTCAGGATGGGTCCAACGTATGGCCGATAGGCACGAATGCCACGTTCACCGAGCCAGTTCCTGACTGTTTGTGCACTGATGCGATTGTTGGTCATCCCAGGATTAACGGCAGCTGTGTGCGTAGCAGGTAGGAACCGGTCACGTAAATGTGACGTCCGAATGTGATGGTCCTGTTCACGTGTCGTCACACGTGGTCGACCAGATCTTGGACGGTCGTCCACCGATCCATGTGTTCGATAACGTCGAAGTAGACGTGTTATCGTGATCCGCGTAACCCCGAGTCGATTTGCGACATCACGCTGACGTAAACCGCCGTCAATCATGCCAATAGCACGCATGCTCTGATTGCGGTTTAGCCTAGGCATTTTGTTAGAGGTAACAGTGGGTATGTAAGGTGTTTTTCCTCGATGATAATGCAATACCAGTACAATAAACCGGTTTTCCGATTTGTACATGTGTAGGAAGTTGTCTTTGTTGAGGAGCACGTGCAAATCGGAAATTCGGCGTTCCAGGATTATCGGGTGTTTATTTACCTGTGTTTATGGTTGGCTGACGTTGCAATAGGATACCCGGTACTGATACGTAATAATATATTAAACCTTTCTATGGTTTTATCCGTTTTACGTCATTTTTAGTTTGGTATCGTTTCTTTTTTTACTCAGTATATATAGTTTATGTATGTTGCCAATGAAGCAATCAATGGACAGTTTAAAATACAACTGCTTTATGCCAGTCAGCATTATATATTATATAGTTTATGTATGTTGCCAATGAAGCAATCAATGGGCATTTTAAAAACAACAGCTTTATGCCAGTCAGCATTATATATAGTTTATGTATGTTGCCAATGAAGTAATTAATGGACAGTTTAAAATACAACTGCTTTATGTCAGTGAGCATTATATATTGTATAGTTTATGTATGTTGCCAATGAAGCAATCAATGGGCAGTTTAAAATACAACTGCTTTATGTCAGTGAGCATTATATATTATATAGTTTATGTATGTTGCCAATGAAGCAATCAATGGACAGTTTAAAATACAACTGCTTTATGTCAGTGAGCATTATATATTGTATAGTTTATGTATGTTGCCAATGAAGCAATCAATGGGCAGTTTAAAATACAACTGCTTTATGCCAGTCAGCATTATATATAGTTTATGTATGTTGCCAATGGGCAGTTTAAAATACAACTGCGTTATGTCAGTGAGCATTATATATTATATAGTTTATGTATGTTGCCAATGAAGCAATCAATGGGCAGTTTAAAATACAACTGCTTTATGCCAGTCAGCATTATATATAGTTTATGTATGTTGCCAATGAAGCATCAATGGACAGTTTAAAATACAACTGCTTTATGCCAGTCAGCATTATATATTATATAGTTTATGTATGTTGCCAATGAAGCAATCAATGGGCAGTTTAAAATACAACTGCTTTATGCCAGTCAGCATTATATATTATCTAGTTTATGTATGTTGCCAATGAAGCAATCAATGGGCAGTTTAAAATACAACTGCTTTATGCCAGTCAGCATTATATATTATCTAGTTTATGTATGTTGCCAATGAAGCAATCAATGGGCAGTTTAAAATACAACTGCTTTATGCCAGTCAGCATTATATATTATCTAGTTTATGTATGTTGCCAATGAAGCAATCAATGGGCAGTTTAAAATACAACTGCTTTATGCCAGTCAGCATTATATATTATCTAGTTTATGTATGTTGCCAATGAAGCAATCAATGGGCAGTTTAAAATACAACTGCTTTATGCCAGTCAGCATTATATATTATCTAGTTTATGTATGTTGCCAATGAAGCAATCAATGGGCAGTTTAAAATACAACTGCTTTATGCCAGTCAGCATTATATATTATATAGTTTATGTATGTTGATATTTAATACTATAATATTATGATTAGACATTAAGTCATATAGTACATACATGTACATAACTATATTACATTAAGTCATATAGTACATACATGTACATAACTATATTACATTAAGTCATATAGTACATACATGTACATAACTATATTACATTAAGTCATATAGTACATACATGTACATAACTATATTACATTAAGTCACATAGTACATACATGTACATAACTATATTACATTAAGTCACATAGTACATACATGTACATAACTATATTACATTAAGTCATATAGTACATACATGTACATAACTATATTACATTAAGTCATATAGTACATACATGTACATAACTATATTACATTAAGTCATATAGTACATACATGTACATAACTATATTACATTAAGTCACATAGTACATACATGTACATAACTATATTACATTAAGTCACATAGTTCATACATGTACATAACTATATTACATTAAGTCATATAGTACATACATGTACATAACTATATTACATTAAGTCACATAGTACATACATGTACATAACTATATTACATTAAGTCACATAGTACATACATGTACATAACTATATTACATTAAGTCATATAGTACATACATGTACATAACTATATTACATTAAGTCATATAGTACATACATGTACATAACTATATTACATTAAGTCACATAGTACATACATGTACATAACTATATTACATTAAGTCATATAGTACATAAGTAACTATGATTAGACCTTGTGTCATATAGTACATAAGTAACTATGATTAGACATTGTGTCATATAGTTCATAAGTAACTATGATTAGACCTTGTGTCATATAGTACATAAGTAACTATGATTAGACATTGTGTCATATAGTTCATAAGTAACTATGATTATACATTGTGTCATATAGTACATAAGTAACTATGATTAGACATTGAGTCATATAGTACATAAGTAACTATGATTAGACCTTGTGTCATATAGTACATAAGTAACTATGATTTAACCTTGTGTCATATAGTACATAAGTAACTATGATTTAACCTTGTGTCATATAGTACATAAGTAACTATGATTAGACCTTGTGTCATATAGTACATAAGTAACTATGATTAGACATTGTGTCATATAGTACATAAGTAACTATGATTAGACCTTGTGTCATATAGTACATAAGTAACTATGATTTAACCTTGTGTCATATAGTACATAAGTAACTATGATTAGACCTTGTGTCATATAGTACATAAGTAACTATGATTAGACCTTGTGTCATATAGTACATAAGTAACTATGATTAGACATTGTGTCATATAGTACATAAGTAACTATGATTAGACCTTGTGTCATATAGTACATAAGTAACTATGATTAAACCTTGTGTCATATAGTACATAAGTAACTATGATTAGACCTTGTGTCATATAGTACATAAGTAACTATGATTAGACCTTGTGTCATATAGTACATAAGTAACTATGATTAGACATTGAGTCATATAGTACATAAGTAACTATGATTAGACATTGTGTCATATAGTACATAAGTAACTATGATTAAACCTTGTGTCATATAGTACATAAGTAACTATGATTAGACCTTGTGTCATATAGTACATAAGTAACTATGATTAGACATTGTGTCATATAGTACATAAGTAACTATGATTAGACATTGTGTCATATAGTACATAAGTAACTATGATTATACATTGTGTCATATAGTTCATAAGTAACTATGATTAGACATTGTGTCATATAGTACATAAGTAACTATGATTAGACATTGTGTCATATAGTACATAAGTAACTATGATTATACATTGTGTCATATAGTTCATAAGTAACTATGATTAGACATTGTGTCATATAGTACATAAGTAACTATGATTAGACATTGTGTCATATAGTACATAAGTAACTATGATTATACATTGTGTCATATAGTTCATAAGTAACTATGATTAGACATTGTGTCATATAGTACATAAGTAACTATGATTAGACATTGTGTCATATAGTACATAAGTAACTATGATTATACATTGTGTCATATAGTTCATAAGTAACTATGATTAGACATTGTGTCATATAGTACATAAGTAACTATGATTTAACCTTGTGTCATATAGTACATAAGTAACTATGATTAGACATTGTGTCATATAGTACATAAGTAACTATGATTTAACCTTGTGTCATATAGTACATAAGTAACTATGATTAGACCTTGTGTCATATAGTACATAAGTAACTATGATTAGACATTTAGTCATATAGTACATAAGTAACTATGATTAGACCTTGTGTCATATAGTACATAAGTAACTATGATTAGACATTGAGTCATATAGTACATAAGTAACTATGATTTAACCTTGTGTCATATAGTTCATAAGTAACTATGGTTAAAGTTTGTGTCATATAGTTCATAAGTAACTATGATTAGACCTTGAGTCATATCAGACAGTAAATTGTATTATTGCATACGTTACTATAAATAGTAACACATTTAATGGTAGAAAAGCAAAATATCTGGTCGACGCGGGCAATATATTTCAATTTTCAGCTCTGCCGGGCCAATATCGGATATTGGCACGCGCCAAGAACGAATCACGAGCACGTGTCACAGGTAGCAACAACATAGTAACTACATTGTGTTAACATGGCCGCCGAAGCAACACTAAAGTCGTTGTCTGACAGATTGTTGTCCCTTGACGGTAAAATGGCTGAGCGAAATAAGCAAATAACAGCAGAAGAAACATACGGCTGGCTATGTATGCAATAAAGAAGTTATTAAATGGCTGCGGTGGGCCCTCGGGCCAATATCTCCATTGGGTGCGCCAATATCCACAAATGGCCCACCTCCTCGGTTTAATAACCTCTAATAATTTGATTAATGTAATATACAATGAAATTACATTTATTACATATATTTGAAGTGGAATATCCCTTGAATATGTGCATCATGTACATAATGTAAATAGTATACACGTGGCATATTGACTTTCAAAAGTCTAGTTTTATGTTTTAGACAAACAAATTTGACATGGGTGGCAATTGTAACAGTCAGAATTTCTATCAAATTCTTTTGTTACATAGTCATTGTTTTTATTTCATTCCTATAATTTCAATCAGTTAGATTCTTTGTATAATGATGAGTTTTACATTATATTTTATAAAATGAAGATCACCAATGCATTTACTTAAGCAGATGGTATCTATAAAATGTCTTAGAAGAGTTGTCATAGACATTATTTAAAATTTATGGTTTCCTTAATATATTAAATGCATTTTGTACAATCAGAGATTTGATTATAATCTTAACCAGTTAGTGATAAGTTTATTATACTGGCAGGAAATTGCTCGAAGCCACATATGCTATATTATATCAAGTTATTTTGACATTTTAAACAGACAAATTATTATTTTTATATGATTGGTCAATGTGTAATATAATATTATTGGCTGGTATTTTGAACCATTTTGATTGGATAACGCCGCAGAATAAAAACTTTGAGATTGCTAGAAAGTTAGTTTCGTTTGAGCTCCTGAAGGAGACACATACATTTTGAGTAGCATAAAGCAGCTACTGTTAATACAATGTATCATTTAGTAGCATAAAGCAGCTACTGTTAATACAATGTATCATTTAGTAGCATAAAGCAGCTACTGTTAATACAATGTATCATTTAGTAGCATAAAGCAGCTACTGTTAATACAATGTATCATTTAGTAGCATAAAGCAGCTACTGTTAATACAATGTATCATTTAGTAGCATAAAGCAGCTACTGTTAATACAATGTATCATTTAGTAGCATAAAGCAGCTACTGTTAATACAATGTATCATTTAGTGGCATAAAGCAGCTACTGTTAATACAATGTATCATTTAGTGGCATAAAGCAGCTACTGTTAATACAATGTATCATTTAGTGGCATAAAGCAGCTACTGTTAATACAATGTATCATTTAGTGGCATAAAGCAGCTACTGTTAATACAATGTATCATTTAGTAGCATAAAGCAGCTACTGTTAATACAATGTATCATTTAGTAGCATAAAGCAGCTACTGTTAATACAATGTATCATTTAGTAGCATAAAGCAGCTACTGTTAATACAATGTATCATTTAGTAGCATAAAGCAGCTACTGTTAATACAATGTATCATTTAGTGGCATAAAGCAGCTACTGTTAATACAATGTATCATTTAGTAGCATAAAGCAGCTACTGTTAATACAATGTATCATTTAGTGGCATAAAGCAGCTACTGTTAATACAATGTATCATTTAGTAGCATAAAGCAGCTACTGTTAATACAATGTATCATTTAGTAGCATAAAGCAGCTACTGTTAATACAATGTATCATTTAGTAGCATAAAGCAGCTACTGTTAATACAATGTATCATTTAGTAGCATAAAGCAGCTACTGTTAATACAATGTATCATTTAGTAGCATAAAGAGGCTACTGTTAATACAATGTATCATTTAGTAGCATAAAGCAGCTACTGTTAATACAATGTATCATTTAGTAGCATAAAGCAGCTACTGTTAATACAATGTATCATTTAGTGGCATAAAGCAGCTACTGTTAATACAATGTATCATTTAGTAGCATAAAGCAGCTACTGTTAATACAATGTATCATTTAGTGGCATAAAGCAGCTACTGTTAATACAATGTATCATTTAGTAGCATAAAGCAGCTACTGTTAATACAATGTATCATTTAGTAGCATAAAGCAGCTACTGTTAATACAATGTATCATTTAGTGGCATAAAGCAGCTACTGTTAATACAATGTATCATTTAGTGGCATAAAGCAGCTACTGTTAATACAATGTATCATTTAGTAGCATAAAGCAGCTACTGTTAATACAATGTATCATTTAGTGGCATAAAGCAGCTACTGTTAATACAATGTATCATTTAGTGGCATAAAGCAGCTACTGTTAATACAATGTATCATTTAGTAGCATAAAGCAGCTACTGTTAATACAATGTATCATTTAGTAGCATAAAGGCTACTGTTAATACAATGTATCATTTAGTAGCATAAAGCAGCTACTGTTAATACAATGTATCATTTAGTAGCATAAAGCAGCTACTGTTAATACAATGTATCATTTAGTAGCATAAAGCAGCTACTGTTAATACAATGTATCATTTAGTAGCATAAAGCAGCTACTGTTAATACAATGTATCATTTAGTAGCATAAAGCAGCTACTGTTAATACAATGTATCATTTAGTGGCATAAAGCAGCTACTGTTAATACAATGTATCATTTAGTGGCATAAAGCAGCTACTGTTAATACAATGTATCATTTAGTAGCATAAAGCAGCTACTGTTAATACAATGTATCATTTAGTAGCATAAAGCAGCTACTGTTAATACAATGTATCATTTAGTGGCATAAAGCAGCTACTGTTAATACAATGTATCATTTAGTAGCATAAAGCAGCTACTGTTAATACAATGTATCATTTAGTAGCATAAAGCAGCTACTGTTAATACAATGTATCATTTAGTGGCATAAAGCAGCTACTGTTAATACAATGTATCATTTAGTGGCATAAAGCAGCTACTGTTAATACAATGTATCATTTAGTAGCATAAAGAGGCTACTGTTAATACAATGTATCATTTAGTAGCATAAAGAGGCTACTGTTAATACAATGTATCATTTAGTGGCATAAAGCAGCTACTGTTAATACAATGTATCATTTAGTGGCATAAAGCAGCTACTGTTAATACAATGTATCATTTAGTAGCATAAAGCAGCTACT
Source organism: Archivesica marissinica (assembly GCA_014843695.1). Lineage (NCBI taxonomy): Eukaryota > Metazoa > Mollusca > Bivalvia > Venerida > Vesicomyidae > Archivesica > Archivesica marissinica. The sequence continues at coordinate 88,039,121 of CM026397.1, read as the reverse complement.
GTTAATACAATGTATCATTTAGTGGCATAAAGCAGCTACTGTTAATACAATGTATCATTTAGTAGCATAATGCAGCTACTGTTAATACAATGTATCATTTAGTGGCATAAAGCAGCTACTGTTAATACAATGTATCATTTAGTGGCATAAAGCAGCTACTGTTAATACAATGTATCATTTAGTGGCATAAAGCAGCTACTGTTAATACAATGTATCATTTAGTGGCATAATGCAGCTACTGTTAATACAATGTATCATTTAGTAGCATAAAGCAGCTACTGTTAATACAATGTATCATTTAGTGGCATAAAGCAGCTACTGTTAATACAATGTATAATTTAGTGGCATAATGCTAGCCACATTAGTGTCTTAATCTTCTACAGGACTTTATGTTAATTTGTAACCATCAACTATATATGGACAACATTAAAACAACCTACATAATTAACTTGAACTTCAATCTGTGTTAATTATCGTTATTGCTGGACAGTTGTATGTATATTAAATTAGGAACTGGAATCATCGTTGGTTTGATTGACCATACAACCTAAGTCCACAGACCGTGGACTGACCCCTTTGTATACCACCACCTTGTGTAGGCTACTCTGCTCTACCACGCTAAATCCCCATTTAGAGTTAGCCTGCACACAAGTTCAAACCCTCGGTGTCATATAGAATATTATCTATTGATCCGCCAAAATAATGACCTGCGGGTCATTATTCTATAGGAAAAAGTGACCCGCGGGTCCATATTCTATCATAGAATAATGACCCCCCTTATAGAATAATGACCCCCCATACCCAAAGCCTACAAAAACAATGTTATCAATATATTTTATTAATAATGGCATAAGCTATAAAATTAACAATTATCAATAAAATTATATTGAATTTATGTATGAAAAAAGACATACACTCAACTTAATTGGTATTTGAAACCATGCAGCTCAAAATAAATACCATAAAATAGCACAGTACTAACCATTCTTATCATATTCATGCATGTTCTCTTAAACTTTCCAGAAAATGTGTATAACTATATAATATGCTGTTAACCATTATAATTCTGACTGGTGTGGCTAACTAATTTTGCCACAGGTGTGGACATCACCATAATAAAGCAATAAAACCTTATTGTTGGAGCACTGCAATCACACTTCCTATGTTACATGTTTTATATCATTCATAATACATAATATTTTATTAACATCCGGTTCTGTAGTCCAGCAGTATCATGCTGTACTGGTAATCCAGGGATCGCAGGTTAGTGTAGATTATCTGATTGAGGATAGGTCACTTTTCCATGCCATAGAATAATGACCCCCTGTATGTAAACTATATGGGTGATGGGTGGGGGAGGGTCACTTTTCCATGCCATAGCATAATGACACCCCAGTATGCAAACTATATGAGTGAGGGGGTCACTTTTCTATGCCATAGAATAATTACCCCTCAGTATGTAAACTATATGAGTGAGGGGTCACTTTTCCATGCCATAGAATAATGACCCCCCGGTATATTAATTATATGAGTAAGGTGGGGTCACTTTTCCATAGAATAATGATATGGATAGTGACCCCCTCCCACTCATATAATCTACACATGTGGGTGATTATTATGTGATATGGATAGTGACCCCCTCCCACTCATATAATCTACACATATGGGGGTGTTTATCCTATGATATGGATAGTGACCCCCTCCCACTCATATAGTCTACACATGCGGGTGATTATTATGTGATATTGATAGTGACCCCCTCCCACTCATATAATCTACACATATGTGGTGATTATCCTATGATATGGATAGTGACCCCCTCCCACTCATATAATCTACACATGCGGGTGATTATTATGTGATATGGATAGTGACCCCTCATATAATCTACACATATGTGGGTGATTATCCTATGATATGGATAGTGACCCCCTCCCACTCATAATCTACACATGCGGGTGATTATTATGTGATATGGATAGTGACCCCTCATATAATCTACACATATGGGGGCCATTATTCTGTAATATGGATAGTGACACACTACCACTCATATAATCTACACATATGGGGGTGATTATCCTATGATATGGATAGTGACCCCCTCCCACTCATAATCTACACATATGGGGGTGATTATCCTATGATATGGATAGTGAGCCCCTCCCACTCATATAATTTACACATATGGGGATGATTATTCTATGATATTGGTAGTGACTCCCTCCCACTCATATAATCTACACATATGGGGTGATTGTTCTATGATATGGATAGTGACACCCTCCCACTCATATAATCTACACATATGGGGGTGATTATTCTATGATATGGATAGTGAGCCCCTCCCACTCATATAATCTACACCTATGGAGGTGATTATTCTATGATATGGATAGTGACCCTCACCCACTCATATAATCTACACATATGGTGGTGATTATCCTATGATATGGATAGTGAGCCCCACCCACTCATATAATCTACACATATGGAGGTGATTATTCTATGATATGGATAGTGAGCCCCACCCACTCATATAATCCACACATATGGGAGTGATTATTCAATGATATGGATAGTGACCCTCACCCACTCATATAATCTACACATATGGTGGTGATTATCCTATGATATGGATAGTGACCCCCTCCCACTCATATAATCTACACATATGGGGTGATTATTCTGTTAAATGGATAGTGACCCCCTCCCACTAATATAACCTACACATATGGGGTGATTATCCTATGATATGGATAGTGACACCCTCCCATTCATATAATCTACACATATGGGGGCCATTATTCTGTGATATGGATAGTGACACCCTACCACTCATATAATCTACACATATGGGGTGATTATCCTCTGATATGGATAGTGACCCCCTCCCATTCATATAATCTACACATATGGGGGCCATTATTCTGTGATATGGATAGTGACCCCCTCCCACTCATAATCTACACATATGGGGGTGATTATCCTATGATATGGATAGTGAGCCCCTCCCACTCATATAATCTACACATATTGGGGTGATTATCCTATGATATGGATAGTGAGCCCCTCCCACTCATATAATCTACACATATGGGGATGATTATTCTATGATATTGGTAGTGACTCCCTCCCACTCATATAATCTACACATATGGGGTGATTATTCTATGATATGGATAGTAACCCCCTCCCACTCATATAATATACACATATGGGGATGATTATTCTATAATATGGATAGTGAGCCCCTCCCTCTCATAATCTACACATATGGGGGTGATTATCCTATGATATGGATAGTGACCCCCTCCCATATAATCTACACATATGGGGGTGATTGATCTATGATATGGATAGTGACCCCCTCCCACTCATATAATCTACACATATGGATGTGATTAGTCTGTGATATGGATAGTGAGCCCCTCCCACTCATATAATTACACATATGGATGTGATTAGTCTGTGATATGGATAGTGAGCCCCTCCCACTCATATAATTACACATATGGATGTGATTAGTCTGTGATATGGATAGTGACACCCTCCCATTCATATAATTACACATATGGATGTGATTATCCTATGATATGGATAGTGAGCCCCTCCCATTCATATAATTACACATATGGATGTGATTAGTCTGTGATATGGATAGTGAGCCCCTCCCACTCATATAATTACACATATGGATGTGATTAGTCTGTGATATGGATAGTGAGCCCCTCCAACTCATATAATCTACACATATGGATGTGATTAGTCTGTGATATGGATAGTGACCTCCTCCCATTCATATAATTACACATATGGGAGCCATTATTCTGTGATATGGATAGTGACCCTCTCCCACTCATATAATCTACACATATAGGGGTGATTATTCTATAATATGGATAGTGACCCCCTCCCACTCATACTCTACACATATGGTGGTGATTATCCTATGATATGGATAGTGAGCCCCTCCCACTCATATAATTTACACATATGGGGATGATTATTCTATGATATGGATAGTGACACCCTACCACTCATATAATCTACACATATGGGGTGATTATTCTATGATATGGATAGTGACCTCCTCCCACTCATATAATCTACACATATGGGGGTGATTATTCTGTGATATGGATAGTAACACCCTCCCACTCATATAATCTACACATATGGGGGTGATTATTCTGTGATATGTATAGTGACCCCCTCCCACTCATATAATCTACACATATGGGGGTGATTATTCTGTGATATGGATAGTGACCCCCCTCCCACTCATATAATCTACACATATGTTGGTGATTATCCTATGATATGGATAATGACACCCTCCCACTCATATAATCTACACATATGTGGGTGATTATCCTATGATATGGATAGTGAGCCCCTCCCACTCATATAATCTACACATATTGGGTGATTATCCTATGATATGGATAGTGAGCCCCTCCCACTCATATAATTTACACATATGGAGATGATTATTCTATGATATGGATAGTGACACCCTACCACTCATATAATCTACACATATGGGGTGATTATTCTGTGATATGGATAGTGACACCATCCCACTCATATAATCTACAAATAAGGGGGTGATTATTCTATGATATGGATAGTGAGCCCCTCCCACTCATATAATCTACACATATGGGATGATTATTCTATGATATGGATAGCGACCCCCTCCCACTCATATAATCTACACATATGGAGGTGATTATTCTGAGATATGGATAGTGACACCATCCCATTCATATAATTACACATATGGGGGCCATTATTCTGTGATATGGATAGTGAGCCCCTCCCACTCATATAATCTACACCTATGGAGATGATTATTCAATGATATGGATAGTGAGCCCCACCCACTCATATAATCTACACATATGGGAGTGATTATTCAATGATATGGATAGTGACCCTCACCCACTCATATAATCTACACATATGGTTGTGATTATTCAATGATATGGATAGTGACCCTCACCCACTCATATAATCTACACATATGGTGGTGATTATCCTATGATATGGATAGTGACACCCTCCCATTCATATAATCTACACATATTGGGGTGATTATTCTATGATATGGATAGTGACCCCCTCCCACTCATAATCTACACATATGGGGTGATTATTCTATGATATGGATAGTGAGCCCTTCCCTCTCATATAATCTACACATATGGGGGTGATTATTCTATGATATGGATAGTGACCCTCTCCCACTCATATAAACTACACATATGGGGGTGATTATTCTATGATATAGATAGTGACCCCCTCCCATATAATCTACACATATGGGGGTGATTGATCTATGATATGGATAGTGAGCCCCTCCCACTCATATAAACTACACATATGGGGGTGATTATTCTATGATATGGATAGTGACCCCCTCCCATATAATCTACACATATGGGGGTGATTGATCTTTGATATGGATAGTGACCCCCTCCCATATAATCTACACATATGGATGTGATTAGTCTATGATATGGATAGTGACCCCCTCCCACTCATATAATCTACACATATGGGGGTGATTGATCTATGATATGGATAGTGAGCCCCTCCCACTCATATAATCTACACATATGGATGTGATTAGTCTGTGATATGGATAGTGAGCCCCTCCCACTCATATAATCTACACATATGTGGGCCATTATTCTGTGATATGGATAGTGACACCCTACCACTCATATAATCTACACATATGGGGGTGATTATCCTATGATATGGATAGTGACCCCCTCCCACTCATAATCTACACATATGGGGGTGATTATCCTATGATATGGATAGTGACCCTCACCCACTCATATAATCTACACATATGGTGGTGATTATCCTATGATATGGATAGTGAGCCCCACCCACTCATATAATCTACACATATGGTGGTGATTATCCTATGATATGGATAGTGACACCCTCCCATTCATATAATCTACACATATTGGTGTGATTATTCTATGATATTGATAGTGACCCCCTCCCACTCATATAATCTACACATATGGGGATGATTATTCTATATGGATAGTGAGCCCCTCCCACTCATATAATTACACATATGGATGTGATTAGTCTGTGATATGGATAGTGAGCCCCTCCAACTCATATAATCTACACATATGGATGTGATTAGTCTGTGATATGGATAGTGACCTCCTCCCATTCATATAATTACACATATGGGAGCCATTATTCTGTGATATGGATAGTGACCCTCTCCCACTCATATAATCTACACATATGGGGTGATTATTCTATGATATGGATAGTGACCCCCTCCCACTCATATAATCTACACATATGGGGTGATTATTCTATGATATGGATAGTGAGCCCCTCCCTCTCATAATCTACACATATGGGGGTGATTATCCTATGATATGGATAGTGAGCCCCTCCCACTCATATAATCTACACATATGGGGGTGATTATTCTATGATATGGATAGTGACTCCCTCCCACTCATATAATCTACACATATGGGGTGATTATTCTATGATATGGATAGTGACCCCCTCCCACTCATATAATCTACACATATGGGGGTGATTATTCTATGATATGGATAGTGACCCCCTCCCACTCATAATCTACACATATGGGGGTGATTATCCTATGATATGGATAGTGACCCCCTCCCACTCATATAATCTACACATATGGGGGTGATTATTCTATGATATGGATAGTGACCCCCTCCCACTCATATAATCTACACATATGGGGTGATTATTCTATGATATGGATAGTGACCCCCTCCCACTCATATAATCTACACATATGGGGGTGATTATTCTATGATATGGATAGTGACCCCCTCCCACTCATATAATCTACACATATGGGGGTGATTATCCTATGATATGGATAGTGACCCCCTCCCACTCATATAATCTACACATATGGGGTGATTATCCTATGATATGGATAGTGACCCCCTCCCACTCATATAATCTACACATATGGGGGTGATTATCCTATGATATGGATAGTGACCCCCTCCCACTCATATAATCTACACATATGGGGGTGATTATTCTATGATATGGATAGTGACACCCTCCCACTCATATAATCTACACATATGGGGGTGATTATCCTATGATATGGATAGTGACACCCTCCCACTCATATAATCTACACATATGGGGGTGATTATTCTATGATATGGATAGTGACCCCCTCCCACTCATATAATCTACACATATGGGGTGATTATTCTATGATATGGATAGTGACCCCCTCCCACTCATATAATCTACACATATGGGGGTGATTATTCTATGATATGGATAGTGACACCCTCCCACTCATATAATCTACACATATGGGGGTGATTATTCTATGATATGGATAGTGACCCCCTCCCACTCATATAATCTACACATATGGGGGTGATTATTCTATGATATGGATAGTGACCCCTCCCACTCATAATCTACACATATGGGGGTGATTATTCTATGATATGGATAGTGACACCCTCCCACTCATATAATCTACACATATGGGGGTGATTATTCTATGATATGGATAGTGAGCCCCTCCCACTCATATAATCTACACATATGGGGGTGATTATTCTATGATATGGATAGTGACCCCCTCCCACTCATATAATCTACACATATGGGGGTGATTATTCTATGATATGGATAGTGACCCCTCCCACTCATATAATCTACACATATGGGGGTGATTATTCTATGATATGGATAGTGACCCTCTCCCACTCATATAATCTACACATATGGGGGTGATTATTCTATGATATGGATAGTGACCCCCTCCCATATAATCTACACATATGGGGGTGATTATTCTATGATATGGATAGTGACCCTCTCCCACTCATATAAACTACACATATGGGGGTGATTATTCTATGATATGGATAGTGACCCCCTCCCATATAATCTACACATATGGGGGTGATTATTCTATGATATGGATAGTGACCCTCTCCCACTCATATAAACTACACATATGGGGGTGATTATTCTATGATATGGATAGTGACCCCCTCCCATATAATCTACACATATGGGGGTGATTATTCTATGATATGGATAGTGACCCTCTCCCACTCATATAAACTACACATATGGGGGTGATTATTCTATGATATGGATAGTGACCCCCTCCCATATAATCTACACATATGGGGGTGATTGATCTATGATATGGATAGTGAGCCCCTCCCACTCATATAAACTACACATATGGGGGTGATTATTCTATGATATGGATAGTGACCCCCTCCCATATAATCTACACATATGGGGGTGATTGATCTATGATATGGATAGTGACCCCCTCCCATATAATCTACACATATGGATGTGATTAGTCTATGATATGGATAGTGACCCCCTCCCACTCATATAATCTACACATATGGGGGTGATTGATCTATGATATGGATAGTGAGCCCCTCCCACTCATATAATCTACACATATGGGGGTGATTATCCTATGATATGGATAGTGAGCCCCTCCCACTCATATAATCTACACATATGGGATGATTATTCTATGATATTGGTAGTGACTCCCTCCCACTCATATAATCTACACATATTGGGTGATTATTCTATGATATGGATAGTGACACCATCCCATTCATATAATTACACATATGGGAGCCATTATTCTGTGATATGGATAGTGAGCCCCTCCCACTCATATAATTTACACATATGGGGATGATTATTCTATGATATGGATAGTGACACCCTACCACTCATATAATCTACACATATGGGGTGATTATTCTATGATATGGATAGTGACCCCCTCCCACTCATATAATCTACACCTATGGAGGTGATTATTCTATGATATGGATAGTGAGCCCCACCCACTCATATAATCTACACATATGGGAGTGATTATTCAATGATATGGATAGTGACCCTCACCCACTCATATAATCTACACATATGGTGGTGATTATCCTATGATATGGATAGTGACCCCCTCCCACTCATATAATCTACACATATGGGGTGATTATTCTGTTAAATGGATAGTGACCCCCTCCCACTAATATAACCTACACATATGGGGTGATTATCCTATGATATGGATAGTGACACCCTCCCATTCATATAATCTACACATATGGGGGCCATTATTCTGTGATATGGATAGTGACACCCTACCACTCATATAATCTACACATATGGGGTGATTATCCTATGATATGGATAGTGACCCCCTCCCACTCATAATCTACACATATGGGGGTGATTATCCTATGATATGGATAGTGAGCCCCTCCCACTCATATAATCTACACATATTGGGGTGATTATCCTATGATATGGATAGTGAGCCCCACCCACTCATATAATCTACACATATGGGAGTGATTATTCAATGATATGGATAGTGACCCTCACCCACTCATATAATCTACACATATGGTGGTGATTATGATATGGATAGTGACACCCTCCCATTCATATAATCTACACATATTGGTGTGATTATCCTATGATATTGATAGTGACCCCCTCCCACTCATATAATCTACACATATGGGGATGATTATTCTATATGGATAGTGACCCCCTCCCACTCATAATCTACACATATGGGGTGATTATTCTATGATATGGATAGTGAGCCCCTCCCACTCATATAATCTACACATATGGGGATGATTATTCTATGATATTGGTAGTGACTCCCTCCCACTCATATAATCTACACATATGGGGGTGATTATTCTATGATATGGATAGTGGCCCCCTCCCACTCATATAATCTACACATATGGGGATGATTATTCTATAATATGGATAGTGACCCCCTCCCACTCATAATCTACACATATGGGGGTGATTGATCTATGATATGGATAGCGACCCCCTCCTACTCATATAATCTACACCTATGGTGGTGATTATCCTATGATATGGATAGTGAGCCCCACCCACTCATATAATCTACACATATGGGAGTGATTATTCAATGATATGGATAGTGACCCTCACCCACTCATATAATCTACACATATGGTGGTGATTATCCTATGATATGGATAGTGACCCCCTCCCACTCATATAATCTACACATATGGGGTGATTATCCTATGATATGGATAGTGACACCCTCCCATTCATATAATCTACACATATGGGGGCCATTATTCTGTGATATGGATAGTGACACCCTACCACTCATATAATCTACACATATGGGGTGATTATCCTATGATATGGATAGTGAGCCCCTCCCACTCATATAATCTACACATATTGGGGTGATTATCCTATGATATGGATAGTGAGCCCCTCCCACTCATATAATCTACACATATGGATGTGATTAGTCTGTGATATGGATAGTGACCTCCTCCCATTCATATAATTACACATATGGGAGCCATTATTCTGTGATATGGATAGTGACCCTCTCCCACTCATATAATCTACACATATGGGGTGATTATTCTATGATATGGATAGTAACCCCCTCCCACTCATATAATATACACATATGGGGATGATTATTCTATGATATGGATAGTGAGCCCCTCCCTCTCATAATCTACACATATGGGGGTGATTATCCTATGATATGGATAGTGAGCCCCTCCCACTCATATAATCTACACATATGGGATGATTATTCTATGATATTGGTAGTGACTCCCTCCCACTCATATAATCTACACATATTGGGTGATTATTCTATGATATGGATAGTGACACCATCCCATTCATATAATTACACATATGGGAGCCATTATTCTGTGATATGGATAGTGAGCCCCTCCCACTCATATAATTTACACATATGGGGATGATTATTCTATGATATGGATAGTGACACCCTACCACTCATATAATCTACACATATGGGGTGATTATTCTATGATATGGATAGTGACCCCCTCCCACTCATATAATCTACACCTATGGAGGTGATTATTCTATGATATGGATAGTGAGCCCCACCCACTCATATAATCTACACATATGGGAGTGATTATTCAATGATATGGATAGTGACCCTCACCCACTCATATAATCTACACATATGGTGGTGATTATCCTATGATATGGATAGTGACCCCCTCCCACTCATATAATCTACACATATGGGGTGATTATTCTGTTAAATGGATAGTGACCCCCTCCCACTAATATAACCTACACATATGGGGTGATTATCCTATGATATGGATAGTGACACCCTCCCATTCATATAATCTACACATATGGGGGCCATTATTCTGTGATATGGATAGTGACACCCTACCACTCATATAATCTACACATATGGGGTGATTATCCTATGATATGGATAGTGACCCCCTCCCACTCATAATCTACACATATGGGGGTGATTATCCTATGATATGGATAGTGAGCCCCTCCCACTCATATAATCTACACATATTGGGGTGATTATCCTATGATATGGATAGTGAGCCCCACCCACTCATATAATCTACACATATGGGAGTGATTATTCAATGATATGGATAGTGACCCTCACCCACTCATATAATCTACACATATGGTGGTGATTATGATATGGATAGTGACACCCTCCCATTCATATAATCTACACATATTGGTGTGATTATCCTATGATATTGATAGTGACCCCCTCCCACTCATATAATCTACACATATGGGGATGATTATTCTATATGGATAGTGACCCCCTCCCACTCATAATCTACACATATGGGGTGATTATTCTATGATATGGATAGTGAGCCCCTCCCACTCATATAATCTACACATATGGGGATGATTATTCTATGATATTGGTAGTGACTCCCTCCCACTCATATAATCTACACATATGGGGGTGATTATTCTATGATATGGATAGTGGCCCCCTCCCACTCATATAATCTACACATATGGGGATGATTATTCTATAATATGGATAGTGACCCCCTCCCACTCATAATCTACACATATGGGGGTGATTGATCTATGATATGGATAGCGACCCCCTCCTACTCATATAATCTACACCTATGGTGGTGATTATCCTATGATATGGATAGTGAGCCCCACCCACTCATATAATCTACACATATGGGAGTGATTATTCAATGATATGGATAGTGACCCTCACCCACTCATATAATCTACACATATGGTGGTGATTATCCTATGATATGGATAGTGACCCCCTCCCACTCATATAATCTACACATATGGGGTGATTATCCTATGATATGGATAGTGACACCCTCCCATTCATATAATCTACACATATGGGGGCCATTATTCTGTGATATGGATAGTGACACCCTCCCACTCATATAATCTACACATATGGGGTGATTATCCTATGATATGGATAGTGAGCCCCTCCCACTCATATAATCTACACATATGGGGTGATTATCCTATGATATGGATAGTGACCCCTCCCACTCATATAATCTACACATATGGGTGATTATTCTATGATATGGTAGTGACTCCCTCCCACTCATATAATCTACACATATGGGGTGATTATTCTATGATATGGATAGTAACCCCCTCCCATCATATAATATACACATATGGGGTGATTATTCTATGATATGGATAGTGACCCCTCCCTCTCATATCTACACATATGGGGGTGATTATCCTATGATATGGATAGTGAGCCCCTCCCACTCATATAATCTACACATATGGGGATGATTATCTATGATATTGGTAGTGACTCCCTCCCACTCATATAATCTACACATATGGGGTGATTATTCTATGATATGGATAGTGACCCCCTCCCACTCATATAATACACATATGGGGATGATTATTCTATGATATGGATAGTGACCCCCTCCCACTCTATAATCTACACATATGGGGGTGATTATCCTATGATATGGATAGTGACCCCCTCCCACTCATATAATCTACACATATGGGGTGATTATTCTGTGATATGGATAGTGACCCCCTCCCTCTCATATAATCTACACATATGGGGTGATTATTCTGTTAAATGGATAGTGACCCCCTCCCACTCATATAATTACACCTATGTTGGTGATTATTCTATGATATGGATAGTGACCCCTCCCACTCATATACTTTACACATATGGGAGTGATTATTCTATGATATGGATAGTGACCCCCTCCCACTCATATAACTTACACATTTGGGGTGATTATTCTGTGATATGGATAGTGACCGCCTCCCACTCATATAATCTACACCTATGGAGGTGATTATTGTATGATATGGATAGTGAGCCCCACCCACTCATATAATCTACACATATGGGAGTGATTATTCAATGATATGGATAGTGACCCTCACCCACTCATATAATCTACACATATGGTGGTGATTATTCTATGATATGGATAGTGACCCCCTCCCACTCATATAATCTACACATATGGGGATGATTATTCTATATGGATAGTGACCCCCTCCCACTCATAATCTACACATATGGGGTGATTATTCTATGATATGGATAGTGAGCCCCTCCCACTCATATAATCTACACATATGGGGGTGATTATTCTATGATATGGATAGTGACCCTCTCCTACTCATATAAACTACACATATGGGGGTGATTATCTATGATATGGATAGTGACCTCCTCCCACTCATATAATCTACACATATGGGGGTGATTATTCTGTGATATGGATAGTGACCCCCTCCCACTCATATAATCTACACATATGTTGGTGATTATTCTATGATATGGATAGTGACACCCTCCCACTCATATAATCTACACATATGGGGGTGATTATTCTATGATATGGATAGTGACCCCCTCCCACTCATATAATCTACACATATGGGATGATTATTCTATGATATGGATAGCGACCCCCTCCCACTCATATAATCTACACATATGGAGGTGATTATTCTGAGATATGGATAGTGACACCATCCCATTCATATAATTACACATATGGGGGCCATTATTCTATGATATGGATAGTGAGCCCCTCCCATATAATCTACACATATGGGGGGCCATTATTCTGTGATATGGATAGTGACCCCATCCCACTCATATAATCTACACATATGGGGGCCATTATTCTGTGATATGGATAGTGAGCCCCTCCCACTCATATAATCTACACATATGGGAGGCCATTATTCTATGATATGGATAGTGAGCCCCTCCCATATAATCTACACATATGGGGGGCCGTTATTCTGTGATATGGATAGTGACCCCCTCCCATATAATCTACACATATGGGGTGATTATTCTGTTAAATGGATAGTGACCCCATCCGACTCATATAATCTACACATAAGGGGGTGATTATTCTATGATATGGATAGTGAGCCCCTCCCACTCATTTAATCTACACATATGGGGATGATTATTCTATGATATGGATAGTGACACCCTACGACATATATAATCTACACATATGGTGGTGATTATTCAATGATATGGATAGTGACCCTCCCATTCATATAATCTACACATATGGGGGCCATTATTCTGTGATATGGATAGTGACACCCTACCACTCATATAATCTACACATAAGGGGGTGATTCATCTATGATATGGATAGTGACCCTCACCCACTCATATAATCTACACATATTGGGGTGATTATCCTATGATATGGATAGTGAACCCCACCCACTCATATAATCTACACATATGGGAGTGATTATTCAATGATATGGATAGTGACCCTCACCCACTCATATAATCTACACATATGGTGGTGATTATTCAATGATATGGATAGTGACCCTCACCCACTCATATAATCTACACATATGGGAGTGATTATTCAATGATATGGATAGTGACCCTCACCCACTCATATAATCTACACATATGGTGGTGATTATCCTATGATATGGATAGTGACACCCTCCCATTCATATAATCTACACATATTGGTGTGATTATTCTATGATATTGATAGTGACCCCCTCCCACTCATATAATCTACACATATGGGGATGATTATTCTATATGGATAGTGACCCCCTCCCACTCATAATCTACACATATGGGGTGATTATTCTATGATATGGATAGTGAGCCCCTCCCACTCATATAATCTACACATATGGGGGTGATTATTCTATGATATGGATAGTGACCCCCTCCCACTCATATAATCTACACATATGGGGGTGATTAATCTATGATATGGATAGTGACCCCCTCCCACTCATATAATCTACACATATGGGGGTGATTATTCTATGATATGGATAGTGACCCCCTCCCACTCATATAATCTACACATATGGGGGTGATTATTCTATGATATGGATAGTGACCCCCTCCCACTCATATAATCTACACATATGGGGGTGATTATTCTATGATATGGATAGTGACCCCCTCCCACTCATATAATCTACACATATGTTGGTGATTATTCTATGATATGGATAGTGACCCCCTACCACTCATATAATCTACACATATGGGGGTGATTATTCTATGATATGGATAGTGACCCCCTCCCACTCATATAATCTACACATATGGGATGATTATTCTATGATATGGATAGTGACCCCCTCCCACTCATATAATCTACACATATGGAGGTGATTATTCTGTGATATGGATAGTGACACCCTCCCACTCATATAATCTACACATATGGGGTGATTATTCTATGATATGGATAGTGACCCCCCCCACTCATATAATCTACACATATGGGGTGATTATTCAATGATATGGATAGTGACCCTCCCCACTCATATAATCTACACATATGGGGTGATTATTCATGATATGGATAGTGACCCTCCCCACTCATATAATCTACACATATGGGGTGATTATCCTATGATATGGATAGTGACACCCTCCCATTCATATAATCTACACATATTGGTGTGATTATTCTATGATATTGATAGTGACCCCCTCCCACTCATATAATCTACACATATGGGGGTGATTATTCTATATGGATAGTGACCCCCTCCCACTCATAATCTACACATATGGGGTGATTATTCTATGATATGGATAGTGAGCCCCTCCCACTCATATAATCTACACATATGGGGGTGATTATTCTATGATATGGATAGTGACCCTCTCCCACTCATATAAACTACACATATGGGGGTGATTCATCTATGATATGGATAGTGACCTCCTCCCACTCATATAATCTACACATATGGGGGTGATTATTCTGTGATATGGATAGTAACACCCTCCCACTCATATAATCTACACATATGGGGGTGATTATTCTGTGATATGGATAGTGACCCCCTCCCACTCATATAATCTACACATATGGGGTGATTATTCTGTGATATGGATAGTGACCCCCTCCCACTCATATAATCTACACATATGTTGGTGATTATTCTATGATATGGATAGTGACACCCTACCACATATATAATCTACACATATGGGGGTGATTATTCTATGATATGGATAGTGACCCCCTCCCACTCATATAATCTACACATATGGGATGATTATTCTATGATATGGATAGCGACCCCCTCCCACTCATATAATCTACACATATGGAGGTGATTATTCTGAGATATGGATAGTGACACCATCCCATTCATATAATTACACATATGGGGGCCATTATTCTGTGATATGGATAGTGAGCCCCTCCCACTCATATAATCTACACATATGGGGATGATTATTCTATGATATGGATAGCGACCCCCTCCCACACATATAATCTACACATATGGAGGTGATTATTCTGATATATGGATAGTGCCACCATCCCATTCATATAATTACACATATGGGGGCCATTATTCTATGATATGGATAGTGAGCCCCTCCCATATAATCTACACATATGGGGGGCCATTATTCTGTGATATGGATAGTGACCCCATCCCACTCATATAATCTACACATAAGGGGGTGATTATTCTATGATATGGATAGTGAGCCCCTCCCACTCATATAATCTACACATATGGGGATGATTATTCTATGATATGGATAGTGACACCCTACCACATATATAATCTACACATATGGGGGTGATTATTCTATGATATGGATAGTGATCCCCTCCCACTCATATAGCCTACACATTTGGGGTGATTATTCTGTGATATGGATAGTGACCCCCTCCCTCTCATATAATCTACACATAAGGGGGTGATTATTCTATGATATGGATAGTGAGCCCCTCCCACTCATATAATCTACACATATGGGGATGATTATTCTATGATATGGATAGTGACACCCTACCACATATATAATCTACACATATGGGGGTGATTATTCTATGATATGGATAGTGATCCCCTCCCACTCATATAGCCTACACATTTGGGGTGATTATTCTGTGATATGGATAGTGTCCCCCTCCCACTCATATAGCCTACACATTTGGGGTGATTATTCTGTGATATGGATAGTGACCCCCTCCCTCTCATATAATCTACACATATGGGGTGATTATTCTGTTAAATGGATAGTGACCCCCTCCCACTCATATAATCTACACATATTGGGTGATTATCCTATGATATGTATAATGGCCCCCTCCCACATAAATAATCTACACATATGGGGGTGATTATTCTATGATATGGATAGTGAGCCCCACCCACTCATATAATCTACACATATGGGAGTGATTATTCAATGATATGGATAGTGACCCTCACCCACTCATATAATCTACACATATGGTGGTGATTATTCAATGATATGGATAGTGACCCTCACCCACTCATATAATCTACACATATGGTGGTGATTATCCTATGATATGGATAGTGACCCCCTCCCACTCATATAACCTACACATATGGGGTGATTATCCTATGATATGGATAGTGACACCCTCCCATTCATATAATCTACACATATTGGTGTGATTATTCTATGATATTGATAGTGACCCCCTCCCACTCATATAATCTACACATATGGGGATGATTATTCTATATGGATAGTGACCCCCTCCCACTCATAATCTACACATATGGGGTGATTATTCTATGATATGGATAGTGAGCCCCTCCCTCTCATATAATCTACACATATGGGGGTGATTATTCTATGATATGGATAGTGACCCTCTCCCACTCATATAAACTACACATATGGGGGTGATTATTCTATGATATGGATAGTGACCCCCTCCCATATAATCTACACATATGGGGGTGATTGATCTATGATATGGATAGTGAGCCCCTCCCACTCATATAATCTACACATATGGGGGTGATTCATCTATGATATGGATAGTGACCTCCTCCCACTCATATAATCTACACATATTGGAGTGATTATTCTGTGATATGGATAGCAACACCCTCCCACTCATATAATCTACACATATGGGGGTGATTATTCTGTGATATGGATAGTGACCCCCTCCCACTCATATAGCCTACACATTTGGGGTGATTATTCTGTGATATGGATAGTGACCCCCTCCCTCTCATATAATCTACACATATGGGGTGATTATTCTGTTAAATGGATAGTGACCCCCTCCCACTCATATAATTACACATATGTTGGTGATTATTCTATGATATGGATAGTGACCCCTCCCACTCATATAATTTACACATATGGGAGTGATTATTCTATGATATGGATAGTGACCCCCTCCCACTCATACAACCTACACATTTGGGGTGATTATTCTGTGATATGGATAGTGACCGCCTCCCACTCATATAATCTACACCTATGGAGGTGATTATTCTATGATATGGATAGTGAGCCACACCCACTCATATAATCTACACATATGGGAGTGATTATTCAATGATATGGATGGTGACCCTCACCCACTCATATAATCTACACATATGGTGGTGATTATTCAATGATATGGATAGTGACCCTCACCCACTCATATAATCTACACATATGGTGGTGATTATCCTATGATATGGATAGTGACCCCCTCCCACTCATATAACCTACACATATGGGGTGATTATCCTATGGTATGGATAGTGACACCCTCCCATTCATATAATCTACACATATTGGTGTGATTATTCTATGATATTGATAGTGACCCCCTCCCACTCATATAATCTACACATATGGGGATGATTATTCTATATGGATAGTGACCCCCTCCCACTCATAATCTACACATATGGGGTGAGTATTCTATGATATGGATAGTGAGCCCCTCCCTCTCATATAATCTACACATATGGGGGTTATTATTCTATGATATGGATAGTGACCCCCTCCCATATAATCTACACATATGGGGGTGATTGATCTATGATATGGATAGTGAGCCCCTCCCACTCATATAATCTACACATATGGGGGGTGATTTATCTATGATATGGATAGTGACCTCCTCCCACTCATATAATCTACACATATGGGGGTGATTATTCTGTGATATGGATAGTGACCCCCTCCCACTCATATAGCCTACACATTTGGGGTGATTATTCTGTGATATGGATAGTGACCCCCTCCCTCTCATATAATCTACACATATGTGGGTGATTATCCTATGATATGGATAGTGACACCCTCCCACTCATATAATCTACACATATGGGGGGTGAATCATCTATGATATGGATAGTGACCTCCTCCCACTCATATAATCTACACATATGGGGGTGATTATTCTGTGATATGGATAGTAACACCCTCCCACTCATATAATCTACACATATGGGGGTGATTATTCTATGATATGGATAGTGACCCCCTCCCACTCATATAGTCTAGACATATGGAGGTGATTCATCTATGATATGGATAGTGACCCCATCCCACTCATATAATCTACACATATGGGGATGATTATTCTATGATATGGATAGTGGCCCCCTCCCACTCATATAATCTACACATATGGGTGTGATTATTCTGTGATATGGATAGTAACACCCTCCCACTCATATAATCTACACATATGGGTGTGATTATTCTGTGATATGGATAGTGACCCCCTCCCTCTCATATAATCTACACATATGGGGTGATTATTCTGTTAAATGGATAGTGACCCCCCTCCCACTCATATAATTACACATATGTTGGTGATTATTCTATGATATGGATAGTGACCCCTCCCACTCATATAATTTACACATATGGGAGTGATTATTCTATGATATGGATAATGACCCCCTCCCACTCATATAACCTACACATTTGGGGTGATTATTCTGTGATATGGATAGTGACTGCCTCCCACTCATATAATCTACACCTATGGAGGTGATTATTCTATGATATGGATAGTGAGCCCCACCCACTCATATAATCTACACATATGGGAGTGATTATTCAATGATATGGATAGTGACCCTCACCCACTCATATAATCTACACATATGGTGGTGATTATTCAATGATATGGATAGTGACCCTCACCCACTCATATAATCTACACATATGGTGGTGATTATCCTATGATATGGATAGTGACACCCTCCCACTCATATAATCTACACATATGTGGGTGATTATCCTATGATATGGATAGTGACCCCCTCCCACTCATATAATCTACACATATTGGGTGATTATCCTATGATATGGATAGTGGCCCCCTCCCACTCATATAATCTACACATATGGGGATGATTATTCTATGATATGGATAGTGACACCCTACCACATATATAATCTACACATATGGGGGTGATTATTCTATGATATGGATAGTGACCCCCTCCCACTCATATAGTCTACACATATGGAGGTGATTCATCTATGATATGGATAGTGACCCCATCCCACTCATATAATCTACACATATGGGGATGATTATTCTATGATATGGATAGTGGCCCCCTCCCACTCATATAATCTACACATATGGAGGTGATTCATCTATGATATGGATAGTGACCTCCTCCCACTCATATAATCTACACATATGGGGTGATTATTCTGTTAAATGGATAGTGACCCCCCTCCCACTCATATAATTACACATATGTTGGTGATTATTCTATGATATGGATAATGACCCCTCCCACTCATATAATTTACACATATGGGAGTGATTATTCTATGATATGGATAGTGACCCCCTCCCACTCATATAACCTACACATTTGGGGTGATTATTCTGTGATATGGATAGTGACCGCCTCCCACTCATATAATATACACATATGGGGATGATTATTCTATATGGATAGTGACCCCCTCCCACTCATAATCTACACATATGGGGTGATTATTCTATGATATGGATAGTGACCCCCTCCCATATAATCTACACATATGGGGGTGATTGATCTATGATATGGATAGTGAGCCCCTCCCACTCATATAATCTACACATATGGGGGGTGATTCATCTATGATATGGATAGTGACCTCCTCCCACTCATATAATCTACACATATGGGGGTGATTATTCTGTGATATGGATAGTGACCCCCTACCACTCATATAATCTACATATATGTTGGTGATTATCCTATGATATGGATAGTGACACCCTCCCACTCATATTATCTACACATATGTGGGTGATTATCCTATGATATGGATAGTGACACCCTCCCACTCATATAATCTACACATATGTGGGTGATTATCCTATGATATGGATAGTGACCCCCTCCCACTCATATAATCTACACATATGGGGGTGATTATTCTATGATATGGATAGTGACCCCCTCCCACTCATATAGTCTACACATATGGAGGTGATTCATCTATGATATGGATAGTGACCCCCTCCCACTCATATAATCTACACATATGGGGATGATTATTCTATGATATGGATAGTGACCCCCTCCCACTCATATAATCTACACATATGGGGATGATTATTCTATGATATGGATAGTGACCCCCTCCCACTCATATAGTCTACACATATGGAGGTGATTCATCTATGATATGGATAGTGACCCCATCCCACTCATATAATCTACACATATGGGGGTGATTATTCTGTGATATGGATAGTAACACCCTCCCACTCATATAATCTACACATATGGGGGTGATTATTCTGTGATATGGATAGTGACCCCCTCCCACTCATATAATCTACACATATGTTGGTGATTATCCTATGATATGGATAGTGAGCCCCTCCCATTCATTTAATCTAGACATATGTGGGTGATTATTCTATGACATGGAAAAGTGACCCACTCACTCCTATAGTTTACATACAGGGGGTCATTATTCTATGGCATGGAAAAGTGACCCCCCCCTCACTTGTACAGTTTAAACATAGGGGTGTCATTATTCTATGGCATGGAAAAGTGACCCCCTCACTCATATAGTTTGCACACAGGGGGTCATTATTCTATGGCATGGAAAAGTGACCCGCCGTCACTCGTACTGTGTAAACATAGGGGGGTCATTATTTTATGGCATGGAAAAGTGACGAAAAGTGACCCACTTACTCATATAGTTTACATACAGGGGGTCATTTTTCTATGACATGGAAAAGTGACCCCTCACTTGTACAGTTTAAACATAGGGGGGTCATTATTTTATGGCATGGAAAAGTGACCCACTCACCCATATAGTTTACACACAGGGGGGTCATTATTCTATGGCATGGAAAAGTGACCCACCGTCACTCGTACTGTGTAAACATAGGGGGATCATTATTCTATGGCATGGAAAAGTGACCCGCCGTCACTCGTACTGTGTAAGCATAATGAGGTCATTATTTATGGCATGGAAAAGCGACCCCACTCACTCATATAATTTACACACAGGGGGGGGTCATTATTCTATGGCATGGAAAAGTGACCCACCGTCACTCGTACTGTGTAAACATAGGGGGGTCATTATTCTATGGCATGGAAAAGTGACCCGCCGTCACTCGTACTGTGTAAGCATAATAAGGTCATTATTTTATGGCATGGAAAAGCGACCCCACTCACTCATATAATTTACACACAGGGGGGGTCATTATTCTATGGCATGGAAAAGTGACCTACCCTCAATCAGATAATCTACATTATGGGGGTCACATTCTACATGTATGCATGGAACAGTTTCTTGCACTGAATAGGTAGGGAGGCACACGTTATAAAGTAGAATGTTGTCTGTCCTTGCTCATACAATATTAAAATATTACTTATTATGAATGATATAAAACATGTAACCAGTGTATTGGGAACACAGGAAGTGTCACTCTTGGTTGCAGTTCCCTAAAATAAAGTTTTATTGCTTTTCACACCTGTGGCAAACAAGATAAGGCTTAATATGATCCACAATAGTCAGAATTACAATTGTTAACAACATATTACATAATTGTGCACATTTTCTGGAAAGATTAAGAGAATATGAATAAACATGATAAGAATAGTTTGCTATAATAAGTGGATAACATAAATTTTATTAATTAAATTTGTTAAAGAAATATACATCAATTTCTGCTGTAGAAGCATCCATAATGTGTGTGTGTTTTACATTTATTTATTGTCAGTACTGGTTGCCCATTTGAGCGACGCCTCCTGAAGAGATTAAGTCATTTTAGATTTTTGGAGGATAGTGCAATGATACAGACAAAGACCCATTCCAGGGTGTCATTATTCCATGTCATCGAAAACTGACCCTCTCGCTCATATAGTCTACACATAGATGGGTCATTATTCTATGGCATTGATGTTCAGTGTATACATAGGGGTGGGGGTCATTGTTCTTATTTGTTTTATGTTTGTGTAAATATTATGCATTATGTGAACCTCCTAGTTATACAGCACCCACCACCTCACCTCATGATCATCTTTAGAAATTGATAAGAGACAAATTATCTGCATACTTTTTTTTCAGATTCAATATATTTATGTTATTCTGTACATCGTTGAATCAAAAATATATGTTGTTAGGCCTTAAACAGTGCTAATTAACATTTAATTACAATAAATTCAATATTTTCCCACTATATATTGCTATTTGCAAGGGGGGGTCATTTTTCCCGCAAGGGGGGGTCAATATTCTATGGCTGAATAATGACCTGCGTGTCATTATTTTGAGGGGGGTCAATATCCTATATGACACCGGGACCTCGAGTCGGTGACGATGTATTTGTGTTGTAATTGTATGCAATATTTTCATAACAAAATACAAAAATAGCATACATAAGATGCACAATCATTCTTAAATTTGTTTAAAATGTGACTTTTGTTACTTTTTGTCTTTACCGTCACAATTCCATTTGTCCGTGATGGTAAATTAATCCAGCAGGTACTGAGCATACTGAGTTAATACATAAACATGTTTAAATTAAGTGTTACTTACTACTACAATGTTTCTCATCCTGTTTCAAAGATAATTCCCTCAACATTTAATCAGTAAACACTTATATTTCTTGTTGACATTACTCGCCTATTTTACCGGCATGTGCACAAAAAATGTCCCCAATCATACACATGTCATTACAGTACTTGCCACGATGCAATTATACCCCATCCAGTACACATGTCATTACAGTACTTGCCACGATGCAATTATACCCCATCCAGTACACATGCCATTACAGTACTTGCCACAATGCAATTGACCTTTCTGCCGATTTTGATTGACAGCTGGCGTTAGCCAATCGCATCGCACCATTCGCGCACACCCCCGGCAACGGTTTATCGCCGCCATCTTGTTAGACAAACAATGCATATTAGACACACTAGTAACGAGTAGACAAATTTGAAAAGGCGTGAATTTGATCGAAAATACGGGTTTAAAATTGTTTTAATGATGTTGAAAATGTGTAGCTTTGGTGTGTGGGTTAGTTATAGTACAAAATTAGTCGATATCCTGGTGATCGACGTTAAATTCAACCCATTTCAAAATCCTTGGACAAATCTAAAAGTGTGTATATGAACCACAAAATACCAGACAGCTGCTTTAAAAACAATGCATCTATAAAAACACCGACTGACCCCATATAGTCATTCTTTTCTCACAAACACAGCAATCAAATTTAAGCGTGTCACACTGTTTATTGGGAGCAATCAACAACTTACCCACTAACGGTACATCACAGAGACCGCCGAGTTATAATACCCGATAGGGGCCACTGCTATCAAGATCAAAGTATTTCACATCGGAATTTAGCACTGATTGTGCTAATTGGTCAATTATAAAATGTGTGCACATAATTATATAATTGATTACTACACCGAGTCATTGTTTTATCGTTCTGTTAGATAAATGAGTTATGTAGTAACATTTTAATCAAATCTGATAACGAGTGATCGTGATCTGAAATTATTTTTTGAAAAATATTTAAAATTAATTAATACTGTCTGTCATTGACAATGGTGAAAAGATGTAGTTACGGGCTGTGTGACAGTGATGTAGATATCCAGATCGATTGATAGGTGACGTTAAATTCGTGCCATTTTCAAAACCTAAGACAAATCTGGAAAACATGTCTAAGGTGGATTAAGTTGTGTGAACGACCAAACGACCAGCTGAATACATCCAAAATTAATGCAAACAGATATATTTGCACACAAGTAAGTTGAAATTAATTTATTTATGCATAATAAAATATTTCGAAAAAATATATTCTGCATTAATAGATCTACCGTTCACAAGAGATATGTGAGTATAGTGGTGATTATACATGTGGTTCATACATATTGTCGTGGATGGTGGACTAGGGATCAGATAGTAGTAATAGTACACATGCATGTGCAGAGCTGTGGGATTCCCATATTAGCTCAGTGAACGTACTGGTGTTCAGTTTTTGGGCCTAATGTTCGAGTCTTCTAGGAGGCATAGGGTCGAGTCTCTCAAGACGGTGGCATATTTCATTTCTTTTGATGTCAAAGTTGACACGATGTGGTTGTTCACTCTTCCGTTGACTGCGCAAGCATTTACCACGAACACTTAACACGTCCTCATCCGTATATCTGTACTTTAGAGAAATAACCTTCACACCTACGTCTATTATGAGATGGGCTGTTGACAAATTAATCAATTACTGGAGAATATATATTATTTTTCACACCTTGATTGGTCGGCTCAAACATTTGTGATGCTGGCTTGTATGCCCATGTTTTATCAGCTTTAGAGCTGAGCCGTGCCATATGTCCAAGCCCTTACATCATGTATAAATATCATGCTCTTCACATCAATTTCATTACAACCATGGTGTCTATTTTTCCATGCGTTTTTTGCTCTCGTCACGTTTCCAGCCGTATGCATGCTCTTAGCTGCGAAAAATGCCACCGTTGGAATCATCGAAAATGCGGAATGATTTATTTATTCTCCCCTATTCACTTTAATTAATCTTGATTAGTGGCATGAAACCTAGATAGATAATCACTCCTGGTATGGCAAACATACGGCTACATAGTCCCATTCATAATTGTGTCTACTTACCTAAATAGCTAATAATAGCATTATTATAATGGGCCTGTATAGTGCAGTACTATATATATATAAAATACGAACCTGTGATTATACGAATGCACTAGTATACGAAACTACCATTAGACGAACAAGGAATTATACGAAATCACCTGAATTCACCTAAAACCCTTGCTTTCAACGAGATATTCTTATCTGGGTGAAATAAAACCGAGAAATTCGACGGAATTTTATCTAGATTAACTCGATGCAGGTCTGCGTTAGACGCCATTTTGTTAGATAGCTTGTCTCGCGTGGTTACAGCGAGCACCTGTAACTATGGGGGGCGTGCCTAAGTAGCGTTTGCAGAAAGGTCAATTATACCCCATCCAGTACACATGTCGTTACAGTACTTGCCACAATGCAATTATACCCCATCCAGTACACATGTTGTTACAGTACTTGCCACAATGCAATTATACCCCATCCAGTACACATGTTGTTACAGTACTTGCCACAATGCAATTATACCCCATCCAGTACACATGTCATTACAGTACTTGCCACAATGCAATTATACCCCATCCAGTACACATGTCATTACAGTACTTGCCACAATGCAATTATACCCCATCCAGTACACATGTCATTACAGTACTTGCCACAATGCAATTATACCCCATCCAGTACTTTGATAATATGATTATAAGGGTAATAACCTGGAATAAATATTTACATGTTTACATCTAAATTATAAGTAAACCAGATATATTTGAATACAAACATGAACATTTACTGTCCGGCATGAAAATGTCTTTACCGTCACATGCTCCAATCAAAATTACTTGAAAAACACAGGTGCCTGCATAAGTAAGGAATTACGTCACACTGATCGGAATCACACAAAGGTTATTTTTAGCTGAAACCGGAAGGGAGCTGATTCTCATGTATATGTACTACCTCTTAACCCGTACCTTTATTGATGTCTTTACGGTATGCATGTTCACATCACAGTGTCATTTATTGTGCCATATATCAACAACTACGAATTCTAAGTCTTAACAATGTAAACCATGACATTGCATTTTCTGTACATTAACGAGAAGGTCAAATCTCAATGCAAAGCTCATTTTATGTACAAATGTCTTTACCGTCACAGTCTTTACCGTCACAGTTGATAATGTGACGGTAAAAACAAAACTGTGACGGTAAAGACATTTATTTTTTATATAGTTGGTATATTTTAAATTCTACACAAATATGAGCTAATTTAATACAGAAATAGAATTAAATACATGCTAATAGATCGAGAAAATGTCCTAAAAAGAAATCATTCCGACTACGTATAAAACAATACAATCTATAATCAATAAAATGGGCATAAATACCCGTTCATATAATTAGTTCAGATATTTCCATCAGAACTTTCTCGGGACCAGAACTAATAAGTAATAGGTAGCTTTCTTTGAACTGTGTGTATTATAGGCATGGGTTTATAAATTTGCCACCAAACGGGCAAACAGAAATTATTTAAAGGTTGACCCAATCTAGCATGTGCTGTATAAGAACAAGAAAGGTATAGAAAGAGAACAACTCGACGACAGTACTGTCCGCTATTGAACATGAATGTCCAGTGCAACAACTTGTTGTAAAGTAAAATGCAACCGGGGCTAAGCAACAAACGTTGAATCTCGGAGTACAACGATTCACGTCAAGCCAAATCCCGACCTCAATGGTGGCTCGTATGTTATAAGCTAGGATGGGAAGGCTTAACCTTGTATAATTCAGGTGAGTGATTGAACACTTACCCACATGTCCGGACATAGATGATAAATCTACAGATGTGAAAGTCATACACCGCATGTGAGAAAACTGTTAATTGTGGCAGTTTGTAAGCAATGTTATGACTGGGTGCTATGTTATGACTGGGTGCTATGTTATGACTGGGTTCTATGGTATGACTGGGTTCTATGGTATGACTGGGTGCTATGGTATGACTGGGTGCTATGGTATGACTGGGTGCTATGGTATGACTGGGTTCTATGGTATGACTGGGTGCTATGGTATGACTGGGTGCTATGTTATGACTGGGTTCTATGTTATGACTGGGTGATATGGTATGACTGGGTGCTATGGTATGACTGGGTGCTATGGTATGACTGGGTGCTATGGTATGACTGGGTGATATGGTATGACTGGGTGCTATGGTATGACTGGGTGCTATGTTATGACTGGGTGCTATGGTATGACTGGTGCTATGTATGGGTGCTATGGTTGACTGGTGCTATGTATGACTGGTGCTATGTAGACTGGGTGCTATGGTATGACTGGGTGCTATGGTATGACTGGGTGCTATGGTATGACTGGGTGCTATGGTATGACTGGGTGCTATGGTATGACTGGGTGCTATGGTATGACTGGGTGCTATGGTATGACTGGGTGCTATGGTATGACTGGGTGCTATGTTATGACTGGGTGCTATGGTATGACTGGGTGCTATGTATGACTGGGTGCTATGGTATGACTGGGTGCTATGTCATGACTGGGTGCTATGGCATGACTGGGTGCTATGGTATGACTGGGTGCTATGGTATGACTGGGTGCTATGGTATGACTGGGTTCTATGTATGACTGGGTGCTATGGTATGACTGGGTGCTATGGTATGACTGGGTGCTATGGTATGACTGGGTGCTATGGTATGACTGGGTGCTATGTTATGACTGGGTGCTATGGTATGACTGGGTGCTATGGTATGACTGGGTGCTATGGTATGACTGGGTGCTATGGTATGACTGGGTGCTATGGTATGACTGGGTGCTATGGTATGACTGGGTTCTATGGTATGACTGGGTGCTATGGTATGACTGGGTTCTATGGTATGACTGGGTGCTATGGTATGACTGTTCTATGGTATGACTGGGTGCTATGGTATGACTGGGTGCTATGGTATGACTGGGTCTTGGTATGATGGTGCTATGTATGACTGGTGCTATGGTATGACTGGGTGCTATGGTATGACTGGTGCTATGTTATGACTGGGTGCTATGGTATGACTGGGTGCTATGTTATGACTGGGTGCTATGGTATGACTGGGTGCTATGTTATGACTGGGTGCTATGGTATGACTGGGTGCTATGTTATGACTGGGTGCTATGGTATGACTGGGTGCTATGTTATGACTGGGTGCTATGTTATGACTGGGTGCTATGGTATGACTGGGTGCTATGTTATGACTGGGTGCTATGGTATGACTGGGTGCTATGTTATGACTGGGTGCTATGGTATGACTGGGTGCTATGGCATGACTGGGTGCTATGGCATGACTGGGTGCATATACACATGATGATATGCGAGCAACAACATGTGACAGGAAGACATGTCCATGTGGACCTGGGGCAGTGGAATGATATCAAACATATTATGAAGCAGTGAACATTTATAAACACTGCCTATCAGATTACTGCATCATATTGGGCAAACTCGTGAATGCTTTTTGAAAGATTCCAGATCTTTACAGAATTATGTGTTAAAATATTAAATGAGCAATGCCATGTTAACTCAATTGGAAACATGTTTGCAGCTGCTGGTGTATTCGTTTTGTAGTGTGTTATTACAGAGTTCAATTTAAGCATATTTTGATAGTTTTCTCTAGTTTCTGAATCATCACTCTGTATGAGATATTATGTGCATGTGCCATGACTATGCTTTCTGAATCATTACTCTGTATGAGATATTATGCACATGTGCCATGACTATGCTTTCTGAATCATCACTCTGTATGAGATATTAAATTATGCACATGTGCCATGACTATGCTTTCTGAATCATCACTCTGTATGAGATATTAAATTATGCACATGTGCCATGACTATGCTTTCTGAATCATCACTCTGTATGAGATATTATGCACATGTGCCATGACTATACTTTCTGAATCATCACTCTGTATGAGATATTATGCACATGTGCCATGACTATGCTTTCTGAATCATCACTCTGTATGAGATATTATCCACATGTGCCATGACTATACTTTCTGAATCATCACTCTGTATGAGATAGTATGCACATGTGCCATGACTATGCTTTCTGAATCATCACTCTGTATGAGTTATTAAATTATGCACATGTGCCATGACTATGCTTTCTGAATCATCACTCTGTATGAGATATTAAATTATGCACATGTGCCATGACTATGCTTTCTGAATCATCACTCTGTATGAGATATTATGCACATGTGCCATGACTATACTTTCTGAATCATCACTCTGTATGAGATATTATGCACATGTGCCATGACTATGCTTTCTGAATCATCACTCTGTATGAGATATTATCCACATGTGCCATGACTATACTTTCTGAATCATCACTCTGTATGAGATAGTATGCACATGTGCCATGACTATGCTTTCTGAATCATCACTCTGTATGAGTTATTAAATTATGCACATGTGCCATGACTGCTTTCTGAATCATCACTCTGTATGAGATATTATGCACATGTGCCATGACTATGCTTTCTGAATCATCACTCTTCGTACTGGATTTGTTTTACCTATAAGATTATAATTATACATCTTATATATATACTGTATGTCCAATTTCACATAATATCTGCCTCTCTGCCGGCAATACTGTATACAAACATGTACACCTGTATAACACTGTACATGTGATCAATTATTGACATTATAAGTACATGTTCTACATCTATTTAAACCTCGTAGCCTGTGCACACCGGGCATGTATGACAAAGTGTTACTAGTGTCATTAATTTGTGTTATTTGATTAACAAATTGTGTAATGTTCGAGTTTTTGTTGTCTTGGATTAAATAAATATTAATTAAACATTGCTACTACGGTACATATTTTATTGTACAGCAATTTATAAACACAGTCTGATAAAGATCCCAAGAAAGAAATTGCATCAGTCTTTACCGTCACGGCGGAGTCTTTACCGTCGCAGCGAAGTCTTTACCGTCAATGTATTTACCGCCACAGTACATGTTTGGGATTTATACAACATTCGTACATTATGTTTATATATTTTTTTGTCTTATCGCATAAATCAAGTTGCACTACTGTACACGTATTGTGCGTTTCCAGCTCAATCGTTCAACACATAAGGGATTACGGAAATACATTTTCCTGGTAAACCGCAATTATTTACTTCAGACAAACACATTACGGGCATACCCATTATTTATTTATACCATACTTACTCGCCTATAAGACGGGTATATTTTCAGCTGATTTAAGGCTCAAACTCGGGGTCCCGTCTTGTAAGTGGGTCACAAACTTCGCCTAAATATTTTCGGTCAAAATCGGCTGGTTCGGCGTTTTCTAAATGTCAGCGACTTATATAAAAAAATATGGCCAATTTGATCCCTTTTTACACATTTTTTCACCGACTTTGGGTATTAAATGAACACCTTGGTAAATTAAAAACTGCGAAAGATTCTATCCCTGGACAATTCTTATTTCAATAATTACTATATACCCCCGTTTAAACGCCCCCAGGGGCCATGCAATTTGCGACAAATTATATGCAAAGTATATCTGGGTCTCCTTTAAACGCCCCCCTTTCTTCATACCTCTTGAAACAGTCCCTATTATCCACTAGTATAGCGTATCCATAGCAACGAACCAACACATGTGTAGTGTGAGTACATGGAGAGCAGTTTAACCTTACATCGATTTCCATATATGGACATGGGCTGAAGCGGGGTGGGGGGGGGGGAACTTCAAAGTCATTCACCAATGGGCAATGTGTCATAAAAATGGAAGAGAGGGAGCTAATTCTCTTTGATGTAACTTACATATTTCTTTGATCTGTGCCCCGCAGCTCTGATACTGTGGAAACTAATGACATTTTGACATGTGCAAGCCAAGTAAATGTTAATTTTAGTTTTTTCTGAATTATGTACCAAACCTATATGGAAGACAGGTTGAAAATATATTTTCCCTCGCTTTGATAACTCTACCATAACTATAAAATATTTCAATTCGCCGACGTCAGTTTGCAATATTTGTTTTAAAACTCACTTGGAATATATGTGCCACTTTCAAAAAAAACTACCCGACGCAGTAATCAAAAGTAATCATATCAATTATCCAGCCTAACTGGACAAAACATCATATTTTGGTGATAATTTCACAAGTTTGTGTGGCATTTCTAATTGTTTTTGTTTTTTAATTGATGTTTATTTACTGTCGCGACCGGATTCCCATCTAAGCGACGGGCAGTTTACCTAACAACACCTGCGTATTGTCCCATGCCACTACTCAATTATAAATGTGGCTGGCATGCATGGGACAATATGCAAATTTGTTGTGTCTAAGGTGATCTTATGCGGGCTAACCGTTTAATGATTGATCTGATTGGCTGTGTCTGTAAAAAGGTTGTCCTTGTATAATTATGCCGTGGATTAATTTACATATGTCGGATTTTTTGAGTAATTAGCAATAAAACATTATGTTATTGTTCACAAAAATCTTATGAATCAATTATCAGAAAATTTCTTCAACTCCTGATGTCAATTTTATCAACCCGTCTTATATGCGAGTGCATGCCAAATCCACAGATTACAGAACCAAAGTAGGGGGTCATCTTATAGACGAGTCGTCTTATAGGCGAGTAAGTACGGGTAATACTGTTATATTATTACAAAGTTACAGACACATATTGACTACCCAGTTGTTAATACAAAATTAACAAATATTATGTTAATAATTAGGAACTATTTGAATAATAAATACATGTGACGGTAAAGACGGGAATAGCCGGCACGTGTTTTTCCACGTGCAATTCTAAGAAGACAACACATTGCCAATTGATAGAACACGATTATTGATTAAATGATCTGATAGTATAATGAAAGAAAAACTTTGTCGGATAATGACCCATATATGAATAAGAACATAAAGCTTAAAAATCAATTGTCCAAATTTACTTGACTTTGAGATAGTGGACATAGACTACGTTATTATGTGATGTACGGTAGATTGTGATGTATGGTAGATTGTGATGTATGTTATTATGTGATGTACGGTAGATTGTGATGTATGGTAGATTGTGATGTATGTTATTATGTGATGTACGGTAGATTGAGATGTATGGTAGATTGTGATGTATGTTATTATGTGATGTACGATAGATTGAGATGTATGGTAGATTGTGATGTATGTTATTATATGATGTACGGTAGATTGTGATGTATGTTATTATGTGATGTACGGTAGATTGTGATGTATGGTAGATTGTGATGTATGTTATTATGTGATGTACGGTAGATTGTGATGTATGGTAGATTGTGATGTACGTTTTAATATGATGTATGTTGTATTGTGATGTACGTTTTAATATGATGTATGTTATATTGTGATGTATGTTATATTGTGATGTACGTTTTTATGTGATGTACGTTTTTATGTGATGTACGTTATTATGTGATGTATGTTATTATGTGATGTATGTTATTATGTGATGTACGTTATTATGTGATGTATGTTATTATGTGATGTACGTTATTATGTGATGTACGGTATATTGTGATGTACGTTATATTGTGATGTATGTTATATTGTGATGTATGTTATTATGTGATGTATGTTATTATGTGATGTACATTATTATGTGATGTACGGTATATTGTGATGTACGTTATATTGTGATGTATGTTATATTGTGATGTATGTTATTATGTGATGTATGTTATTATGTGATGTACGTTATTATGTGATGTATGTTATTATGTGATGTATGTTATTATGTGATGTACGGTATATTGTGATGTATGTTATATTGTGATGTACGTTATTATGTGATGTATGTTATTATGTGATGTACGTTATTATGTGATGTACGTTATTATGTGATGTACGGTATATTGTGATGTATGTTATATTATGATGTACGTTATTATGTGATGTACGGTATATTGTGATGTATGTTATATTGTTATGTACGTTATATTGTGATGTACGGTATATTGTGATGTACGTTATTATGTGATGTACGGTATATTGTGATGTATGTTATTATGTGATGTACGGTATATTGTGATGTATGTTATATTGTGATGTACGGTATATTGTGATGTATGTTATATTGTGATGTATGTTATATTGTGATGTACGGTATATTGTGATGTACGTTATTATGTGATGTATGTTGTTATTATATTGCTACAGGAAGAAGCTACGGGCAGACATACACACAAGCTTCCAGGGTTTAGATGCAGACACTGCTTCTAGCATCATTCCTAGCAAGGACGATGTGACGATTGTCAAGATATACACACATGCAGGGGACAATGCATTCATATACTGCATCAACAAGATACCTCTCTTGTTTCAGATAGATAAACAAAAACTTCTCTATCCAACAGGTTGTATATATGATTGCTGTTATAGAATGTCACAGAGCCATCACATATTGCACATGCTTTTATAGAATGTTATAGAATGTCACAGAGCCATCTCATATTTCACATGCTTTTATAGAATGTTATAGAATGTCACAGAGCCATCACATATTGCACATGCTTTTATAGAATGTCACAGAGCCATCTCATATTGCACATGCTGTTATAGAATGTCACAGAGCCATCTCAATTTACACATGCTGTTATAGAATGTCACAGAGCCATCTCATATTACACATGCTGTTATAGAATGTCACAGAGCCATCTCATATTGCACATGCTGTTATAGAATGTCACAGAGCCATCTCAATTTACACATGCTGTTATAGAATGTCACAGAGCCATCTCATATTACACATGCTGTTATAGAATGCCACAGAGCCTTCTCATATTGCACATGCTGTTATAGAATGCCACAGTGCCTTCTCATATTGCACATGCTGTTATAGAATGTCACAGAGCCATCACATATTGCACATGCTGTTATAGAATGTCACAGAGCCATCTCATATTGCACATGCTTTTATAGAATGTCACAAAAACTTCTCATATTGCACATGCTGTTATAGAATGTCACATTGCCTTCTCAATTTACACATGCTGTTATAGAATGTCACAGAGCCTTCTCAATTTACACATGCTGTTATAGAATGCCACAGAGCCATCTCATATTGCACATGCTGTTATAGAATGTCACATAGCCTTCTCATATTGCACATGCTGTTATAGAATGTCACAGAGCCATCTCAATTTACACATGCTGTTATAGAATGTCACAGTGCCTTCTCATATTGCACATGCTGTTATAGAATGTCACATAGCCTTCTCATATTGCACATGCTGTTATAGAATGTCACAGTGCCTTCTCATATTGCACATGCTGTTATAGAATGTCACATTGCCTTCTCATATTGCACATGCTGTTATAGAATGTCACAGAGCCATCTCATATTGCACATGCTGTTATAGAATGTCACAGTGCCTTCTCATATTGCACATGCTGTTATAGAATGTCACAGAGCCTTCTCATATTGCACATGCTGTTATAGAATGTCACAGAGCCATCTCAATTTACACATGCTGTTATAGAATGTCACAGTGCCTTCTCATATTGCACATGCTGTTATAGAATGTCACAGAGCCATCTCATATTGCACATGCTGTTATAGAATGTCACAGTGCCTTCTCATATTGCACATGCTGTTATAGAATGTCACATAGCCTTCTCATATTGCACATGCTGTTATAGAATGTCACAGTGCCTTCTCATATTGCACATGCTGTTATAGAATGTCACAGAGCCATCTCAATTTACACATGCTGTTATAGAATGTCACATAGCCTTCTCATATTGCACATGCTGTTATAGAATGCCACAGAGCCATCTCAATTTACACATGCTGTTATAGAATGTCACATAGCCTTCTCATATTGCACATGCTGTTATAGAATGCCACAGAGCCATCTCAATTTACACATGCTGTTATAGAATACCACAGAGCCATCTCATATTGCACATGCTGTTATAGAATGTCACAGTGCCTTCTCATATTGCACATGCTGTTATAGAATGTCACAGAGCCATCTCATATTGCACATGCTGTTATAGAATGTCACAGAGCCATCTCATATTGCACATGCTGTTATAGAATGTCACAGAGCCATCTCATATTGCACATGCTGTTATAGAATGTCACATAGCCTTCTCATATTACACATGCTGTTATAGAATGTCACAGTGCCTTCTCATATTGCACATGCTGTTATAGAATGCCACAGAGCCATCTCAATTTACACATGCTGTTATAGAATGTCACAGTGCCTTCTCATATTGCACATGCTGTTATAGAATGTCACAGAGCCATCTCATATTGCACATGCTGTTATAGAATGTCACAGAGCCATCTCATATTGCACATGCTGTTATAGAATGTCACATAGCCTTCTCATATTGCACTTGCATCTATGATCCATGCAGTGTAATACAATTGTTCTGTCAGTTCTGTGATGAAGTATAATATGGTTCTATACTTATGGTATAATAGTATTTTGACATTGCATATTTTGTGTATGATTGCAGTGTATCTGTTGTGGAGATACCCGGACATAGTGGAGAGGTTCAGCACATGGCCTCCTGTGTTCAAGAGGCTTGTAGATGGAGCAGGTATGCTGTACCGTTCTATAACACTCAAATCAATCAGTTATTGTGTTCCCCACGATGTGTATCAGTTATTATGACAGGATTCCCCACTGTGTGGATCAGTTATTATAAAAGGATTCCTCACTGTGTGTATCAGTTATTGTGACAGGATTCCCCACTGTGTGTATCAGTTATTATAAAAGGATTCCTCACTGTGTGTATCAGTTATTATGACAGGATTCCCCACTGTGTGTATCAGTTATTGTGTTCCTCATTGTGTGTATCAGTTATTGTGACAGGATTCCCCACTGTGTGTATCAATTATAATGACAGGATTCCCCACTGTATGTATCAGTTATTGTGACATGATTCCCCACTGTATGTGTAACCCATGTCATATTTATGTTAAAGGGAAATAATTATTGATATTTAGTACATGTACATTATAATGTTTCCAAACCCTGCTGCAAGCGTACCACCCAATAGTTTCCCCTATATGGCCTAATAAAATCACTGGTCTGAATCATATCATAATTATATAGCCTAGTCCCATACTATGTCTTTGTATAATATATACTAGTCTTCACTACTATTGTGTATAAAGTATTATGGGTGAGTGATTGTGAGTGACAATCAGGTCAGATGTGTGAATGAGTGAACTAACTCAACTAATTAGGTGCACTTTCCAACTAACTTGTTCAAGACCCTTATCCCACACTCTATCTCTACTAGTCAAACGGATACGTTGCAAAGCTATCCTGTTTACCTTAATATATACTATACTAGTAAATATATACATATATACATTATATGTATCAGCTGATAGCCGGACTCTGGCTCTTTATATCCATATATACGAAAATACGAAAACAACCAGAGTTTGTTATATCTATAAACTCCCCGGTCTACATATGTATCAGTTATTGTGACAGGATTCCCCACTGTATGTATCAGTTATTGTGACAGGATTCCCCACTATGTGTATCAGTTATTATGACAGGATTCCCCACTGTATCAGTTATTGTGCAAGTTACCATATTGTTATTTCCATGGACAGCAACTAGTTTAATTTAATGTTATGAATGTACAAGACATATGATTACTTGCGGACGTTTTAAATAGGTTAATAATTATATTGTAACTATGATCAAGTATGCAATCTATTTATTAATAAGTTAATCCATTTCAGATTTGATGTTGCCGGGTGTGATAGTCCGACAGCAATTATCACCATCCACCTTTAGACATGTCCAAAAGGGACAAGTGTGCTCTGTGAACATTTATAGTAACAGGTTTGTTTTCATGTGTTTATTTATCGTCATATGCAACTTCATGGCCACGCCTCCAGAAGGATAATTTAGTGATTTAGGTTTTGGATGGTAGTAGAAGATAGAGAAGTTTCCCCCCCCCCCCCGGTAATTTCTCGTGCCTAGTATTTGGCACTGATACATATGACTTTAGATTATAGGTTGATAGTATTATGGTGCGATGGGGGACCATACTCACAACCCCTGTATGTTGTGTTGTCTGGTCCCAATACAGTCTAGATAACTGTCTATGACAAGCTAGATAACTGTCTGGGACAAGCTGAATAGCTGTATAGGACAAGCTGGATAGCTGTCTAGGACAAACTGGATAACTGTCCAGGACAAGCTGAATAGCTGTATAGGACAAGCTGGATAGCTGTCTAGGACAAACTGGATAACTGTCTAGCACAAGCTGGATAACTGTCTAGGACAGGCTGGATAACTGTCCAGGACAAGCTGGATAACTGTCCAGGACAAGCTGGATAACTGTCTAGGACAGGCTGGATAACTGTCTAGGACAGGCTGGATAACTGTCTAGGACAAGCTGGATAACTGTCTAGCACAAGCTGGATAACTGTCCAGGACAAGCTGGATAACTGTCTAGCACAAGCTGGATAACTGTCTAGGACAATCTGGATAACTGCCTAGGATAATCTGGATAACTGCCTAGGACAAGCTGGATAACTGTCTAGGACAGGCTGGATAGCTGTCTAGGACAAACTGGATAACTGTCCAGGACAAGCTGGATAACTGTCTAGGACAAGCTGGATAACTGCCTAGGACAAGCTGGATAACTGTCTAGGACAAGCTGGATAACTGTCCAGGACAAGCTGGATAACTGCCTAGGACAAGCTGGATAACTGTCTAGGACAAGCTGGATAACTGTCTAGGACAAGCTGGATAACTGCCTAGGACAAGCTAGATAACTGTCTAGGACAAGCTGAATAGCTGTATAGGACAAGCTGGATAGCTGTCTAGGACAAACTGGATAACTGTCTAGCACAAGCTGGATAACTGTCTAGGACAGGCTGGATAACTGTCCAGGACAAGCTGGATAACTGTCTAGCACAAGCTGGATAACTGTCCAGGACAAGCTGGATAACTGTCTAGGACAGGCTGGATAACTGTCTAGGACAGGCTGGATAACTGTCTAGGACAAGCTGGATAACTGTCTAGGACAATCTGGATAACTGCCTAGGACAATCTGGATAACTGCCTAGGACAAGCTGGATAACTGTCTAGGACAGGCTGGATAACTGTCTAGGACAAACTGGATAACTGTCCAGGACAAGCTGGATAACTGTCTAGGACAAGCTGGATAACTGCCTAGGACAAGCTGGATAACTGTCTAGGACAAGCTGGATAACTGTCCAGGACAAGCTGGATAACTGTCTAGCACAAGCTGGATAACTGTCCAGGACAAGCTGGATAACTGTCTAGCACAAGCTGGATAACTGTCTAGGACAATCTGGATAACTGCCTAGGACAAGCTGGATAACTGTCTAGGACAGGCTGGATAACTGTCTAGGACAAGCTGGATAACTGTCTAGGACAATCTGGATAACTGCCTAGGACAAGCTGGATAACTGTCCAGGACAAGCTGGATAACTGTCTAGGACAAGCTGGATAACTGTCTAGGACAAGCTGGATAACTGCCTAGGACAAGCTGGATAACTGTCTAGGACAAGCTGGATAACTGCCTAGGACAAGCTGGATAACTGTCTAGCACAAGCTGGATAACTGCCTAGGACAAGCTGGATAACTGTCTAGGACAAGCTGGATAACTGCCTAGGACAAGCTGGATAACTGCCTAGGACAAGCTGGATAACTGCCTAGGACAAGCTGGATAACTGTCTAGGACAAGCTGGATAACTGCCTAGGACAAGCTGGATAACGTATTGCATACATTACTGTAACAGAGTGGATATTAGACGTGTCACTAACATTACTTCTCAAATAGCATCTTCTCTTAATAATACATATCACAAACACATAGCAAGTTAGCAAAAGATGCTCCTCAGTGTGTAACGTCCATGTCAGCCGATGAACGGAGTGAACATACACTCCTAGTCAGTATCCAGTAAATTGCTTGATTTTGACAAGAAAATGCAAACTGTGTATCAGTAACTGCAGGAGAAACTCATGAATATGTTGACAGCACCGACATTGCTGTAACTTTACAAACAGTGTATCAGTAACTGCAGGAGAAACTCATGAATATGTTGACAGCACTGACATTGCTGTAACTTTACAAACAGTGTATCAGTAACTGCAGGAGAAACTCATGAATATGTTGACAGCACAGACATTGCTGTAACTTTGCAAACAGTGTATCAGTAACTGCAGGAGAAACTCATGAACATGTTGACAGCACTGACATTGCTGTAACTTTACAAACAGTGTATCAGTAACTGCAGGAGAAACTCATGAATATGTTGACAGCACTGACATTGCTGTAACTTTACAAACAGTGTATCAGTAACTGCAGGAGAAACTCATGAATATGTTGACAGCACAGACATTGCTGTAACTTTGCAAACAGTGT
Organism: Archivesica marissinica; assembly: GCA_014843695.1. Classification (NCBI taxonomy): domain Eukaryota; kingdom Metazoa; phylum Mollusca; class Bivalvia; order Venerida; family Vesicomyidae; genus Archivesica; species Archivesica marissinica. Next base: position 87,998,370 of record CM026397.1, on the reverse strand, counting down.
ATCAGTAACTGCAGGAGAAACTCATGAACATGTTGACAGCACTGACATTGCTGTAACTTTACAAACAGTGTATCAGTAACTGCAGGAGAAACTCATGAATATGTTGACAGCACTGACATTGCTGTAACTTTACAAACAGTGTATCAGTAACTGCAGGAGAAACTCATGAATATGTTGACAGCACAGACATTGCTGTAACTTTGCAAACAGTGTATCAGTAACTGCAGGAGAAACTCATGAATATGTTGACAGCACCGACATTGCTGTAACTTTGCAAACAGTGTAACAACTGGAAGACAAAACTTCATGTTATAATACTATGTGTTTATTAAATGCTTCTGTCTATGTTTTTTTCTCTTTCTTTTTCTAATATTTTTATTTCCATCATTATTACATGAATATACAGTACATTAACATATTCATAGACATACAAACACTATAGTATAACTCAAACTGTATTACCCAGATGTATGTACAGTTAAAAACATTATAATATGAGTGAAAGTTTTCTTAAGAGATATAATGTGAAGATATAAGTACAGTCAAACCTCTCTAGAGCAAACACCATCCGTCAGTTTATAGTCGGTGGCTCATACTGATTTGAATATAGAGTATACAGAATGGGGTCCTATGTACAATTGTACTTTCGGTAAATATTCAAAAAAACTGACTCAAAGCATTGAAAATTCAACTTCTTTTTAATACATATAACTATACAGTATACATATATCAGTCTGAAACTAAACACAGATTTAATGTTTGCTTAAAAAAGTCACTGATTTTACTCTGAGGTCCAGCTGAGAACAAAATGTATTAAAATCCCCCAGATTATGCAAATCTAGACGATTTAACGATTTATGTTTTCAATACATCAAAGTCAAAACATCTGATAAATTACGCATTTCAATTGTATAAAAAACAAACAACATAAAACATATCTGTCGCATCACGGCAATTATCACTTCCATGCTAAATTTCATAAAAGAAGCTCCATAAATAGCGCTAATTGTAAGTTTGTTTTCAAAATATGGTCGGCCTTTTATAATTGATCACATAAATGGTTTCCGAATAACCTGGTTCCCATCCGCAATTTATATATTTATATTCAAACACATAACTGTTAGGAAACCAGACGTATACATAGTGTGATTCTATTGTTAGCTATTTTTAGAATTGGGAAATACATGTACAAGATATTTTGGGATTTTGGGATTATTGTCTATTCTTGGGAGGTTTTACACATCGATGGGTGGGAAACTGACTGTCGTTGTGCGTTGTAGAGAGGTGTCGTTCGTGAGAGGTGAAATTACATTAAAATCCAACAGGAGGGAATAAAAGTGACGTTATAAAGAGGGTGTCGCTCCTGAGAGGTGGCGTTTGGGGAGGTGGGACTGTAGATAGTAGTCATAGGACTAAGTGAGGAGACAGATTGTATGGGGGAGAGTTGAGTACATTCATAAACGAATTCTCTCTCTTCACTTAATACTGTACACACTCCATTTTTGTTCATGGATTATAAGTTTATTTAAGAAATAATAAGTATCAACCGTGGTATATCGCAGAATAACCCAAGTTTGAACTTCAAACTCGGGTTATTCTGCGATATACCATGGTTGATACTTATTATTTCGATTCTAACACGACTTACTTCTAATAATTTTAAAGGAGTATTTTCTTCAAACGCCGCTGCATTTGGCTTTTGAAATTTCCTCACGCGTAAGGGGTGATGACGTTATCTTTTATGGAAAATATCAATCTAGTGCATAAATGAACAAAAGTTGTAACTGATCAATAATTTTATTATTTTATCAAATAAAACTGTACAGAATAGTAACTGAAACGTTACTTAACAGAAAAACAAGATGGACAAGAGATTATCTGATTCTAAAAATAGCTCACTTCCGTGAATTCCAACGGTATTTTTTGCAAACATCACGTGACTTTCATTCATAAAACTTTACACGCATTGTATAAATGACGTAGCCAAAACACGGTGCGCGTGCAGCATAGTTCAAGGTAGGTATATTGCAGAATAACCCGAGATTGATTTTACTCTACACGTATGTATGTTATTAGCTGGGTCGTGTTAGAATATTGTTTATAGCTATTTGTTTTTCTATATTTTTTATTCGGCTTAAGTATTGCATAAAGTCTACATATCTAGGCTCCACTTTCCTTAGTTGATTACTATCCCATTTATAGAGTTATTTTTCCTGACACTATATAGATAATAATTCAATAGCTATTATAAATAAATATGGAGACAAAGGACATCCTTGTCTAACCCCTCTACCTATATTGAAGAAGTCTGTTAGATGACCATTGTTTGTCACACAGCTTGATATATTGAAATAAAATACTTCTATCCATTTGATAAGAGTAGGTCCGAAATTTAGGAACTTTAATGTCTTAATTATATATTCATGACTAATGCTGTCAAAAGCTTTTTCAAAATCTACGAAAAAATATTTTTTATTCGCCTTAAGTATTGCATAAAGTCTACATATCTAGGCTCCACTTTCCTTAGTTTGCATGTGTAAATGAAATATTTCCTGCTATAATGCATAAATTTAAAAACATATTTGAAACCAGTCTACTTATTTGTAATATTTCGGTCTTTTAAATATGTACTTAATTGTGACCAAAAATGTTGTACTTTGCTACATTCCCAAAATAGATGTTTAATGGTTTCTGTAGCCATATCACAGAAATCACATAAATTTGAATTAATAATTTTACATCGATGCAAAAAGTTGTTTGTTGCAACGGTTTTCATTAAAAACTTGAAAGTTTCGAAATTTGGTGCTGTTTGTAGTCCGGAAGTGATGTGTAAATACTTTTCCCCAATTTTTCTCCACAAATTCATTTTCCCATTTCACCTTAGCCTTGTACTCAATATTTTCTAGTCTGTTAAGAAACATATTATATAACATCTTATTACATGCTACTGATGCCTTTATTTTTTCAATTAATGATATATTTATATTGCTTATGTTTATTCTTTCATTTTTTAATCTTGTTCTCCATTGCTGTGTAATGCTTGAAATTAATTTAAAATATTTTAGATAGTCATTATTGTTACTAATATCATATAGTATTCTAAATTTAAAATCGAAGACTCTAAGAAGGATTTACTTCTATAATCATAAAGGTGTTCAATAAATTGTATTCCTCTCTCATGCCAGTCTGTTTCCATTTCTTTTTAATTTTGAGTTATTCCATAAAATCTGTTTCGAAATGTTTTCCTGATTGTCAATAATGTTTAATTTACTCCATGCCTCAAGAATATCTCTTAAAAAAGGAATGTTTATATATATTTTTGCATCAGTTTAGTTAAAATTTCCTTCAAAAATATTATTACTGCCAAATCGTTTTAGTAACTTAAATATAATAATTTCCATTTTCCAGAATTGTTGCTATTTGTAATTCGCCTTACCCAACTGGCTTTTAGTGCTGCTGTCATATAGAATATTGACCCCCCTCAAAATAATGACACGCAGGTCATTATTCAGCCATAGAATATTGACCCCCCTTGCGGAAAAATGACCCCCCCTTGCAAATAGCAATATATAGTGGGAAAATATTGAATTTATTATAATTAAATGTTAGTTAGCACTGTTTAAGGCCTAACAACATATATTTTGATTTAACGATGTACAGAATAACATAGATATATTGAATCTGAAAAAGAAGTATGCAGATAATTTGTCTCTTATCAATTTCTAAAGATGATAATGAGGTGGTGGGTGCTGTATAACTAGGAGGTTCACATAATGCATAATATTTACACAGACAAACATAACATAAATAAGAACAATGACCCCACCCCCTATGTATACACTGAACATCAATGCCATAGAATAATGACCCCTCTATGTGTAGACTATATGAGCGAGAGGGTCACTTTTCGATGCCATGGAATAATGACTCCCTGGAATGGGTCTCTCTCTGTATCATTGCACTATCCTTCAAAAATATAAAATGACTTAATCTGTTCAGGAGGCGTCGCTCATATGGGCAACCAGTACTGACGATACTCTTCAGCAGAAATTGATGCATATTTCTTTAATTTATTTAATTAATATGTTATCCACCTATTATAGCAAACTATTCTTATCATGATTATTCATATTCTCTTAATCTTTCCCGAAAATGTGCACAATTATGTAATATGTTGTTAACAATTGTAATTCTGACTATTGTGGTTCATATTAAACCTTATCTTCTTTGCCACAGGTGTGAAAAGCAATAAAATCTTATGTTTAGGGAACTGCACCCAACAGTGACACTTCCTGTGTTCCCAATACACTGGTTACATGTTTTATATCATTCATAATAAGTAATATTTTAATATTGTATGAGCAATGACAGACAACATTATATTTTATAATATATGCCTCTCTATGTATTCAGTGCAAGAAACTGTTCCATGCGTACATGTAGAATGTGATCCCCATAATGTAGATTATCTGATTGAGGGTAGGTCACTTTTCCATGCCATAAAATTGTGTCCCCCTATAATTATGTAAACTATATGAGTGAGGGGGGGGGGTCACTTTTCCATGCCATAGAATAATGACCTCCCTGTGTGTAAACTATACGACTAAGGGGGGTCACTTTTCCATTCCATAGAATAATGACCTCCCTGTGTGTAAACTATACGACTGAGGGGGGTCACTTTTCCATTCCATAGAATAATGACCTCCCTGTGTGTAAACTATACGACTGAGGGGGTCACTTTTCCATGCCATAGAATAAGACCCCCGTATTAACTATTATGAGTGAGTGAGGGGGTCACTTCCATGCCATAGAATAAGACCTCCCTGTGTGTAAACTATATGAGTGAGGGGGGTCACTTTTCCTGCCATAGAATAAGACCACCCTGTGTGTAAACTATCCATATCATAGAATAATCACCCCCATATGTGTATATTATATGAGTGAGAGGGAGTCACTATCCATATCATAGAATAATCGCCCCCATATGTGTATATTATATGAGTGAGAGGGAGTCACTATCCATATCATAGAATAATCACCCCCATATGTGTATATTATATGAGTGGGAGGGGGTCACTAGCCATATAATAGGATAATCACCCCCATATGTGTATATTATATGAGTTGGAGTGTGTCACTATCCATGTCATAGGATAATCACCCCCATATGTGTATATTATATGAGTGGGAGGGTGTCACTAGCCATATCATAGGATAATCACCCCCATATGTGTATATTATATGAGTGGGAGGGTGTCACTGTCCATATCATAGGATAATCACCCCCATATGTGTATATTATATGAGTGGGAGGGTGTCACTATCCATATCATAGGATAATCACCCTCATATGTGTAGATTATATGAGTGGGAGGGGGTCACTATCCATATCATAGGATAATCACCCTCATATGTGTAGATTATATGAGTTGGAGTGTGTCACTATCCATATCATAGAATAATCACCCCCATATGTGCAGATTATATGAGTGGGAAGGAGTCACTATCCATATCATAGGATAATCACCCTCATATGTGTATAGTATATGAGTGGGAGGGAGTCACTATCCATATCATAGGATAATGGAAAGGTGACCCCCTCACTCATATAGTTAATATTCTGGGGGGTCATTATTCTATGGCATGGAAAAGTGACCCCCTTCACTCATATAGTTAATATACAGGGGGATCATTATTCTATGGCATGGAAAAGTGACCCCCTTCACTCATATAGTTAATATACAGGGGGGTCATTATTCTATGGCATGGAAAAGTGACCCCCTTCACTCATATAGTTAAAATACAGGGGGGTCATTATTCTATGGCATGGAAAAGCGACCCCCCTCACTCATATAGTTAATATACAGGGGGGTCATTATTCTATGGCATGGAAAAGTGACCCCCTTCACTCATATAGTTAATATACAGGGGGATCATTATTCTATGGCATGGAAAAGCGACCCCCCTCACTCATATAGTTAATATACAGGGAGGTCATTATTCTATGGCATGGAAAAGTGACCCCCCTCACTCATATAGTTAATATACAGGGAGGTCATTATTCTATGGCATGGAAAAGCGAACCCCCTCACTCATATAGTTAATATACAGGGGGGTCATTATTCTATGGCATGGAAAAGCGACCCCCTCACTCATATAGTTAATATACAGGGGGGTCATTATTCTATGGCATGGAAAAGCGACCCCCCTCATTCATATAATTAATATACAGGGAGGTCATTATTCTATGGCATGGAAAAGCGACCCCCCTCACTCATATAGTTAATATACAGGGGGGTCATTATTCTATGGCATGGAAAAGTGACCCCCTCACTCATATAGTTAATATACAGGGAGGTCATTATTCTATGGCATGGAAAAGTGACCCCCTTCACTCATATAGTTAATATACAGAGGGGTCATTATTCTATGGCATGGAAAAGCGACCCCCCTCATTCATATAATTAATATACAGGGGGGTCATTATTCTATGGCATGGAAAAGTGACCCCCTTCACTCATATAGTTAATATACAGGGGGGTCATTATTCTATGGCATGGAAAAGTGACCCCCCTCACTCATATAGTTAATATACAGGGGGTCATTATTCTATGGCATGGAAAAGTGACCCCCCTCACTCATATAGTTAATATACAGGGGGGTCATTATTCTATGGCATGGAAAAGCGACCCCCCTCACTCATATAGTTAATATACAGGGGGGTCATTATTCTATGGCATGGAAAAGTGACCCCCTCACTCATATAGTTAATATACAGGGTGTCATTATTCTATGGCATGGAAAAGTGACCCCCCTCACTCATATAGTTAATATACAGGGGGGTCATTATTCTATGGCATGGAAAAGTGACCCCCTTCACTCATATAGTTAATATACAGGGGGTCATTATTCTATGGCATGGAAAAGTGACCCCCCTCACTCATATAGTTAATATACAGGGGGGTCATTATTCTATGGCATGGAAAAGCGACCCCCCTCACTCATATAGTTAATATACAGGGGGGTCATTATTCTATGGCATGGAAAAGTGACCCCCTCACTCATATAGTTAATATACAGGGGGGTCATTATTCTATGGCATGGAAAAGTGACCCCCCTCACTCATATAGTTAATATACAGGGGGGTCATTATTCTATGGCATGGAAAAGTGACCCCCCTCACTCTATAGTTAATATACAGGGGAGTCATTATTCTATGGCATGGAAGCACCCCCCTCACTCATATATATACAGGGACATTCTATGGCATGAAAACCCCCCTCACTCATATAGTTATATATACAGGTCATATTCTATGGCATGGAAAAGTGACCCCCTTCACTCATATAGTTAATATACAGGGGGGTCATTATTCTATGGCATGGAAAAGCGACCCCCCTCACTCATATAGTTAATATACAGGGGGGTCATTATTCTATGGCATGGAAAAGCGACCCCCCTCACTCATATAATTAATATACAGGGAGGTCATTATTCTATGGCATGGAAAAGTGACCCCCTTCACTCATATAGTTAATATACAGGGGGTCATTATTCTATGGCATGGAAAAGCGACCCCCCTCACTCATATAATTAATATACAGGGGGGTCATTATTCTATGGCATGGAAAAGTGACCCCCTCACTCATATAGTTAATATACTGGGGGTCATTATTCTATGGCATGGAAAAGCGACCCCCCTAACTCATATAGTTAATATACAGGGGGGTCATTATTCTATGGCATGGAAAAGTGACCCTCCTCACTCATATAGTTAATATACAGGGGGGTCATTATTCTATGGCATGGAAAAGTGACCCCCCTCACTCATATAGTTAATATACAGGGGGGTCATTATTCTATGGCATGGAAAAGCGACCCCCCTCACTCATATAATTAATATACAGGGGGGTCATTATTCTATGGCATGGAAAAGTGACCCCCCTCACTCATATAGTTAATATACAGGGAGGTCATTATTCTATGGCATGGAAAAGCGACCCCCCTCACTCATATAGTTAATATACTGGGGAGTCATTATTCTATGGCATGGAAAAGTGACCCCCCTCACTCATATAGTTAATATACAGGGGGGTCATTATTCTATGGCATGGAAAAGTGACCCCCTTCACTCATATAGTTAATATACAGGGGGGTCATTATTCTATGGCATGGAAAAGTGACCCCCCTCACTCATATAGTTAATATACAGGGGGGTCATTATTCTATGGCATGGAAAAGCGACCCCCCTCATTCATATAGTTAATATACAGGGAGGTCATTATTCTATGGCATGGAAAAGTGACCCCCTTCACTCATATAGTTAATATACAGGGGGGTCATTATTCTATGGCATGGAAAAGCGACCCCCCTCACTCATATAGTTAATATACAGGGGGGTCATTATTCTATGGCATGGAAAAGTGACCCCCCTCACTCATATAGTTAATATACAGGGAGGTCATTATTCTATGGCATGGAAAAGCGACCCCCCTCACTCATATAGTTAATATACAGGGGAGTCATTATTCTATGGCATGGA